>CM062621.1:24048802-24491302 GCA_025617555.3 Puccinia polysora
AAAAATATGGTAATTCCCCCCATGAAATAGATATATGTAACATTTTGCCTATTTTTTTATATGTTTGATACAAAGGTATTTAAACCCCATCAGAAATATTTTTCTTTATTCAAAGAATTTTTTTCCTACCTCTTGTAGTTATTTATGCACTTGATGAGATTTCTGTTGAGATATTTCAAAAAATTTGTATTCCCCTTGCCAAATAGGTATATGAAACATTTTTTTATGTTTTACTACATTCTGTAAAAAGGTATTTATCTTCCACTGGAAATATCAAATTTTGTGTAAAAAAAACTATCCTTTACCATTTATCTTATCCTCTTCCTCTTAAAAATTTTTTTTTTCAAATCTGAGCTCAACCTTCAATTCCTTGAAAAAAAAACTTGATATTTATTGCATTTTCACTTGAGGCCTTAAATTATCCCTGCAAGGCCTTAGTTAAAGTTCAAAGGCCTCGAGGGGCCCACAAAATCCACAAAAGATATGTTCACCCACTCCAGGAACTTCTCTAAACCTTGAAAAGGGGTGAAAACCCTTATATTTTTATATTCATTCATTTTTTTATTGTCACAACTTTTCAAGCTTTACAGGGCAGAAGGGGTTAATTTGGTTAAAGAAAGTAATTTAGTCACACCTTTCTTCAAAGAAGGGTGTTTATTTAGGAATTTTGAAGGCCTTATCTCACCCAGGTCCATTTTTTTGAGTACACTCCACCTCATCACTTTCTGCTCCATTTCACTGGTAAAACATACCCAGTCCATCTTTTTAACTCCCACCCACCATCCAACATCAACCACAACCTTGCGCTCAACCACATCACCAACTCCTCATTCCTCCACATTGAACCCCAACTTTCTCAACAGTCACCTCCATCCCACAAAATCCCCAAATTCATCCCATTAAGTCCCTCCACCCTCATCAACTCCACCCTTTCTGTCACTTATTCCTGTCCTCTCTCCATCAGGAATCCCTCATCCCTGTCCCTCTGCTTTTTCACTGGTCTTCCTCCCAGTCAAGCTTTCTTATTCATTTGTTGCCATCCACCCTCATCTTCAAACTCAACTCCATTAACCATGCCTACAACCTCCATTCCCCTCTTTTCAAAAAAAAAACTTTTCAAATCAATTTTGCCAGAAATCATGCCCCTTTTTCCCTTTAAATCAACCCTTGCTCTTGCGTATGATTCAAAACATGTTTTTTTTTTTTTTGAGAAAATTTTCACTTTTTCTTGCTGAAAAAAGAAATTTCCTGCCCATATTAATCCTTCACCCTTTGAAAATCAATTTCCAACCCAATTTCAATTCAATACACAACCAATTGGAAATCCCTATCCCTTTCAAATCATATTTCCCTAGCATCCATGCCAGTTTGCAATTTTATTTGCAAAAAATTGATTATTTCACTTCCAACAGATTTTGAAACATCAAAGGGGTCACTACCACAATTAAAAATAAATGGAAAACGGATTATTTAAATTCATTGTGCACCCACCTCCCAACTATGCCATGGTGACCATCATTTTAGGCAAATCAACCATTCCCTCCTCAATCTCTTTATTTGAAATTTTTCCTGTTTAAACCATGGTCTGAGGCACAACTTTTGTTGGGGGTGACTTTTTTTTGATTTTTTTCTCATTCATTTTTTTTGTAATTTTTGGATTCTCCACTTGCATGAAATAATAAAATTTAACCAATAATTTATACATATAGACTATGTATACTCTTGGAAAGAATATTACAAAGTTTATACCTTACAACTAAGCTCAGGGCCCTCTTTGTGCACATACTCAAGGCTCAGTAGAGTATATTAAAGTATTAATACATCCCAAAGAGGGATAATATTAAGATTATGCAATTTATCTATACAGAGTAGAGAGTATGGTTTAATAGAATCACTATAGCTTATTAAAAAAAGAATCGAGCACATTGGGAGCTTTTATATCAATAGTTTGGATGCATCTGAGTCCTCATGAATTAATTTATAGTTATATTGGATCTCCATCTTGATAATATAAATTATCAAGTTTTTAATTCCATAATAAATACTCATAAAAACATACTTGAAAATAATTAAAAAATCTTATCAAAACTTCTTATAAAATTATAAAAATGTTGATCATTATTCATTCTTTTCTCTATTTTGTGTTGAACCAGTGAACTTGGTGTAACATCATGGAATATGAGCTCACACAACATGCAAACAGCTGAAGATTTTGGATAATTTTCACCCAAGCACTTGTTGCGGGATCCTTGTTGGAATTTGCTGTCCCCATGTGAAAATTGGGCTGCAACACTGCAAGATTGTTGTTGACCATCTGATAATGTCAAAATTGACTTCCTGAGCAATTTTCACGCAGAGACAGGTGGCTCCCGCAACAATCCCCTGGGTTACAATTATTCAAAATTGTAACCCGTTTGGATGTTGTGTCAGTTCTTAACCACTATACCAGCAATACATATGATTTGTGCAGACATTTGGACAACTTTATTTTTCTTGTGGCTGAAAGGAAGGATATGGAACAAAAAATTAAGATGTAAAAAAATGGATCTTGAGAGGTCTCCCTGACTGAAAGTTTATGACAAAGGTTTTGTGGAAAAAAAGAAGTTTAAGAAGCTTATATGGTCTCATCAAAGGTTTTCCCAACTGGATTTCTACCCATTTCTTGGTAGTAAAAACAAAATATTTTCCCATAAGCCAACTGAAGGAGATCTCAAGTAAGCTTTCAATATTGTAGATAACTTTCACCACTTCAGCCATGGAAAATTGTTTTTTGTTTTTTTTTCAATGAGTCTGAAGGGGGATAAATCATCTCTTTTTTCAAGCTTATCCACTTGGACCAATTGTCTGCTTCTTAAAAAAAGAACACCATATTCTTAACTAATTACCTGCATCAGTCAAAGAATGTTCTCAAACATCTTGGACCTTCCAGAACCTGGGGTAGAAAAGTTTGGTTAACTGGATGAAAAAAATAAATGAAAAATTGTGAATCCATTGTGAAATAACTCAAGAAATCTGCAGGTAGCTTTTCTCCAAAAAAATAAAGATGCCCAATTCAAAAATCCAGCAAATTCTCAAAATCTTAGGTCAAATTTTTCAAGCGCTAGCAAGAATACCGTTTGAATCCAACAAGGAGATCATGAAAGAGAACCATGTACCACCTTTTTCTTCAATGAAATTTGGGAAGAATCACAATGCTTTTTATTTTTCACCACTCAGGGATTTCACAATTATACTCACATTTACTGTGGTGAAATTTTGCCCTTTTCCATTGTTTTGTTTGTTCCAACCAGAGATTCTGATGGAAAAAAAAATGGAAGATTAAATGAATATATTGATTCAACAGGTTTCCATTGTTTTTTTCCCCAATTTGGATTCAAAATTGATTTCAAGTCAAAAATAATTTTTAAGATTATTTGACCTCTAAAAGAATCATAAGCATTTTAATTTCCCTAATTTTGGACCAGATAAACACACATGTATGCCTGTGCCAATGTAGATAAATCAAAAAACAAGACATAACAGCCAGTACTTAAAAAAAAAATTCTCTATTAAAATGTAAAAAAATAAACACAAAGAAATATTTTTACATAGGAGGACTCAAAAAATTTATGAAGTGTATTTGTACAACAAAAAACCATTGTTTTAATTTTCAAGCATACTTTTTAAAAATTGAAGCTTTTATTTCCTTTTATTTTTCTTCAAATTATACAAAGCACTAAGCTGTATCAAAGTTAAGAAAACACCCCATTTTTTAATGGAGGGTTTCAACCCAGATTGGCCATTTCAAATCCACCATTAAAAACCAAAAAACACACTTATTTCACATCAGATGTGTCAGAGTTACCTGAAAATAAATGGTATTTTCAAAATAAATTATTTCAAGGCTTTCACCGCCTCAACCATGCATCATTCCACATCATCACCCCTGGTTTCAACCTCCAACCTCATTGGAAAAATTCTACCTCCAACCTCATCCACAAAAATAGATTCATTTCTCTCATCAATTTGTCACTCTAATCTCTTCATTTCCATCCTTATCAATTCATCACTCTCATTACTTCATCCCTTCATTGCCCTTACTATTTTCAAATGGCCCCTCAGCAAACCTCCCCCCACCAGTTGACTTCAAAATCCAATGGACCAAAGCAACCATCCCCAAGGAACTCTAAATCTACAAATCTTACCCATCATCTTCCAAAAGCTCAATTCATCTCAAGAGAACTGATCACATCATCCTGGTAAACTGGCTCAAAATCCCCTCCAACTATGACGCTTGCTTTGGATCCAAAAACAAAACAAAATTTTGCTGACCTCCATCCTCTTAGTTTAATGGTTATCTCCTGATGGCTAATGAACTCAAGAATAAAACAAAAGGTAGGCTGGATCTTTCATCCAAAAATATGTGGGAGAAATTCAAGAACTATGGATCCAAGTACAAAAAGGCCCACTCAATGTCAATCTCCACTGGCTTTGGTATCACTGACTCCAATAAAGCCAAGGGGATCAACTTGGTGGTTGATAAGTTGGACTCAATTTGTCCTTTTTATATTCATATGGATGAAATATTTGGAAATAATTCCAACATCACCCCTTTAGCTGCTTTTGATACTCAACAATCCAATTCACTTGATGCTGAGGACTTTGCTGTGGATGCTCAGCCTAGCAATGATGATGTCAACAAAATGTAAGAGTGGCCCCAATCAGATGTTGAGGAGGATACTCCAACACAACTAGCTCCAATAATGTCTAAATTTTCATTTATGAATTATTCAAAACCTTCCTTGGACCCCACACTTCCTTCTTTTGATTTCTCTCTTCCTGGGGTGGAAGACCTCAAAACCTTGGCCAATGAGGAGCAAGTTATTCCACTATCTCCATTAAAATCAACCTCTGTTCAAGTAAGGATGCAAGTTCTTTTCTTTTCTGTCTGTTTTATCCTGACTGATTTTGATTGTAAAAAAACTGAAAGATCCTTTTCTGAATGGCCAATAACTCAAACTTCTGGGGCCTCCCACATCCCCTTCAAATGAGAGTGAAAACCTTCCCACACAAAACTTGTCAGAAAAGGGAAAGAAAAAGGCCTTCAATTTGATCAACATCAATCCCAATAGGCATCAAAAGAGGAGAAACATGTCCAATTTTTCTGTCTTTGAACATATCATGGAGAAGTGAGATTCAAGTAAGTGCACTGATTTATTTTCCTTGCTTTCAAAATCAAGCTCATTCCTATTTCCCACCAAAAAACAGTGAAATCACAAATTGAATTGGAAAAACTTCAATTTGAAAAGTAGAATTAGTATTTTCAACTGACTATTAATTTTAAAAAGCAGAAAGCAGAGAGTTTGGCTTATCAAAAAAATTTGGATACTGAGTGGCAAATGAAACATGCTGAGCAGGAGTTTCAAAAAGAGGAAAAGGTGAACAATTGACAGGGAGAGCAAATGGAAAAGGAAAGGGAAAGACTAGCTATGGAAAAAAAAGATAGGTTACCAGTTTCCATGGAATTTATTGGTAGCAGTAGAACAGTGGAAGAAATAAAGTAAATTACTTGATTGCTTTGCTTGTAAATAAAATCAATTTGATATGAATTTTAAAAATAAAAAATAAAACATTTTTGATTACAAAAATTGTTCAGACTATTTTTAACTCCAACAATAAAATTTTTTTTATCTTTATTAGGGTGTATCAAAGTTAGAAAAACAGCCATTTTCTTTGACCAAACACACCATTTTTGATGGTGGTTTTCTGAAATACACATAACTACTAACTGGTGTATTTTGAAATGGCGGGTTTCAAACATCAAACCCGCCAGTTCATCCATTCACAATCCATGGCATGCAAAACACCCATCCACACCTCCAACTCATCAAATCCATAAGCATGACACACCTCTCATCTCCATTGCTTCACATCTCCATTTCTTCAAATCTCCATCACTTCACATCTCCATCACTTCACATCTACATTGCTTCACATCTCCATTGCTTCACATCTCCATCACTTCACATATCCATTGCTTCACATCTCCATCACTTCACATCTCCATTGCTTCACATCTCCATCACTTCAAATTTCCATTGCTTCACATCTCCATTACTTCAAATCTCCATTGATTCACACACATCCCATCATCACATCACCATCTTTCTCAACATGTCCAATCAAACTTCCGGGAAGCAAGTTGAAAATGCAAAAAAGCTGACTGAACTTTTTTTATTATTTGACTTGGATTCAGGCTGCAATTTGGAATAAACTTGGTTAGCTTTGAATTCTCTATTGGAAAATCAATAAATGGTTCCACAAAGACACACTCTCCACAAAACTATGTATGAAAGGCAAAAGCTTCACCTACTTCTCAACTCAAGCTTCTAGAAACTGTTCCAAACTTTATTTCCTTCTTTCATGAAAATTTTGGAGATGATTGAAGACCACCACATCTTCCAAAAAAATTCTTGGAATACTCAACGCAATCCAGCTATCCAACTGGCTGTTTCTCTTTGTAGATTTGGATCAAATGGAAATGGAGCAGAAGTTCATCAATTATAAAACCTATTCTTGGTCAGTTTGGGTCCATTGACTTATACATCAAAAGAGTCATGATTGCTATCCTATCTTTCCGTTGCTCTGTGCTTTGTTGGCCAACCAAAAAATACCGCAAGGAGATATTTCAATTAATGGAGACTGAAGCATTTCCTGGTTTCATTGGTTTTGTTGATGGAACCACTATCCCCTTGAGTCAAAAACCCAAGCTAGATGGCAACCATTATTTTGATTGTAAAAAAGGCAATTGATTCATTTCTTTTCCAAAGCGCTTGAGAATACACTGAACAAATTTGTTTTTTTTTTTTGTATAGATACTCTGCAACACTACCACTTGTTTGTGACAACAACAAGAAGTTCATATCCCTCCATGCTGGCCTTCTGGTTTCTTTTCATGATTCATACATTTTCAATCAGATGCGGATTGCCCAACAACCAGATAACTACTTTGACCAAGATCAATACCTTCTGGCAAATTCAGCTTATGCTAGCGGGAAATATGTGGTTCCGGAATACCACAATTTTTCAACCAATTATAAAGCCAGAACTTATTTCAACTATCATCTTGCTCAATCACAACTTTGGATTGAGCATGCCATAGGCATCCTGGAAGGAAGATGGGCCAGCTTACAGGAGATGAAAAACCAGCTTTAATCTTCCAAACACATGAAGTTACTCATCAACTGGATTATCAGTTGTGTAATCCTTCACAACCTTCTTGACAAAATCAAAGATTAATGGGACAAAATATTCAAAGAAGATATTCCTGATCCTCCTCAATTCATCCCAGCCTCATCTTCTACCTCATCTTTGGCAATGAGAGAGTGGATTTTACCCCTCACACTTGCTCACTTTGATGAGTAGCATTGGGTTTTTAAATAGGTAAAAAATAAAATCACAGAATTTTTTTTTGTTTTGGTTGTTTAACCAAGAATCCTAGGCTGACTACAGTTTTTTTTTTTTTTTTTTTTTTTTTTTGGTGTACTTAGACAAAAACAAAAACTTCAAAACCACCTCACCCCACCAAAAAACTGGTCCACCTTCATGGTCACATTTCCTCCTCCTCACCCACAACTACAACCTCACCCATCACCACCACCTCCCCATCACCACCACCTCACCATCACCTCCACCTCACTATCCACCTCCACCTCACCTCACCTCACTCACTTCCTCTGCTCCTCCTAACCCTGGTAAGTGCCCTCCCCCCTCTTCCTCTTCCTTCCCCTCACTGGTTGCTCATCCTTTGATCATTCAAAATTTAGGTCCCCCCTGGATCTTCATCAAGGTGAGCCCCTCCTCCTCCTCCTACTCCTCTCCCTGCCCCTGATTGCTTGCCAGTCTACCGGCAAGCAATTGATTGCTTGCTGATCAATCAATTAGTCAAACGGCAACAATTTATCTTGCCGTTTGATCAATCCATTGATTGACCAACCAGTTATGTGCCCCCCGTCTGCTCCTCCTCCTCCTCCCAGTTCTTGAGAAGTTGACTGACTTTTTTTTTTTTGGTAGGAAATTACTTGTAAATTTCTTCTTATTTTCTATGTTCTTGATAATGTAAGTGGTTTATACCAGACTGATGATTTTTTATTTATTTATTTTGCTTTTTTTTTGTAAGTAGAATTTCCGGCATTGTTTTTTTTATTTTCTATGTTTGTTGATCATCTAAGTGGTTTATACCAGACTAATGACTGTTTTTCTTTGCTTTTTTTTTAATCAATGCAATGCTTGGAAATTCCACTGCTTTGACCACCCTTTCTTGATGTACCATTCTTCACCCACCAAACTCAAAATGTTACAAATAATGTATTTCCATCTTGATCCTCACCCCAATCAAAGTATATGGCTGGGAGGGAAGAAGATGGAAGGAGATGGTTTGAAAAACATACAGAGAAGTGGGAAGAAAAGGGCTTTCCAGAGAAGGAGGGCTCAAATGGGGGATTTGGAAATTGCATTGGAAGTGAATGAGGAAACAATTAATGAAAATATTTTTTGGTCTTCACGCAAACTAGGTCCCTTGAAACTTTATCCCTCCATTGTCAAGAAAATTCAAAAACCCACCCCTGAAGAGTTGGAACAAGCCAAACAAAAGATCAAACCGTTCCATTTCTTCAGCTCTGTAAAATTATATGTTCAAGATCAATTGGATCATGAGGCTATGGTTCCCATCATCCAATTTATCCCTTTGAATGAACTCTCTGAGCAAGAGAAGAAGGACATCAACTCAGTAACAACATTCCTTCACCAATCCAAAAAAATTTTCAACACTGTTGGTCCCTCAAGATCTTGGGGTGGGAAAATGTGGGCAATTGGATGGCAAAAATTGATAGAACCTTCTGAACTATTTGGAAAATATTTGAAGAAAGATGCTGCCAAATCCTCCCCTAAAGAGTATCATTTTTTTAACCTTAGGTCTGAGAAGTTCTCTCAAATATTGGGCCAAATTTTTCAAGAATTAGGCAAAATTGCCTTTGATTCCAACCGTGAAGCTATGATGGACAACAACATCCCTTCCTTCTCCTCATTGGAATTCAGATCTGGCCTTACTGCTTTTTACTGCTCACCTCACATTGCCTTCACCTCAGACTCCTTCTACAACTTGCCCCATATTGACCAAGGTGATGTCTCTGACTATTCCTTTTTACTTGTGGTCCCAACCAAAAAATTGAATGGACAACTAATTGACAACAAGGATGAATATCAAGTATCCAACGGCCAATTTTTGCTCCCAGAATTGGGTTTTGGAATTGATTTCAAACAAAAGGGCATTGTGAAAATGGTTTGTGCAGCAAACAAGTACAAGCAATTTATGTTTCCTGCGGTGGATACTGCCACCCATACTAGGATGGCCATGTCCATGCAAATCAATAGAACAACTCAAAACACTAGCAAGGACTTGGCCAGTGGCAAAATATATCTTAGGAAAAAAATATAAATAAAAATAAAAAAGATTTGTTCATTGGTGGTGTTAAAAATACTCTCAAACTTTTTTGCAATCAAAAATATTTTTTTGTTTTTATTTTTAAAATTTTGATCAAAGTAAATATATTTACAAACCAAGCAATTGAGTAATTTCCTTTATTTCATCCACAGTTCTACTTCTACCAATGCATTCCATGGCTACCAATAACCTATCTTTTTTTTTCTGTGGCTAGCCTTTCCCTCTCCTTTTCAAGTTGGTCTTGCTCTTGATACTTCTCCTTTTTCTCTTTTTAAAACTCCAGCTCAGCATTTTTGATTTGCCACTGAGAATCCAACTTGTGTTGATGAGCCAAACTCTCATCTTTCCACTTTTGAAAATCAATAGCCAGTTGACAATCCCACTTCTCCTTTTCAAATTGAAGTTTTTTGGATTCTATTTTTGATTTCACTGTTTTTTGGACAGTAATAGGAATGAGCTTGATTTTGAAAGCAAGTAAAATTAATCAATGAAATTACTTGAATCTTGCTTGTCCATGATATCCCCAAATCCCAAAAAATTTGAAGTGTTTCTCCGCTTTTGATGGCTATTGGGGGTTGAGAATGATGGAATTGGAGGCCTTTTTCTTTCCCTTTGAAGAGGAGGCTTGTGTGGGAACGTCATTGCTCTCATATGAAGGGGATGTGGGAGGCCCCATTGGCTTGAGTATTTGGCCATTCAGGAATGGATGAGCCTGTTTTTTTACAATATAAATCAGTCAGGATTGACCAGACAGAAGACAAATGATCTTGGTTCCTTACTTGAACAGATGATTCCAATGGTGGTGATACAGGAATAACTTTCTCCTCTTTGGCCAAGTTTTTAAGTTCTTCCACCCCAGGAAGAGAGCAATCCAAAGAAGGAAGTGAGGGGTCCAAGGAAGGGTTTGAATTGTTGATCAATGCTGATTTAGACATTATTGGAGCTGATTCTGTTTGAACATCCTCCTCCACATCAGATTGGGGCTACTCATAGGTTTCATTGAAATCATCATTGCTAGGCCAAGCATCAACAGCC
Organism: Puccinia polysora; assembly: GCA_025617555.3. Classification (NCBI taxonomy): domain Eukaryota; kingdom Fungi; phylum Basidiomycota; class Pucciniomycetes; order Pucciniales; family Pucciniaceae; genus Puccinia; species Puccinia polysora. The sequence goes on from CM062621.1 coordinate 24,059,319, forward strand.
AGGTCCTCAGCATCAACTGAATCTGATTGTTGGGCATCAAAAGTGTCTAAAGGGGTGATATTGGCCTTCTTTTCAAAGATTTCATTCATTTGAACATAAAAAGGACAAACAGAGTCCAACTTATCAACCACTTAGTTGATTCCCTCTGCTTTATTGGAGTTGTTGATACCAAAGCCAGTGGAGATTGACATTGAGTGGGATTTTTTGTACTTTGTTCAATAGTTCTTGAATCACTCCTGCATCTTTTTTGATGAAAGATCCAGCCTAACTTTGCTTTTATTCTTGAGTTCATTGGCCATCAGGAGATAACCATTGAACTTAGAGGATGGAGGTTGGCCAACTGGTGTTTCATTGTTGGATCCAAAGAAAGCATTGTAGTTGGAAGGAATTGTGAGCCAGTTTACCAGGATGATGTGATCAGCTCTCTTGAGCTGAACTGAGCCTTTGGAAGCTGATGGGGGAGAATTTTTGGATGTTTGGTTCCGGGGGGATGTTTTCTTTTGTTGAGTGGACTTGCAGGGGGAGTGTTTCTGAGAGGCCATTTAAAAAGATTAAGTGGGATGAAGTGATGAAAAAATAAAGCAATGAAAGTTAGGATGTGATGAAAGGGGGGATGAAGTGATGAAGAAATTAAGCAATGAGGGGATGGATGTGATGAAAGCAATAAAGTGATGGCATTGCTAAAGCAAGTTGAGAGTGATGAAGTGATGAAGCACAATGAAGCAATGAGAGTGATCAAGTGATGAGGATAGAAATGAAGCAATGAGAGTGATGAAGTGATGAGGATAGCAATGAAGCAATGAGATTGATGAAGTGATGAGGATAGCAATGAAGCAATGAGAGTGATGAAGTGATGAGGATAGCAATGAAGCAATGAGAGTGATGAAGTGTTCCAATAAGGTTGGAGGATGAAACCAGGTGTGATGATGTGGAATGAAGCGTGGTTGAGCTGTTGAAGGCCTTTATATACTTTATTTGAAAAAACCCATTTATTTTCAGGTAACTTTGACATGTCTGATGTGAAATAAGTGGGTTTTTTTGATTTTTAATGGCGGATTTGGGTTGAAAAACACCATTAAAAAATGGTGGGTTTCCTTAACTTTGATATGCCATATTTACATTTTTTTTCTAGAATATATCTGTCCACTTTTCAATTCCCTGCAAGAGTTTTGAGTGGTTTTATTGATTTGCATTGACATTGCCATTCCTGTATGAGTGGCAGTCCCCATAGCAGGAAAATTACATTGCTTTTACTTATTTGCTGCCCAAACCATCTTGACAATACCTTTTTGTTCAAAGTCAATTCCAAAACCCAATTCCGGAAAAAAAAATTGTCCATCAGATACTTGATATTTTTCCTTTTTGTTGATAATTTTTCCATTCAATTTACTGTTTGTAACCACCAGTAAAAAGGAATAGGAAGCAACTTCACCTTTGTAAATGTGGGGAGAGTTGTAGAAGGAATCTGAAGTGAAACTGATATGTGGAGAACAGTTAAAAGTAGGGAGCTGGGATCCAAATTCCAACAAAGAGCAAGAGGGGATATTGATTTCCAGCATTGTTTGACAGTTGGAATCATGTACCAGTGTGGCTAATTTTTGGAAAATTTGGCCTAGAATTTGAGAGACTTTTTTGGACCTAAGGTTCAAAAAAATGAAATTCCTGAGGGTAAGATTTGACTGCAGCTTTCTTCAAATATCTTCCAAATAGTTCAGATGGATGCATCAATTTTTTCCATCCAATTTTTCACATTTTTCAACCCCAAGATCTTGAGGGACCCACTTTGTTGACAAATCTTTTTGATTGGTGAAAGAAATTTTTTACTGAGTTGATTTTCTTTTTATCTTTCTCAGAGAGTTTATTCAAAGGGACAAACTCAATTATTTCAAAAATAGGCTTGTGATCAGATTCATTAACAACATTAACCTTCCCAGACCTGAAGAAATAGAATTTTTTGATCCTCTCTTTGGCTTGTTTAAACTCTTTGGGTGATGGCTTTTGATGGGTGACCATGGCAGGATACATATCCAAAGTTCTAAGTTTTTTTCAAGACCACACAAACTTTTCATCAATCCCTCCCTCTGCCACTTGCAAAGAAATTTCAGGATCCCTCTGTTTATTCCTATTGCCTCAACAAGCCCAATTCTTGCCACCTCTCTGGATGTTTATAAAATCATCTCCCCCCATCTTGTTTGCTCCAATACACATACTACAATTGAGGTGAGGATCAAGAAATGATTTGATTCATTGTATAAGATTTTGAGTTTGGTGGCAGAAGAATGGGGTTTCAAGCAAAAGGGCAGATGTGGAAAGAGAAAGGGATTCAATGGTGGGTTTCAATGCATTGAATTAAAATAAAAAACATCATCAGTCATGTGAAAATGAAGGTATATGATCAAAAAAAAATAGAAAAAAACAAAAAAAACATTATCCTACCCAACAAAAAAAAATGCCATTCCAATTGTTTAAAAATCATTGAATTAGGAGGAGGAGGGGGATGATCACCTGGGCAGGGGGGGGGGACCATTGGTTGGCCCATTGGCTTGGTGAGGGAGAGCAAGGAAAGGGGGGGAGCTGTTGATGTTGGTTTGTTGGTTGGTTGGCCAATTGATTGGCCCATTGGCACTAAGGGGGGGGGGGAAGCACCGCTGGGTTGGTTGGTTGGTTGGCCAATTGATTGGCCCAGCAAGGTTGGGGTGGGGGGGAACCTTTCCAGCCAGTGGTTGGTCAATTGATCAGCCCAGAAAGGGAAAGGAGGGGGGGAGCAGCGTCAAGGTTGAGGTAGGGCAGGGCAGGTCTGGAGGGGGGGAACCTTTCCAGCTGTTGGTTGGTTGGTTGATTGGCAAATTGATGGGCCTGGAAAGGGCAAGGAGGGGGGGGGTAGTTTTGCCATCAATCAACAGTTGGTCAACTGGCGAATTGATTGGCCCTGAAAGGGCAAGGAAAGTGGGGACTGTTGGTTGGCAAGGGCAAGGAGGGGGGGAATTGCCATTGTGCGGTTGGTTGGTTGGCAAGGGAGAGGAGGGGGTGGAAAGCAGGCGGTGGGTGAGCAAGGAGGGTGGGGTGGGTTGGGAGGGAGGGAGGGGAAGGGGGAGGAGGGTACTTACCTGGGGCAGAGTGCAGAGAGGTGAAAGGGGCCGGTCTGAAAGTTCAGGAGGAGGGGGGAGGGAGGAGGTCAGACCAATGAATAGATGAGGAGGAGGAGGAGAGGGGTGTGCTTACCTGGGTCAGAGTGCAGAGTGGTGAATGAGCAATTCAGGTGTAGGTGGTGGGTTAGTTGTTTTGTTGAGGAGGAGGAAGGATTGGACTGGTGAGGAGGAAGGATTGGACCGGTGAGAGAGTGGGGTGAGGTGGGTGGTTTGGTGAGGGGTGAGGTATGAGGTGGAGGTTTTGTTTTGTTTTGTCTAAGTCTGCCCACCCAAAAAAAAAAAAAAAACCAAGTCAGCCTATGATTCTTGGTTGAACAACCAAAAAAACAAAATTACTGTGACATTATTTCTTAACTATTTATAAAAAAAATGCTACTCATCAAAGTGAGCAAGTGTGAGGGGTAGAATCTGCTCTCCCAATGCCAAAGATGAGGTAAAAGATGAGACCAGGATGACTTAAGGAGGATTGGGAATATCTTCTTCAAATTTTTCTAACCATTCATCTTTGATGTTGGCAAGAAGGTTGTGAAGGATTACACAAATTATAATCCAGTTGATGAGGATCTTCATGTCTTTGGTATTTTGAATCTGGTTTTTCATCTCCTTTAAGCTTGCCCATTATCCTTTCAGCACACCTATTGCATTTTCAATCAAAATGTGTGATTGGGCCAGATGATAGTTGAAATCAGTTTTGTCTTGATAATTGGATTAAAGATTTCATTATTCTGGAACCACTTATTTCCTGCTAGCATAAGCTGAATTGGCCAGAAGTTATTGGTTATGGTCAAATTATTTATCTGGTTGTTGGGAAATCTGCATCCAATTTAAAACATATGAATCATGAAAAGAACCTGGAAGGCCAGCATGGAGGGATATGAACTTTTTGTTGTTATCACAACAAGTTGTAGCACCACAGAGTATCTATCAAAACAGATAAAAAATATTTGTTCAGTGTTCTATTGAAGCTGTTATCAAAGGCTTTGGAAAAGAAATGAATCAATTTCCTTTTTTCCAATCAAAATAGGGGTTGCCATTTAGCTTGGGTTTTTGACTCAAAGGGATAGTGGTTCCATCAACAAAAGCAATGCAACCAGGAAAGCCTTCTGTATCCATTAATTGAGATATCTCCTGGTGTTATTCTTTGGTTGGCCAACAAACAACTGATCAATGGAAAGATAGGATAGCAATCATGACTCTTTTGGTTTATAAGTCAATGGTTCCATAACCAACTGAGAATAGATTTTCCAATTGATGAATTGCTGCTCCAATTAAATTGGATCCCAATCTACAAAGAGCAACAGCTGGTTGGATAGCCAAATTTTGTTGAGGATTCAGAGAATTGTTCTGGAAGACGTGGTGGTCTTCAATGATCTCCATAAGTTTCATGAATGAAGGCAATAAAGTTTGGAACAGTTGCTGGAAGCTTAATTTGGGGAGTAGGTGAAGCTTTTGCCTTTCATACGTAGGTTTGTGGAGAGTCTGTCTTCTTGGAACCATGTATTTCTTTCCCAATCAAGAATTCAAATCTAACCAAGTTGATTCCAAATCAGATTCTGAATCAGAGTCAAATAATAGAAAGATTTCAGTCAGCTTTTTTTTTCTTTTTTAAATTGATGCTGGGAAGTTTGATTGGACATGTTGAGAAGGATGGTGATGTGATGTGGGGTGATGAGATGATGATAGGATGTGTTTGAGGTGATGGAGATCAGATGTGTGTGATGGGATGGAGATGGGATCAGTATGGATTTGCTGAGGTGGAGGTGTGGATGGGTTTTTTGCATGCAATGAGATGTGTGTGATGTGATGGAGATGTGAAGCAATGGAGATGTGAAGCAATGGAGATCTGAAGCAATGGAGATTTGAAGTGATGGGGATGAGATGTGTGTGATGCAATGGAGATGGGATTGGTATTGATTTGCCAAGGTGGGGGTGTGGACGGGTGTTCTGCATGCCATGGATGGTGGATGAATGATAATGGCAGGTTTGATGTTTGAAATCTGCCATTTTCATGAAACCAGCCATTTTGAAATAAACCAGTTAGGGGGTATGTGTATTTCAGAAACCTTCCATTAAAAATGGTGGGTTTTTGATGGCAGATTTGATTACTTTTATATGACCTAATATCTTTAAAATCTAAATAGCTGAGATATCTCTTAAAGTTATGAAAGTGTTCAACCACTGCTGACAAATTAGATGGCCAAAAATTACCTTTCATTCTTTTTTTCTGATTGAACACAACCCTTGTCCTTTTCCTCTTTTTGAAACTCCAATTTTTTTTATCTTTTTTCAAAACCCTTCCAGCATCAATCTTTGGTTTTTGGCTTCCTGTTTAGCTTCTAGTTGATTTTTTTGAGCTATATGATCCAATTTCTGTTTTTTCTACTCAGTTTCCATATTTCACTTGCAATTTTGGCTTTAAAGCTGGATTTTCTTTTCTACTAAACACAGATTTCAATCTTTTTTTTCAAATTAAAAATTTCAGTTAGTATCAGCTTTAATAAAATAATCATCCAAGCTGATCTAATTTCCTCACTTGAATCTCTCTTTCCAATTATTTTTTCAAAGCCTCAAAATCTGCAAGTGTGCCTCATCTGCTGATGAATTTTGGGGGTTAATGTTGATTGAATTGGAGGACTTGCACTTTAACTTTGATGAGGACAATGGTGGTTTGCTATCTTCACTCAAATGGGAAGGAAAATGTGGGAAGACCCATTTTCTCAAGCTTTCTATTTTTCAGAAAAGGGTGAGGCTTTTTATATGAAATCAGTGACAATTCACTATTCAAGGGAAGAAAATTCAAAATTAGTTGAGTGCAAGTCTTTTGTAATGGAAAATTGTGACATTCTTCCTCCAGGCTGGTGTTATTGTTGACTTTATCTAAGCTGAGATATGATGGATCTAAGAAATTATTTTAATTACTTATTAAACAAAGGTGTACTGTATTGGGGCTAATTGAACTGGCAATTCCAAAACATAATTTTTTTAATACAATGATGGCCAATGATAGGTTTCATATTTATTGTTGATATTGATGGTCTGAGGATCAGTGGCAATCTCCTGCATATCAATTGAATTGAATCTTTTCAAATCAATATTGGCTAGAGGGGTGATGTTTGATTTATTTCTAACAATTTCATCCATCTGGTTTTACATAGAAAGGAAACATTGATTCCAATTTATCAATCACAGATTTGATCTGCTTGAATTTATTGCAAATTTTCCATTGTTGGATAACTGTTGAATCACTTTGAAAAGCTTAAAAGATTCAAGGACTAAGAGTGCTGAGACATAGACAGCATCAGTTAAGAGAAAAGAGAACAAGCAATAAAAAGGGAAAAATAATAAATCTGAGAAATATTTAAAAGAAGAACAAAAATCAAGCAATAGACAAGGGTTGAGAATTTGTCAAGATCTTCAGTAGATGGAGTTGAGTTTTGATAAGAGATGGGATGGCGGTAATGTAAGACTTTGAAAGAGATTCAGAAGAAGAGTTAGACTTTATTGATTAGAAAGAGGTGCAACAAGTATAAGTCTTACCAGTCAGAAATTGACAAGATGAGTGATTGAGAGTTCAGTTTGAGGAGTTTTGAGTAGTCAAGTAAAGGTTAGAAAAGAAGAAGAAAAGAGAAGAAAGAAGAAGAAGAGTAAAAGAGACAAGATTCCAAGAAGGAAAGAGTTGAGTCGATTGAGTGAGATAGTTGTGTTGAGCTGGAGTTGGGTTAATGTGGTTAAGATCATTGTCCATCAGTAGCGTAGTAGAGAAGAGGGTCGAGATGATTTTTGCAGGGAGACATTGATGTGAAATGTAGAAGACTACACGTGACAGAGATCAGAGACGCGCAGATGAGACTGTAAGAGTAAAAAAAAGAGACCAGAAAGAAAGGAGAGAAAGAGGCAAAAAGGAGAAAGGAGTGAAAGAGACAGAAGTGGAGAAAAGAAAAGAAGAATAGAGAGAGCAATTTATTTGACACCCCCTGTTACTTGTAAGACTGATGTCAGAGTGGAAAAGGAAGGGTTGATTAACTTTGAAAGAGAGATGAGAGAAAAGAGAGGAAGAGCTTTGGCAAGACCATCGGCCTTCATATTGGTAGAAGAGATTAATTCAATAGTAATATTTCCAAGCTTAAGTTCTTCTTGAAGAGCTTTAGTTTTTATATCAATATGACGGGTTTTAGAGTTTCAACCAAATTTCTTAAGCTTGTTTTCAAGGCCTTTGTTTTCTATGAAGTGTTGACTTGGAGTTATTTTTGTTTTCCAGAGTTTGGCCACAAGTCCTCTCATCCAGATTGCCCCCAGAAAGGAATCGACAAGAGGATTGAGTTTGGCTTCAGTTGTAGAGTGGGTGACATTGCGTTGCCAGTAGCTACTCCAGGAGATGAGTGAATTAAAGAGAAGAGAAAGATGGCCTGATTGAGATTTCCTAGTCTCCAGGTCATTGCTCCAGGTGGCGTTGCTATAGCATTGAATTTGAGAGTTGGTGTGGTTGACTTGTAAGGTGAGTTTGAGATCTTTTGTGGACTTTAAGTATTTCCAGCATCTTTTAACTTCTCTCCAGTGACAAATGCCAGGCTTTTTGCAGAATCTTGCAAGACTCAAAACAGAAAAGCTGAGGTTGGGACAAGTTAAACATGCAATGTAATTAATGAGAAAAACCACAGAGCAATAATTAATATTTAAGGCTTTGAATTCTTTGTGTTCTTTGTCACTTGCAGGTGTTAGATTGATGTTGGCAGTGAGCGGAATAGAGGCTGGCTTGCAATCAGTCATTTTCAGTTCCTCTATTCCATGTTCAATATGCTTAGGTTGAGATAAGAGAATTTTATCACCAGTAAGCTCGTACTTCATTCCCAGAATCGTGTTTGGTTTGTGGTGACTAGTTTTAGGAAATTGTTTAAGAAACTTATCCTTGAAGTTATCCTCAGGACCAAAAAGGATAAGATTGTCAATGTGAAAGAAAATAACTGAGTTAGAAGCGGAATGAATGTATAAGCAAGGATCAGAAATTGATTCATGGAATCCTTGCTCTCAAATCCATGACGTGAGAGTATGGAACCAGTTAGCCGGTGCTTTCTTCAAGCCGTAGAGTGATTTTTGCAGAATGAGGTATTTGGATTTTCTGTCTGAACCTTTAGTTCTTTTGATAATAACTTTGTTGGCTAATGGGGCGTGAAGAAAAGCGCTCTTCACATCAAACTGAGAGATAGGAAGAGAATGAAAAAAACCAAAAAGAAGAGCAATACAAAGAGAGGCGGCCTTTCCAGTGGGAGAAAAAGTGTCTTGGAAGTTGAGACCGTAGATTTGATCAAAACCTTGAACACATAATCTACTTTTGTAGACTAACAGACCACCGTGGCAGTTTTCCTTAAGGCTATATACCCACATTGTTTTGAGAGGATCAATGGATTTGGGACCCTCATAATCTTCCCATACTTTCAGAGATTCAATGCCATTAAGTTTGACATCCATGGAGTCTTCCCATTTTAAACTGTCATTACATCTTTTTGCTTGTTTGTAAGTTCTGGGAACATGATAGTGATGGTAACCGTATTGCTGAGGGGGATTTAAATTAGATCAATTGCAAAGAGAGTAGTTGGGTACTAGCTGTTCAGCTAGTTCTTCAGAAGGATCAGACTTGGAGTTGGAAAGAGGGTTTTTGAGAGAGTTGGGAGAAAGGATAGGAGAAGGAAGGTAATTGTTGGCAGGGTTTGTAGTGAGAATTGGAGAAGATAAGTTTGAAGGGACATCAAAGAGGTTGTTGTCCATCTTGATTTGCAGACAATCATTGATAGCATCAGTGTCAGAGGGAATCTGGGAAAGACCGTTAAATTTGAGAAATTGCACGTTTTTGGAGGAAATAATGGAGTTGTCAGGTGTTAAAATCTGATATGATAAGAAGTTTGGATTGTAACCCACAAGGGTACCAGGAAGTCCACAATCATTGAATTTTTTGCCATGGTTCACTTTATTGTTGAGATAGACCACCTTGAACCCAATAGGGTGAAAGTATTTGGTAGGAAGAGATTTTTCAGTAAGTATTTGATAAGGAGATGGAGAATTGGGATTTTTGGGAATTTGATTCAAAGCAAGAGTAGTGGATTTGGCAACTTCCGCCCAAAGATTGAGAGGAAGCTTGGAGCTTTGGAGGATAGCTCTCATAGATTCAGTTAGTGTTTGATTAGCTCTTTCCACCTTGTTGTTGTGTGTGTGATGATACGGTTTGGAGATTAAGTTCTGAATGGAATTGATATTGAAGAAATCCTTGAGTTTGGAAGAAGAGAATTCTCCGCTGCCGTCAGTGCAAATAGTAGCAGGAAATCAATCTTGTTTTTGCTTGTTGTGAATTAAGATGATTTTTAGTTGCAGACAGGCATTGGACTTGTATTGAAGAGGGATTGCAGCAATGTAACCAGAAAAATTATTGATGATAGTAATGATATAGTTCATGTTATTTTGAGAGGAGGGAGTGATGGGACCAATTAAATCTATTTGGGGCCGTTCAAAGGGTTTTGAAGATAACGTTGATGTATTTTTGAATGGGGTTTTGGAGATTTTGGAGAAGACGCCGTCTTTTCATTGGAATTTGGAAAGAGTTTTAGAGGATAAAGAAGGACAGAGGTTCTTGAGACGGAGTGGTTTAGCATGGCCGAAAGATTGATGCAGGGATTTGATTTGATTTTGGTCCGGATCCTTAAGCACAAGGTGAAAAAATTTTGAATTATTGCCTATTCAAGAAGGGGAATTGAGAACAAACAAATTTTCTTGAATGAATCCAGAAAAGGCCAATTTAGATTTGGCAATGAGTTAAAATTTATTCTTAGAAGATGAGAGAGTTCAGTTCTTGGAAGAGATGAGTTTGCCTGGACTGATTAAATTTATCACAAGATCAGGGACATAAATACAGTTGCTGAGTGTAACGGAAGAACCTTTTCAAGATAGCTTAACAGTGCCTTTGCCCATGATGGGTAGTCTAGCTCCTTCTTTCCCGGTGTTGATGAAGTTTTCAGTGATTTGGTAATCAAGATGAGTGAAGAAGAGCCAAGAGTTAAGCATATGGCAAGAGGCACCAGAGTCTATGATAATGCAATTGAGCAGATTAATTTCTTTGATCCATGTGGTCAGAAGAGTCACATAATGAGCAACTTCTTTTGACTTAGATTGAGAATTGAGTTGAGCTCTCCAGTGGACTTAAGATTCTTTCCACCAATTGGGAGCAAGATGTTTGTGAAGGTGCCAACATTTTTTTTCAGGATGATTGGGAGATTGTGGATTATGATAACCCTTTCTACATCTGAGCTCTACAGGGAAAGGTTTCTTAGTTGTCCGAGAAGCAATAAGAGCATTTTTGCCAAGCTTGGCTTCCTTGGATTTGACCTTGGTTTTGTTGTCCAGCTGAGTGAGGTGATTGAGAACAAGATCCATGGTAACAATCTTATCAGAATGCATGATTTGTTGGCGCAGAGAATGGAGAGATGGGGGAAATTTGAAGAGGATGAGATAGGATAGGATATTGTTGGGTAGATCAATTCCTACATCAACCATCTTTTTGAGGGAAATCTTAGTCTCTGTAATGAAAAGATTGATTGCGTTGGGCTTAAATTGTTGATAGAGGAACTTGTTGAGAACTCGGGCTCAATTGGCGGTTTGCAAGGATGCAAAACATTCTTTGATTGTTTTCCAGAGAAGTCAAGCAAAAGAAATGTTTGCAGGATTCACCACATTGTTGTGGGTTATGGAATCAATGCGTGAAAGAAGAATTACTCGGGTTTCCATATCATTGGTTGAGCTAAGAGTTTTTGAGTTGTCCTCCAGGGCTTCCTTGATGCCTTTGAGCTTGAGAAGCATGGAAATTTTGTCTTTCCAGATTGAGTAGTTTTTGTTGGAAAGTAAAGGTAAAGCTTCAAGAGCATCCTTGAAAATGATTTGTTGAAAGCCGTCATTGCTGGATCCCTCCATTGCTTTGGCTAGGTTTGTCAGACAGATTTTGGCTTTTAACCATTTTGAATTACTGTGAAAAGCTTAAAAGATTTAAGAACTAAGAGGGCTGAGACATAGACAGCATCAGTTAAGAGAAAAGAGAACAAGAAATAAAAAGGGAAAAATAATAAATCTGAGAAAGATTTAAAAGAAGAACAAACATTGAGCAATAGACAAGGGTTGAGAATTTGTCAAGATCTTCAGTAGATGGAGTTGAGTTTTGATAAGAGATGGGATGGTGGTAATGTAAGACTTTGAAAGAGATTCAGAAGAAGAGTTAGACTTTATTGATTAGAAAGAGGTGAAACAATTATAAGTCTTACCAGTCAGAAATTGACAAGATGAGTGATTGAGAGTTCAGTTTGAGGAGTTTTGAGTAGTCAAGTAAAGGTTAGAAAAGAAGAAGAAAAGAGAAGAAAGAAGAAGAAGAGTAAAAGAGACAAGAGTCCAAGAAGGAAAGAGTTGAGTCGATTGAGTAAGATAGTTGTGTTGAGCTGGAGTTGGGTTAATGTGGTTAAGACCATTGTCCATCAGTAGCATAGTAGAGAAGAGGGTTGAGATGATGTTTGTAGGGAGACATTGATGTGACATGTAGAAGACTACACATGACAGAGATCAGAGACGCGCAGATGAGACTGTAAGAGTAAAAAAAATAGACCAGAAAGAAAGGAGAGAAAGAGACAAAAAGGAGAAAGGAGTGAAAGAGACAGAAGTGGAGAAAAGAAAAGAAGAATAGAGAGAGAGCAATTTACTTGACAATAACTATTGAATTTTGAAAATTTGGGTCTGCCAAACCTTGTTTCTTTTTCAGATCCACAGCCAGCAGCATAGTTAGAGGAAACTTTGAGCCAGTTGAACAGGATGAGGCAATCTTCTTGCTTTTGTTGACCAAAATATTTTGAATCCAATGGATGAGGATTGTTTGATGTGAAATTTCTTAGGGAGTATTTCTTTGGTTGTTGGGTTTTGGTTTGCTGAGGGACTATTGTATTTGAAAGGGTAGGATTTATGAAGTGATGCATTGGGAACTGTGTAGTAGCAACTACAAGATGAAGGGAACTGCAGTGGTGAGGTAGGGAGTGTGAAGGAGGGATTGCAATATGAGTGAGGATGAGGTTGTAGAGCAGTGAAGCAATCATAAGCAGCAAGGATCATGATATCTCTAATGAGGTTTGAGTTGGGTGGAAGTGGAAAGCAAGGGGTGGATGGTGTAGTCTGATACATGGTTGAGTTGGTGAGTATCTTTATATACTTTATTCAAAAAACCCCACTTATTTTCCAGTCAATCTTACACACCTGATCTGAAGTAAATGTGTGTGTTTTTTTTTTGATTTTTTAGTGACAGGTTTTGACTGAGAACCACCATCAGAAAGTGGCAGGTTTGATTAAATTGGATGCACCTTATCTGGGGTGAAGTCTGACCCCCCTCTTGTGAAACCAGGGGTTGTTTGATTTTGATTTTTCAATGATTGGTTCAAAAATTGCATGTTTGGTTGAAACCTGCCATCCAAAAAAAAAAAAAAAAAAAAAAAAAAAAAAAAAAACAAGGTAGGTTTGCTAACTCTGATACACTTGAATCCAAACATGTAAGGATGCCTAAAGAGCTTGAAAAAGTGTCCTTGAGTCCTGCTCATGACTTCCAACATTCTCCCAGCTCAAGATCCAATCCCCATCCTACTGAGGCACAGAGAAGTTAATGATGATGAATTTTTATTGTAATTATTTTTTAGGACCGTTTGGGATTGGTTTTTGAGAGCTGTTCCTTTTTCATCCTCCCTTAAGATCTCGCCAAGAAGAAATTTTTTATATCCTCACGCCTGGTTTTTTGAGTATTTTCTAGATGCTCAAACAGCTTCTGACATGAATCAAACTATTACCTTTTCTTTTCTAGTCTGAAGCGTGTAAGTAAACATCAAATGACTGATTGAGTTCAATCCATCCCCAAACTTCTGCTCACCCACTGTGTGTATGTATGTATTGTATGTACATCCATACACCTAGTAATCCTAAAGCTACGAGGTTTGAGCGCTACTTCATTTGCTTGTGATGTATATGTACATATATCAGAGATGGCACGTCTTGATGGATTGGGGTGATGTAAATATGTATCTATTGGGAATTGGACTGGTCGGCTGCCAGCCTTGGTCAGGAACACAGTCTCGATGGACGCGAGGAGGGTGCCGCGACGCGGTTGGATGTATACAGCTCACCTGTGGGTTGGTTGGTTGAGGGAGAACGTTCAAGTCGGTGGTCAGTCAGTCTCCATCCATCTCGCTCGGAGCGAGCGTCTCTCTAGAGAGAGATAGAGATGGACAGGAGACGACGAGTCCAACCCTGCCTGGGATTCCATCCTCAAGCTCTAATCCAACGGCTCTCGATCACAAGACCCAGCCAATAAGTATAGCGCTGGCTGTCCATCCATGAGATGAGCCTGCACCCGCCCCTTCCCCGTGACCGTCCCAGCCATGGTTAAGCCAGTCGAGTCCGATAAATCAATTTTAATCATCATTCAAGCTCTCGAGTAGTCCCCCAGCGTTAGCCTCGTGACAAGTTACTAGCTAGGATCTTGAAACTCGGAGCCTCTTCGTCGCAAGCCCAAGCCCACCTTGTCTATCCTCCCCTATCCCATCCATCTACCCCACATTCTGCGCATCTCCCTGTACATTCTCACGGGTCTTATTGACTCTTGTTCTCCGAGTTGGGTTAGATCCCATTCGATTTGATCTCACCGATGTATGTGCTCAGCTCATCGTGACTCCGAGCGAATGTTCCATGACCACTAGTTAGTTAGTTGTACGCAGCCTCCCATCGACCGATAAGCTACATCCAAACTGGCACCCCCACCCGCTTCCCATTCCTCTCCCACCTTGATCAACTGAAACTTGTGCTCGTCTTCCTTTGACTTCTTCCCTCTTCGCTTCTCCCGTCTTTCTTCCTCCGTCCCCCCTCATTGCGATCGTCATCCTCGTCTCACCCCCGACCCCCCCACCCCCCCCCCACATGCACCTTGTGTTGACTTGATATTCACCCTGAGTCGATAGTATCTACCACCAACCTCGGCATCAAAGTCCTCGGTATCATCCCCGTCTCCCACTCTGACCGAGATAACCGAGATAACCTTCCCTCGCCCTAGTTTCCCAGGATGTTTGGATATCTGAGTCATCTGGCTGCCAACTACCTCATCCCCACCTATCTCATCCCATTCCCTCCACTCCCCAGTTCCCCGGCTGCCCTCGATGACCATCACCATCCATCCAACGCCAGCCCAGCATCCTCGATCCCGCCCAACTTGCTTCTCTCCTCCCATACTCGCCATCCACTCCCATCCTCTTCTTCCGCCTCCTCCTCCGCCGCCTCCGCCTCAACCCTTCCCCCCGACTGCCCCTCCATCGTCCCCTCAGGAGCCCCCCCTCCGCCTCCCCAGGGCTTGCTCTTCGACCATCAACCGCAGATCCTCCTCCCGTCTCAACCATCCTCCTCCAGCTTTTCTCCCTTCTCCGCCTACTTCTCCTCCTCCCCCGCCCCCACCCCAAGGTTTCCATCGGCCTCCTCCTCCTCCTCCCCCGCCAAAGCCCTCTCTCCGCGGGCTGCTCAGGATCTCATCTCCCGACTCGATGCCACCCCCCCTCTCCTGCCCCAGAATCTCGCCAACTTGATCACGGCCTCTTCCCTCATCGCCAGGGTCTCCATCCGATCGTCCGCCTTCTTCATCGAACTTATCCTCGAATCCCTACGCTACTCCACCACCACCTCCCTCGGCGTCACTCGCCGAGCACTCATCTCCGCCGTCGGTCGGGCTCGTGCCATCCATTACAACTCCTCCACTCCTCCACCTCAGATCTCCACCCCCAATCCAAACTCCATCTCCTATATCTCTCCTCTGCATTCAACCTATTTCGACGTCCTCGACCACTACACGAACCTTGGGATCTATGTCGTCCATCATGTGTTCACCATGGCCGAACTGCTCTCGATCACCGGTATCGATCTCACCCATTCGATCATCTCCACCGGTTTTGGTGTTCGTCCTTCCTCCTTCCCCCCACCCTTGTTCTTATCATCATCTTTCGCCTTCCAACTTTCCCTCATCCACCCTACTCATCTATTGTGCACTCACCCATCCCTCTCTATCGGTGCTCTGGTTTTGAAAATCCGATCGATCCATCTCCAGACTGCCGAGGGTTCCGTCATGCTCCTCGATAGCATCTTTGGCTCCAACGAATCATCCCGTGCCCTCTCGGCCATCATCATGCTTGTCCGTCGCGAACTACTACACGATCCTCACTTCACGCCTTCTCATTCGAGTACCTTGACCGGTCTAGTTTCCCTCACCAAGGCCATCACCGCCTTCGCTTGCCTTCAACTCGCCACTACTCGGCGTACGGTCGGTCAAATGAAGATGCGCGTCGTCTGGGATGCCACGATCGTCGCCGAGTCCGAATCAGAATCTAGCAAGTCGTCCGATCCAATTGGTTATCAATTGGGAGTAAAAGAGGGCAAAGCACACGGCCCTCCATCTTCCACCGTCGCATCCGACCCCTCGATTCGTGAAATCATCCCACCCGTCTCGTTTCCCCTTCCTGGCTCGCATTCCCGTCGTCAGAGTATTCACAAGTTATCGGAATCTGAGAAATCGCCCCTCCTTCCCGATCTTAGGTCTACGATCTCCAATCGGGCGACCCGGATTCAGTTCAATCGCGTCAATTCGTTCAATTCTTCACTCGTCTCTACCTGTGTCTCACAACAACCTCAGACCCAACGTTGCGCCCAGGAAGAACGGCAAGAGTGCGAAGAAATCGAATTCGAACTTACTCAATTTCTGGATGATGGTGAAAATCAAGCCGAGCTGTGTTCATCTCGAGATGGCAAGGACCGATCGACTCCCCAGCCTCGGTGCGATGCTCATGATCAGGAACCCGATGACGTACATCAAGCGCTCTATCGCGTCAAGCGTACCCGATCTTATTCCGGTCTTCAAGTTTACTCGGGTTCGGATGAACAATCATCTAATCCCTCCGGCCCTTCTTCAACGGCCACCTATCAATTTACCAGATTGACTAGGACTACCACTCGGACAACTACCACGACGACCCTGACCTCCAAAGGCCCACTTGGAAAACTCAGTGATGGTCAGCGTCATCACAACAATCCGAGCTCTCATCGCCCTTCGAATCCACATCCTTCATGTTTCAAGTCATCCAATCGATCTTACCCTTCTGATTGGTCTCATGATTCCTATCCGACCTTCGACAAACCAGATAGCACACCGCCTCAGTCTCGGGTACCCGTCAAGGCTAGGCGCTCGTTTGGAACCTTGATCGGTGATAGGTTATCATCTCGCCCACCCAAGCGAACCCAGGACGAAATCGAGGTGGATCCTCAGTCATTGATCACAAAGCTGCATGGATCCAAATCTATGCCTTCTTCCCCTCGTCGTTCTCCCTTTCTTCCCCTGGCAAAAGTTGTCTCACGCGCCCTGGCTCGCTCGAAGACGCATTCCGACCTGACTTCGATGTATCTTGATCCTTATTATTTAGTTTACCCCATCTCATCACCCGCCTCTGAATCCACCCCTTCTTCTCCCTCATCGGCCAGTGAGGAATCGAGCGAACAATCCGACGGACCGATCGTTCAACCTAACGTCGATTTTACCCCCCGTCGATTTCCAAGCACGATCTCAGATCTGTGCGAGGAGGATGAAAGTGTTGCAAGCGATGATGATTCCCCAGTGTACGAGCATCCCCGTTCCCCAGTTAAGGCACCATGTGGCAGACCACCGCTCGAATTTACCAGTCCTCAAACCTCTTCAACCTCAGTTCAAACGATTCGCACCCATCGTGTATCTCAAGCCGTCTCTCCCAACCCGTTGCCCCCAGCCTCCGATTTTCCATCCCAATCACTAATCAAGAACCTCGGTAGATTCATGCGTTACAGCTCAGCAGCCTACGGACAACAGTTTTTGAGGATCATGGGTATCGGTGTGGATTCGTTTAATTACCCCAATACCAAGAATCATTCAGCCAACGACCATGCATTCGCTAGCCACGTCGGACTGGCGGTTGATCAAATTATTCTTAGTTCGTTTGCCGAACCTCATCCTAGGTTGGGTAATGAAGTATTGAGTCCACTCGTTCATTACGTATCCATCGACCACACCGTAAAGGCAGTCGTCCTAACATGTCGGGGTACCTTGGGCTTGTCAGATGTTCTGGTCGACCTAACCTGCGAGTATGAACCGATCTCCGTTGAAGGCGGAGACCCAAATGCGTCCTATCTGGCTCACTCTGGTATGCTGCACTCCGCACTTCGTTTGCGCCGGGAGTCATCAACCGTCCATGAGGTCATCAAGAAAGCTTTGATCGATCATCCTAGCTATGGTCTGCTCATCACTGGTCACTCACTCGGCGGTGGCGTCGCAGCTCTCCTCGCAGTACTTTGCAGTATTCGTACGGAAAATTTTTTGGAGAGGATCACCAATGAGTCTATGAAGATTAATCACCCACCGATCACGACAAAGTTTGTCACCTCTTTCCGGTCCGGATTTCCTCCTGGACGACCAATTCATAGCTATACCTATGGCACACCCGCTGTTGCATCACTTGACTTATGTCAGTATACGAAAGGCTTAGTCACCACCGTATGTAATGGAATCGATGTTGTGCCAACTCTGTCGTTGGGTGTCTTGCATGATTTAAAGAGTATAGCCGTTTCCTTAGAGGAAGAACAGAGTGTGGCAATCGATATCGTGACCAAAGTCATTGGACTCTATCGACCTAATCATAACTCGAGTAGTTGGATGAGATCGACCTCATCCTATGATCAGAAAAATACACCGATCAACACCAACGATGGATCATTAGAGGGTGGCGAAGTGCGAACGAGAGAAAACGTGTTGATGAAAGACCACGAGATTAAAAATGGAGTTGGAAAAAACCGAGCTTATTCGAAGGGTTATTTGGATCCTGCCCTTGAAGGTTCTCACTTTGGAAGAGCTGAAGCGTCCCCCGAATTGGGAGATTGGTTGTGGTCTTTACGACGAACGATGAAGGCCGTTTCGGATGCAGAAAAGTTATAGTGAGTACCCTCCTCCTTCTCGCTTGTCTGCTTTCTCCCCAAGATTCAAGGATAACTTGAGGTGTAGCTTTTTGAAATCGTTTTAACCCCGTGTGATCTCGTGGATAGCCCCCCGGGTGATGTGTGGCATGTTGAGAGTTATGAAGTGTTTGTAGTAAGAGAAGATGCGACCAAGTATCAAAACCCGGGCAGTGAGGCAGGGAGCAATCCGAACCCTATTACCCCAAACCGACGGGTCCTTACACCGACTCAAAAGAACCGTTCGATGAGTTCGAGTTTTAATAACCAGACTAATACCTCGAGTCGAACCCAAGGTCGTCGAATTATCCTTCGCGCTTGTGATGACGTTCAAGCTAGGTTCTCAGAGCCTATCTTTGGTAAAACAGTTGAGTGAAAGTTTTTTTGTTGGGGGGGGGCAATATTCATTTTTTTCCCGCTGCCACCAGAAAAACCCATATGCTAATTGTCAACTCCCGTCGTAGATGTTTCACGATCATATCCCTTCTCAGTATGAATTAGTATTGGAATTATTGGAAGCTGCGATCGTTTCGAGTCATCCTCAACCAGCCCACTCTCAGGACTAATGTTCCGATGTCATCCAGGATGACAATCTGTTTGCATCAGCACCCCCCCTACCCCCCCAAAAAAACAAAAAGGACACCGCGACACCAACAACCCAAAGAACAAGTCCCCTTTCCCGCCTTCCTCTACACTTATACCTGTCCTGTGGTTGTTTCTCGGCGTTGTTAATAAGGTGGTTTAAAAATGTGAATGTCTGCATGTGTATTATGCATAATGCACGGATACATGCTCAGCGACAAGTATGAAGGACGCTCGATTGTGATTCGAAACTAACCTTGACCGGTCCTAGTGTACTACTCTACCTCTTCTTCACTCGTTCTTAATAATCGTCGCGAACCTGATTGTTGATCTCTTCTTATAACATTCTCATCATGTATCTCCTAAATCAACCTCCTTGGATCCCACATACCTTCTTATACTCCTTCGTCTTTTCATATTTTATTTCCTCCCCATTGTTATTATTACTACTTACTATTATCTCGCTCGAGTAATGTTTTATCACCCATCGACACTATCCTACCAGTTTTTCTTCATTTTTGTTTTGCTGAGCGGATGGATGGACAACGAAACCGAAACACCAGAAGAAAAACCAAGCAGGGGGGGGGCAGCAGACACGTCCGTGCTCTCTTATTCATTGTATCTTTAGCCTGTTTTTCAGTACAAGAAGGGACCTTCTTTCATCCACATCCTTATCGTATGTATGTAGCTGGCTAGGTGTTGATGTATGTAGGTATACTGGTCTATGTGTGTATCCACGCTCACGATCATCATCCATCCCGCACCTCCTCGCTCTTCCTTACTTCCACTCCTAACCCCTCTCGTCCCGCTCCGATGTTGTACCATTCCCTCGCCTGACGCCTATGGTATGGAAGGATATACTCACACACAATCATACCATACATATGCCTACGTGTTTTCGTTCTTTCTCTTTTTGATGTGTGTGCATGTGTGTGTGCGAGTGTGCGTGTGCTCGTTGGATCAGGACTGGTTGGATGAACGATGAGTCTCGCGAACACGGTCGATTGGTTTGACGTATTTATGTGCATACATTTCTGTCAGCAGAATTCAGCCTGATCACCCTGCCGCCCATAACTACAACGAGGATTAGACCGATACCGACGAGCACGAGCACGAGCACGAACCCAATCCACCGGTTACCCTTCTCTGCCTCTTCCTCTCCCTCTCCCCCCCCCCCCCCCCCCCCCTCCTCTCTCTCTCTCTTTCCGTCGTTATTTTTTTTTTTGTTTGTTTGTTTGTCTCGCAAATCGCAAAGAGAGAGTTAACAAACTAATTCATATGAGTTCAAACATCTCCTTCTCTCTCTCCTGTCCGTCTCTTTTCGTTTGATTTTCTCTCGTTCAAGCCAGTATTAGTTTTTTTTTTTTTACCTGTGCCTCTCTCTGTGCGTGTGTACATATTTACATACATATACAAGTTGAAAAATCGCTCCCTCAAAATAATTCACCATGATTTATTTAACCCAAAGTCCATCTTCTATCGATGATTTGAATCGATCAAAATCTATCGTACACGTCTTATCGAGCATTCAACTTTTAAGATCTTGAATGTTAACGTTCATCCTGATCATTAACCATTAACGATTAGATTATGACCGCAACTACTAGACACTGAAGATTATCATACTCTTGAAGTGTTCTCTATATCCATGACCTTATCGCGTTTAATCCAAGCATGCAGTACTCATCTTATTCAGTTTGAATGTCTACCATACCACAAGTTTGTAATTAGTGGATGATTATACTACATAGGGCCCCTCGGATGGCCCTCTGGTTCTCCACCTTGTTCGCTGGGTGGAGTAATACAAGCTTTTGCAGGATAACCTGGGCCTTCATTGGCTCTGTGCTTTCATCCAACCCCTCATACTCCAACCTTACAAGTCTTCAGCATATTCATAAGTATTGACATCCAGCTTTTGCACTTTTTTTTTTTTTTTTGAAAAAAAAAAAAACTGAAATTTTGCATATGGCATTGCTCACTATGAAGAACCATATACACGATTGAAACCCAAGCAAAGAGTCTGGCACAAGAATCAGAATCTTTTTATATGGGACATTCCAAGAAAAAAAATTAGGCAATCAAGTCAGCAACAAGAGCATTGAGAGAGGCAGTGGGGTTAATTTGTTGGGACCATGGCTTTCAGATTCACTCCGATTGGCTGGAAGGTGTTGAAATTGAAGTCTCCCTTCAGGCACCAAAGCACCAGCTAAGCTAATAATTGGTTTGAAAATTTTGAAAGGGGTGAGTGTAGCCAGCCAAGGCAGGAGGGGTTGGGTCTTGCAGGATTTGAACACCAGCCTTGTACATTCTCCAATGTAAATAAAATTTTGGAGGTGGTACCAAGCTTGTATGGGTGATGGTTACTGTAGTTAGTTACAAGTCAGAATCCATGGTAGGATTGAAAATAGTTTTCATGCAAGTTATATAGTAAGTACAAGTGTCATGGAAATATGTGATATCTGGTTGTGACATAATATGGCTAGTTTGAACTATACATTGTGGTGGTTATTTATAGACACAAACCCAAGTAGGCTCAGCAGTGGCAGTTGGACTGGGAGGCTCAGCAGTGAGCAGATGCAGGATCTACAGAACCATAGAAAAAAAAAAAAAAGCTGAGTTTGGCTTATTGCCTACTCTGGTGGAAGAAGTCAAAGGCTTAGAAGTGAGCAGATGTGGGATCTGCAGTACAATAGTTATGCTGAGCCAGACTATTGCCTTTTGAAGCAGAAAATGGTTGTGATGTGCTAGTCAGCCACATCCTGCAGCTATGGATTTAGGGGTAGTAACTCTAAGATTGTAGTTTTAAGTGCACAAGCAAGTGATTGGAGCTATCAAGTATGTATCAAAGGTTGACTAAAGGGTATGCAGTGGGAGTTGCAGAAGGTTATGAAATTTTTGGGACAATAGGACACAAACTTCAAGGATGCAGTATACGGAGGTCAAAGGGGATCTTCTAAGGAATATCAACATAGATCTTTCTTGGAAGGCATATTGGGGAGGATTGACTAGTAAGGCTACCAAAGATTTCAGGTAATACCAAAAATCATGCATGCAGACAGATTGTCTGAGCAGATCATGATTGATGCTAATCAGGATCATTGCGGAGGTGCATGAGGTAAGGCAGTGTGGATGAAGTCACTCTTTGGATTAGATTTGTTTGGAGATAGGTTTGGGTTGTATTGTCTAGTTCTTAGGGGATCATCATCTATTGGGGGGGGGGGGGGTTATCAATCTATAAGGAGATCTTATCATTATCATATCATATCTGATTATCAAAGGCTCTTATAGTATTATTGGAGAGTATTACAGTTCAGAATTCATTGCAGAGTTCTTATTTATCTGTTACAGTTTTTATTTCCATTACAGTAGTAGTTAAGGAGGAGTCTGAAGGGTGCAGAGTTATAGCACAAACAACAAGGGGGGGATGCAAGGATTGTCTTCCAAGGCATTATTGGTTGTGATTATCATTTTGAAGAGGCAGATTTTCTGAGATAATTGGAGAAGATAAGTATTTTAGAAAAGAGGATTGATTGAATTCCTGGACCAGAGAAGTATTGTTAAGGATACTTGAAGTAGTACACTTTCTTGCACCACAATGTAAACCCCCCCCCCCCCCACAAACTAGGCATTCAAGAAAAAATGGTTACAAAAAATTACTAGCTTATGTGCCCCTATCCACTTCATCATAATGTATGCCCATTTATTTTTTACATCTATCCAATTTGCTTCCATACCCAATTCAGAGATAACATCATTAACAAGGAAAAAAAAAAAAACTGAACTATATGTTGCATTTTTGATCACAACCCGTTATATTTTACCATCAAAACTGCACTGTGGTTATCACAGTAGATAGAAGTGTTAAGATTCTGTATTCTGACTTAAGTGGCAGCTTTGAATGTATCTGCTCCAGCGGGTCCAGACATGAGGCCCAGATGAGTGAACCAGGGCTGTAGAAACCCTGATCCAAATCAACTTGAAGGGTGGCAGGACTTGTCTCATCATCAATGGTGGAACTCTCAGGACAAGTCAAACCCTCTCAAACTCAGCCCTTATCACCTCAACTCAACAACAATTTCCCCACCATGCAATTCCCCTTCTTTCTCTTTTTATTCTTTCTCTGTTGTCTTTTTTATTTCTCTTGTTCTCAATCACTAATCTTGTTCTCAATTATCAATCTTGTTCTCAATTGCCAACCAACCTCCTGTTGAAATGCCTGGTGAGATTCAGTCCTCAGCTCTTTCACTCTTCTCAACTTTAGAATCATTCTCAGCCGCACCTCATCCCTGACCTCTTGTATGGATCACCCTTCAAGCTGTCTTACCCAAACTCCTCATCAACTTCTCCTGTATCTCACTCACATTGTCTCAGCATGCGGTTGGTGTTCCTTGTCTCACTACTCTGGCTCTCAAGCCTTCTGATCTCATTCTCCTTGCCATTTTGTTTCCAGTCCTCAGTCTTGTGTTGAATCATCTTAAATTTCTTATCAAGAATTCTTGAAATTAGAAGAATTTTCATAAACCATAGAATGTAAAGAAACAAGAAATTCCACTCCCAAACCCAGAAATATGAATTCTGCATTATAAGTGGATGTTGCAACTGTTTTCTGTTTTATGGATGACCAGGAGATAGGGAAGTTGTACAGATGGACCAAGAATCTGGATGTTGATTGATGAAATTCACATCCACATAGTTGTAAGCCACTGGTCTTGGGGAAGAATGATAGTCAGTTTCCCATGGTGCCTGAGAGGTAATGCATGAGGTGTTTGAGAGCTTCCCAGTTTTTCATATCTGGCTGCATGCTAAAAAAACAATAGGTAACCTACAGCAAAAGAATAACTGGGCTGCGTACCAAGGGAAAGATAGTTGATCAAGCCAATATAAGATTGGAAAACTTTGGTTTCCACTCCATTGGTTGTTTTTTTTTTTTCAGGAGTAAGGTTTTGGGAAGGGTTTAAAATGCAGATATAAGTTATTGATACCTGGATTGGTTCCACTTGTCAAAAATTCATTCAGCCAGGAGACATTGATCAAGGGAGTAAGAGTCATTTTAATAAGTCAGTTTGATTCCCATTATCCTTGTGCACTCCTCAGCCATCCACTTCAGCTTCACCTTTGCAGCCATCAGTTCCTGTAACCCATCCAGAACCCCAGCATCATTACTAAAAAACAGCTCATAGTTGAAATGAACCAAATCACAACCACTTTGCCAGTGCTCTTGTAGAGGTAAACCATTTTTTCAATCAAGCTACCTTCAAAGCCAAGGTCTGTGAGGATCTTCTTAAAGAAAAGCCACCAGAAATGAGCCCCTTTCCACGTCCCATAATGTAACTTTTTCAACAGCATGGCATTAGCTTTGAGTTCAGGTTGAATGTGAACCAGAGGATCCATTTAAACAGTATTGCTGATGGGTGGACTTAGATATGAAGCCAACACATCAAAGCTTTGGATGAGCCACTTATTTGATATTTCAATTGCCAGTAGCAAACACAGCAATGAGAGTGATGCAATTGGGGAAAACATCTTGTAGCAGTCAGCCCCAAGTTTCTGATGGAAGCCTTTTACAACATATCTAGCTTTAGTAGTGTCAATTGTAACATATGGTTTCCTCTTGAAAATGAGTAAATATTTGGTGCTAATTAACTTTATAACTGGCATCAATTCTACCCCAGTCCACACACCCATTTTGGAAAGCAAATCAATCTCTTTTTTTATTGGCACTAGCCAAACAAGTCAATAAGATTGTGAAAGTTCTTGTCCAATGGATGCAGGGATGCTCAGGTCCAACCTCTTGGGTCTAAAATCAAGTTGATAATCTTGCTTGGGAATTCTACCAGACAGAGGTCAACTGCCCACAATGCAGGATTGATACCATCAGTCTGGGTGGGGATAAGGATGAACAGTTTTGGTTTTGTATTGGAAAATTTGGCAGAGTTGGTTTAAGTCAGAGTCTGTTGTTGGTCACTCCAAAAAAAGTAGCTGTTTTGGTTGTCCTGATAACTGAGAAAGACCATTTTCTTGACCCAATTGTCCAATTTTAGTTTTTTTTCTTTTGGTAAGTTTGCCAAACCCAATGGACCAAATGGTTGGAGAGGGACAGGAAAATTGAAAACAGCATAGACCTTCAACCTCATAGAGGAGTTTGGAGTGGGAATTAGGGGGGATTGTGTGTTTGGAAGATATTTTTGTATGAAACACGCATGCCAATACACTAACACCAGAAATTTTTGGGGAGTCTTGTGTAGGTCCAAACTGTATGTGCAATATTGCCAAGTGTCCTATTCACACCCTCTTCCTTTCCATTTTGATCCAGAGTATAAGGGCAGGTAAATATCAGCTTTGAAGAAACTGCAGATAATTGGTCAGATAATGTCATGGCATGGTTCTCTTTGGGATTATTCAATTGAATGTGGATAGCAGCTCTTCCAAGAAATTTCTTCAAGTAAGTTACCATTTTAAGTAAGAGTTTTGGGATTTATGACCTCAGTTTGAAAGAATGGACAAAAATGAAAGTGGAATGGTTATTGAAGATTGTGAGGAGGTACCTGTTACCAGTGACATCAGGAGGTAGGGGGCCAAGAACATTAGCAACCAAAAAGTGGAGTGGTTTATTGATGGCAATAGCATTGGGTAGTACTTTGAGGAGTTGCGCTCTTTTTTACATTTTACAATATTTGCAGAAGAAGAGGGTCCAAGAATTGGGGTTGCAGTCTGGAACTTGGTTCCTGAGGTAGTTTTTGGCAACATGGTGTTTATTTATTATGTACTTATTATTT
This sequence comes from Puccinia polysora, assembly GCA_025617555.3. Classification (NCBI taxonomy): domain Eukaryota; kingdom Fungi; phylum Basidiomycota; class Pucciniomycetes; order Pucciniales; family Pucciniaceae; genus Puccinia; species Puccinia polysora. Next base: position 24,084,892 of record CM062621.1, read on the forward strand.
ATTTATTATTTATTTATTATTTATTTATTATTTATTTATTTATTTATTATTTATTTATTTATTATTTATTTATTTATTATTTATTTATTTATTATTTATTTATTTATTATTTATTTATTTATTATTTATTTATTTATTATTTATTTATTTATTTATTTATTTATTATTTATTTATTTATTATTTATTTATTATTTATTTATTATTTATTTATTATTGATTTATTATTGATTTATTATTTATTTATTATTTATTTTTTATTTATTTTTTATTTATTGTTTATTTATTTATTTATTATTTATTTATTTATTATTTATTTATTTATTATTTATTTATTTATTATTTATTTATTTATTATTTATTTATTATTTATTATTTATTTGTTATTTATCTATTATTTATTTATTATTTATCTTTTATTTATTTATTATTTATTATTTATTATTTATTATTTATTATTTATTATTTATTATTTATTATTTATTATTTATTATTTATTTATTATTTATTTATTATTTATTTATTATTTATTTATTATTTATTATTTATTATTTATTATTTATTATTTATTATTTATTTATTATTTATTTATTATTTATTTATTATTTATTTATTATTTATTTATTATTTATTTATTATTTATTTATTATTTATTTATTATTTATTTATTATTTATTTATTATTTATTTATTATTTATTTATTATTTATTTATTATTTATTTATTATTTATTTATTATTTATTTATTATTTATTTATTATTTATTTATTATTTATTTATTATTTATTTATTATTTATTTATTATTTATTTATTATTTATTTATTATTTATTTATTATTTATTTATTATTTATTTATTATTTATTTATTATTTATTTATTATTTTTTTATTATTTATTTATTATTTATTTATTATTTATTTATTATTTATTTATTATTTATTTATTAGATATTTATTATCAATTTATTATTTATTTATTAGGGCGTATCAAAGTTAGCAAACCCGCCATTAGAAACCCGCCATTTTTTTTGACAAAACCCGCCATTTTTAATGGCGGGTTTCTGAAATACACATACCCCCTAACTGGTGTATTTCAAAATGGTGTGTTTCATGAAAATGGCGGATTTCAATCATCAAACACGCCATTAAACCCGCCATTTATGCATCATCATCCATCCACCATCCATCACATCAAAAACACCCATCCACATCAGCAAATCCATACCGGTCCCATCTCCATTGCATCACACACATCTCTATTGTTTTTCACATACCTTCACATACCCATCTTCACACAAATCCCATCATCATCTCATCACCCCACATCACTCACCACCTTTCTCAACATGTCCAATCAAACATCCCGCCAGAAAGTTGAAAATGCAAAAAAGCTGACTGAACTTTTGCTACTGTTTGACTCCCATTCAGACTCTGATTCAGACTCTGATTTGGAATCAACTTGGTTAGCTTTGAATTCTCTGTTGGCAAAGTGATACATGGTTCCAAGAATACACACTCTCCATAACCCTATGTATGAAAGGCAAAAGCTTCATCTCATCCCTGACTTAAGCTTCCAGCAACTGTTCCGAACTTTGTTGCCTTCTTTCATGAAGCTTTTGGCAATGATTGAAGACCACCACATCTTCCAGAACAATTCTCGCAATCCTCAATGTGATCCAGCCATCCAACTTGCCGTTGCTCTTTGTAGATTGGGGTCAAATGGAAATGGAGCAGCAATCCATTGATTGGAAAATCTATTCTCAGTCAGTTACGGAAGCATTGACTTATACACCAAAAGAGTCATGATTGCTATCCTATCTTTCCGTCGCTTGGTCCTTTCATGGCCAACCAAAGAAGAACGCAAGGAGATATCTCAAGTAATGGAGACAGAAGGCTTTCCTGGTTGCATTGGTTTTGTTGATGGAACCACCATCCCCTTGAGTCAAAAACCCAACCTAGATGGCAACCACTATTTTGATCGTAAAAAAAGGCAATTGATTCATTTCTTTTCCAATCACTATGATAAAACTTTGGATCACACACTGACCAAATATGTTCCATCTCTTTGTTTAGATACTCCGTGGAACTACAACTTGTTTGCGATAACAACAAGAAGTTAATCTCCCTCCATGCTGGCCTTCCAGGTTCTTGTCATGATTCATATGTTTTCAATTGGATGCGGATTGCCCAAAAACCAGAGATCTACTTTGACCAAGATCAATACCTTCTGGCTGATTTGGCTTATGCTAGTGGGAAATATGTAGTTCCAGCATACCGGAATGTTTTGTCCAATGATCAAGGAAAAACCAATTTTAACTATCATCTTGCCCAATCACAAGTTCGGATTGAGCATGCCATAGGAATTCTGAAAGGAAGATGGGCCAGCTTACGGGAGATGCAAAAACAGCTCCAATGTTTCAAAGATATGAGGTTCCTCATCAACTGGATTATCACTTGTGTAATCCTTCACAACCTTTTGGCCGACATCAAAGATGAATGGGACAAAATATTCCAAGATGATATTCCTGATCCGCCTCAAGTCATCCCTGTCTCATCTGGTCCCTCATCTTCTTCTATGAGAGAGCGGATTCTTCCTCTCACCCTTGCTTGCTTTGATGAGTAATTTTTGATTTTGAAATTGGTAAAAATTCCCTTCACCGTATTTTTTTGGTTTTGGTTGTTCACCCAAGATTCATAGGCTGAGTTTTTTTTTTATTTTTTTTTAGTGGACTTGAATCTAAAAACACCTCCACCTCAAACCCTGCCACTCACCAAATGCCACCCCCCTCCCCCTCACCACTCAACCCCTTCAACCTCACCCCACTCACTCACCGGTCAAACCCTGCCTCCTCCTCACCAAACCACCTCACTCATCACCACCACCTTACTCACCACCACCACCTCATCTCAACTCACTCACTGAATCCCCTCCTCCTAATCCTGGTAAGCCCCCTCCACCCTCTTCCTCTTCCTTCCCCTCACCAGTTGCTGATCCTTTGATCATTCAACCTTTAGTCCCCCCCTGGATCCATTTCTCTATCCATCAAGGTGAGCCCCTCCCCTCCTCCAATTCCTCCTCTCATTGATTGAGAAATTGATTGCCAATGTCAGGGGTATTTTATTGGAATGAGATGGTGACATTATGAAAACCAAGGGGCAAATAAACAAAAGGATTGATGTTTCAGGCATGGCGCGGCCACAGCCCAATCAATCAAATACCATCATTGATTAGAAATCACTTTGCATGGTTTCCTTAATGGACACATTCATGCAAGGCATTCAATCTCCGGCATGCTTTGGTTGAAAAACCAAAGCACCTTTTAGGGTGGATGAGGTGGGTGGTGGTGGGTGGTGGTGAAACAAAAGGATTGATGTTTCAGGCATGGCGCGGCCACAGCCCAATCAATCAAATACCATCATCGATTAGAAAGCACTTTGCATGGTTTCCTTAATGGACGCATTCATGCAAGGCATTCAATCTCCGGCATGCTTTGGTTGAAAAACCAAAGCACCTTTTAGGGTGGATGAGGTGGGTGGTGGTGGGTGGTGGTGGGTGGTGGTGGGTGGTGGTGGGTGGTGGTGGGTGGTGGTTGGTGGTGGTGGGTGGTGGTTGGTGGTGGTGGGTGGTGGTTGGTGGTGGTTGGTGGTGGTCGGTGTTGGTGTGGTCCAGGTTACTAAATAGCTTCCTAGGTGGGGAGGGGATTGGAAAACCCCCCCACCAAGCCTGTCCCTCCCCCCTTGCTTGCTCGCTAGGTGGGGAGCGGATTTGAAATCCCTCCCCCCTTCCCCCCCCCTCAATCTCCCCCCTTGCTCAATTGCTAGGTGGGGATGGAATTTGAAATCCCCCCCTCCCTCCCCCCTCCCTCCCCCTCCCTCCCCCCTTGATCTCCCCCCTCTTTTGCTCGCTAGGTTGCTCGCTCGCTAGGTGGGGAGCAGATTTGAAATCCCTCCCCCCTTCCCCCCCCCTCGATCTCCCCCCTTGCTCAATTGCTAGGTGGGGATGGAATTTGAAATCCCCCCCTCCCTCCCCCCTCCATCCCCCTCCCTCCCCCCTTGATCTCCCCCCTCTTTCGCTCGCTAGGTGGGGAGCGGATTTGAAATCCCCCCCCTCCCTCCCCCCTCAATGTCCCCCTCGCTCGCTTGCTGGGCGGGGGGGTGATGAAGTGCCCCCCACCGCGAGCCCCACCAGCTCCTTCCCCCTTGCTCCCTTGCCGGGCGGGGGGGTGATGCAGTCCCCGGAGCAACCAGACAGAATCAAAAATAATTTAGTTCCTTACTTGAGCAGATGTTGATGGCAACGGTGATCCAGGAATAACATCCTCCTCATTGGGCAAGTTCTCCAGTTGTTCTGCCCCAGGAAAAGAGAAATCAAAAGAAGGAAGTGAGGGGTCCAAGGTGGGGATTGACTGATCAATCAATACCAAAGTAGAAGTGATTGGAGCCCATTGTGTTTGAATATCCTCCTTGTCATCAGATGGGGGCCACTCCAAGGCCAAGGTTTCATCAAGGCCCCGTTGGTAGGCTGAGCATCCCCAGCCAAGTCCTCGGCATCAATGGAATCGGATTGTTGGGCATTGAAAGCAGCTAGGGGGGTGATGTTGGCCTTCTTTCCAAAGATTTCATCCATTTGAATATAAAAAGGGCAAATGGAGTCCAACTTATCAACCACCGAGTTGATTCCTTTGGCTTTGTCCAAGTCGGTGATACCAAAGCCAGTGGAGATAGACATGGAGTGGGCCTTTTTTTACTTGGCTCAATAGTTTTTGAACCTCTCCCTCATCTGTTTGGATGACAGATCCAGCCTAACTTTTGTTTTTTTCTTGAGTTCATTGGCCATCAGGAGATAACCATTGACCTTAGAGGATTGAGGTTGGCCAACACGTGTTTTGTTGTCGGATCCAAAGCAGGCATTGTAGTTGGAGGGAATTTTCAGCCAGTTTACCAGGATGATGTGATCAGCTCTCTTGAGCTGACTTGAGCCCTTGGAAGCTGATGGGGGAGGATTGTTTGTTTTGGAGTTCCTTGGCAATGTTCTCTTGGGTGTGTGGGACTTTTGGGGGGAGGTTTGCTGAGGGGCCATTTGAAAGAGTTTGGGCTATGCAAGTGATGAGAGCAATAAAGTGATGAGAGTGGTGAAGTTTTGAGAGCGATAAAGTGGATGAGAGTGATCAAGTGATGAGAGCGGTTAAGTGATGAGAGTGATGAAGTTTTGAGAGCGATGAAGTGGATGAGAGTGATCAAGTGATGAGAGCAATAAAGTGATGAGAGTGGTCAATCAATTTTATGATGAGGGTGGGGGTAAAACATTTTCCAATGAGGTCGGAGGTAGAAGGAGGTGGGAAGACAGGGGTGTATGACGCGGACAGGTGGTGGAAGCATTTAAATACTTTATTTGAAAAAACCCACTTATTTCAGGTTAACTTTGACACATCTGATCTGAAATAAGTGGGTTTTTTTGATTTTAAATGACGGGTTTGAAATGGCGGATTTGGGTTGAAACCCGCCATTATAAAATGGCGGGTTTGGTTAACTTTGATACCCCCTATTATTTATTTATTATTTATTTATCATTTATTTATTATTTATCTTTTACTTATTTATTATTTATTTATTATTTATTTATTATTTATTTATTATTTATTTATTATTTATTTATTATTTATTTATTATTTATTTATTATTTATTTATTATTTATTTATTATTTATTTATTATTTATTTATTATTTATTTATTATTTATTTATTATTTATTTATTATTTATTTATTATTTATTTATTATTTATTTATTATTTATTCATTATTTATTTATTATTTATTTATTATTTATTATTTATTATTTATTATTTATTATTTATTATTTATTATTTATTATTTATTATTTATTATTTATTATTTATTATTTATTATTTATTATTTATTATTTATTATTTATTATTTATTATTTATTATTTATTATTTATTATTTATTATTTATTATTTATTATTTATTATTTATTATTTATTATTTATTATTTATTATTTATTATTTATTATTTATTATTTATTATTTATTATTTATTATTTATTATTTATTATTTATTATTTATTATTTATTATTTATTATTTATTATTTATTATTTATTATTTATTATTTATTATTTATTATTTATTATTTATTATTTATTATTTATTATTTATTATTTATTATTTATTATTTATTATTTATTATTTATTATTTATTATTTATTATTTATTATTTATTATTTATTATTTATTATTTATTATTTATTATTTATTATTTATTATTTATTATTTATTATTTATTATTTATTATTTATTATTTATTATTTATTATTTATTATTTATTATTTATTATTTATTATTTATTATTTATTATTTATTATTTATTATTTATTATTTATTATTTATTATTTATTATTTATTATTTATTATTTATTATTTATTATTTATTATTTATTATTTATTATTTATTATTTATTATTTATTATTTATTATTTATTATTTATTATTTATTATTTATTATTTATTATTTATTATTTATTATTTATTATTTATTATTTATTATTTATTATTTATTATTTATTATTTATTATTTATTATTTATTATTTATTATTTATTATTTATTATTTATTATTTATTATTTATTATTTATTATTTATTATTTATTATTTATTATTTATTATTTATTATTTATTATTTATTATTTATTATTTATTATTTATTATTTATTATTTATTATTTATTATTTATTATTTATTATTTATTATTTATTATTTATTATTTATTATTTATTATTTATTATTTATTATTTATTATTTATTATTTATTATTTATTATTTATTATTTATTATTTATTATTTATTATTTATTATTTATTATTTATTATTTATTATTTATTATTTATTATTTATTATTTATTATTTATTATTTATTATTTATTATTTATTATTTATTATTTATTATTTATTATTTATTATTTATTATTTATTATTTATTATTTATTATTTATTATTTATTATTTATTATTTATTATTTATTATTTATTATTTATTATTTATTATTTATTATTTATTATTTATTATTTATTATTTATTATTTATTATTTATTATTTATTATTTATTATTTATTATTTATTATTTATTATTTATTATTTATTATTTATTATTTATTATTTATTATTTATTATTTATTATTTATTATTTATTATTTATTATTTATTATTTATTATTTATTATTTATTATTTATTATTTATTATTTATTATTTATTATTTATTATTTATTATTTATTATTTATTATTTATTATTTATTATTTATTATTTATTATTTATTATTTATTATTTATTATTTATTATTTATTATTTATTATTTATTATTTATTATTTATTATTTATTATTTATTATTTATTATTTATTATTTATTATTTATTATTTATTATTTATTATTTATTATTTATTATTTATTATTTATTATTTATTATTTATTATTTATTATTTATTATTTATTATTTATTATTTATTATTTATTATTTATTATTTATTATTTATTATTTATTATTTATTATTTATTATTTATTATTTATTATTTATTATTTATTATTTATTATTTATTATTTATTATTTATTATTTATTATTTATTATTTATTATTTATTATTTATTATTTATTATTTATTATTTATTATTTATTATTTATTATTTATTATTTATTATTTATTATTTATTATTTATTATTTATTATTTATTATTTATTATTTATTATTTATTATTTATTATTTATTATTTATTATTTATTATTTATTATTTATTATTTATTATTTATTATTTATTATTTATTATTTATTATTTATTATTTATTATTTATTATTTATTATTTATTATTTATTATTTATTATTTATTATTTATTATTTATTATTTATTATTTATTATTTATTATTTATTATTTATTATTTATTATTTATTATTTATTATTTATTATTTATTATTTATTATTTATTATTTATTATTTATTATTTATTATTTATTATTTATTATTTATTATTTATTATTTATTATTTATTATTTATTATTTATTATTTATTATTTATTATTTATTATTTATTATTTATTATTTATTATTTATTATTTATTATTTATTATTTATTATTTATTATTTATTATTTATTATTTATTATTTATTATTTATTATTTATTATTTATTATTTATTATTTATTATTTATTATTTATTATTTATTATTTATTATTTATTATTTATTATTTATTATTTATTATTTATTATTTATTATTTATTATTTATTATTTATTATTTATTATTTATTATTTATTATTTATTATTTATTATTTATTATTTATTATTTATTATTTATTATTTATTATTTATTATTTATTATTTATTATTTATTATTTATTATTTATTATTTATTATTTATTATTTATTATTTATTATTTATTATTTATTATTTATTATTTATTATTTATTATTTATTATTTATTATTTATTATTTATTATTTATTATTTATTATTTATTATTTATTATTTATTATTTTATTATTTATTATTTATTATTTATTATTTATTATTTATTATTTATTATTTATTATTTATTATTTATTATTTATTATTTATTATTTATTATTTATTATTTATTATTTATTATTTATTATTTATTATTTATTATTTATTATTTATTATTTATTATTTATTATTTATTATTTATTATTTATTATTTATTATTTATTATTTATTATTTATTATTTATTATTTATTATTTATTATTTATTATTTATTATTTATTATTTATTATTTATTATTTATTATTTATTATTTATTATTTATTATTTATTATTTATTATTTATTATTTATTATTTATTATTTATTATTTATTATTTATTATTTATTATTTATTATTTATTATTTATTATTTATTATTTATTATTTATTATTTATTATTTATTATTTATTATTTATTATTTATTATTTATTATTTATTATTTATTATTTATTATTTATTATTTATTATTTATTATTTATTATTTATTATTTATTATTTATTATTTATTATTTATTATTTATTATTTATTATTTATTATTTATTATTTATTATTTATTATTTATTATTTATTATTTATTATTTATTATTTATTATTTATTATTTATTATTTATTATTTATTATTTATTATTTATTATTTATTATTTATTATTTATTATTTATTATTTATTATTTATTATTTATTATTTATTATTTATTATTTATTATTTATTATTTATTATTTATTATTTATTATTTATTATTTATTATTTATTATTTATTATTTATTATTTATTTATTAGATATTTATTATTTATTTATTATTTATTTATTATTTATTATTTATTATTTATTTATTTATTATTTATTTATTATTTATTTATTATTTATTATTTATTTATTATTTATTATTTATTTATTATTTATTATTTATTATTTATTTATTAATTCATTATTTATTCATTATTTATTCATTATTTATTTATTATTTATTAATTAATTATTTATTATTTATTTATTATTTATTTATTTATTATTTATTATTTATTTATTATTTATTTATTATTTATTTATTATTTATTTATTATTTATTTATTATTTATTTATTATTTATTTATTATTTATTTATGATTTATTTATGATTTATTTATTATTTATTTACTTTTTATTTATTTACTTTTTATTTATTTATTTATTATTTATTTATTATTTATGTATTATTTATGTATTATTTATTTATGATTTATTTATGATTTATTTATTATTTATTTATTAGGGCGTATCAAAGTTAGCAAACCGGCAATTTTTTTTGACCAAACCTGCCATTTTTAATGGCGGGTTTCTGAAATACACATACCCCCTAACTGGTGTATATCAAAATGGCTGGTTTCATGAAAATGGCCAATTTCAAACATCAAACCCGCCATCAAACCCACCATTTATGCATCATCATCCATACACCATCCATCACATCTGAAACACCCATCCACATCAGCAAATCCATACTGGTTGCATCTCCATTGCATCACACACATCTCTATTGATTTTCACATCTCCATCTTCACACAAATCAAATCCAATCATCATCTCATCACCCCACATCACATCACCATCTTTCTCAACATGTCCAATCAAACTTCCCACCAGCAAGTTGAAAACACTCAAAATCTGACTGAAGTTTTGCTACTGTTTGACTCCCATTCAGACTCTGATTCAGACTCCAATTTGGAATCAACTTGGTTAGCTTTGAATTCTCTGTTGGAAAAGCAATACATGGTTCCAAGAATACAAAACCTCCACAACCCTATGTATGAAAGGCAAAATATTTGTCTCATCCCCAAATTAAGCTTCCAGAAACTATTCCAAACTTTGTTGCCTTCATTCATGAAAATTTTGGAGATGATTGAAGACCACCACATCTTCCAGAAAAATTCTTGGAATCCTCAACGCAATCCAGCCATCCAACTTGCTTTTGCTCTTTGTAGATTGGGATCAAATGGAAATGGAGCAGAAATCCATCAATTGGAAAATCTATTCTCAGTCAGTTATGGAAGCATTGACTTATACACCAAAAGAGTCATGATTTCTATCCTATCTTTCTGTTGCTCAGTCCTTTCTTGCCCAACCAAAGAAGAATGCAAGGAGATATGTCAAGTAATGGAGAACAAAGGCTTTCCTGGTTGCATTGGGTTTGTTGATGGAACCACCATTGCCTTGAGTTGAAAACCCAAGCTAGATGGCAACCACTATTTTGATTGAAAAAAAAGGCAACTGATTCATTTCTTTTCCAATGACTTTGATAACACCTTTGATCACACCACTGAAAAAATATGCTTCATCTTTTTTTTTAGATACTCTGAGGCCCTACAACTTGTTTGTGATAATAACAAGAAGTTCATATCCCTCCATGCTGGCCTTCGAGGTTGTTGTCATGATTCATACGCGTTCAATTGGATGCAGATTGCTCAACAAACATAGAAATACTTTGCCCACAATAAATACATTCTGGCCAATTTGGCTTATGCTAGTGGCAAATATGTGGTTCCAGAATACCAGAAAGTTTCACCTAAAAATCAAGGAAAAACTGATTTCAACTATCATCTTGCTCAATCACCAGTTTGGATTGAGCATGCCATAGGATTCCTGAAAGGAAGATGGGCCAGCTTAAGGGAAATGCAAAACCAGCTTCAAAACCCCAAAGAAATGAAGATCCTCATCAAATGGATTATCACTTGTGTAATCCTTCAAAATTGTTTGGCCCACATCAAAGATGAATGGAAAAAAATATTTGAAGATGATATTCCTGACCCGCCTCAAGTCATTCCTGTCTCATCTTGTCCCTCATCTTCTTCTATGAGAGAGCAGATTCTTCCTCTCACCCTTTCTTTCTTTGATGAGTAATTTTTGATTTTTAAATAGGTGAAAAATAACTTCACAGTAATTTCTTTTTTGGTTTTTCACCCTAGTCCACCCACCTCTCCCCTCCAACTCATGGCTCCAACACTTCCACCTTGACCCACTCACAAACCATTCACCTTCCTTCCTCCTCCTCATCAAATAACCTCCTTCACCTCAGCAACCTAACCAAGCTCACCAGCCTCATCAACCTCACCAAGAAGCCTGCCTCACCAAGCTCCTCAAAACATCCACAATCCAACTAACAAAGAGACTTGGTGAGTCCCCTTCCTTCTTTCTTTGCACTCACTAAATCACCCTTGCTAACCTCCCCTTTGAGCTCCCCCCAAGTCTTCTCTCTCAGCTCCACTTCATCTCAATTGCATCCCCCTCCTCATCTGGTAAGCCCCTCCCTTCTCTTTCTCCCCCCTTCCTCCTCCTCCTCCTGCCTTTCTCAACCAACCCCCACTAATCAATTAGGATTTGATCTGCCAATCAAATCCTGGTCAATCAATCAATTGGTTGATAAAATCCTGATTGATCAATCAACCGCCTGAATCCTGATAAATCAATTGATCAAAACCAAATTGATCGATTGGTTTTGATTGTTTTGATTGATCAATTGATCAAGCAATTGATTTGCTTTCAATTGCTCAATTGTTTGATTGTTTTGCGATCAATCAAGCAATTGTTTTGCAATCAATCAAGCAATTGATTGAAAATGACTCCTCCACTGTTTTTTGGAGTTTTCTTTGGTGCTGACCTCCCCTTTTTTGTTTTTCTTTTTTTCTTTTTCTTTTTTTCTTTTTCTTTTTTTCTTTTTCTTTTTTTCTTTTTCTTTTTTTCTTTTTTTCTTTTTCTTTTTTTCTTTTTTTCTTTTTCTTTTTTTCTTTTTTTCTTTTTCTTTTTTTCTTTTTCTTTTTTTCTTTTTTTGTTTTTCTTTTTGTTTTTTTCTTTTTGTTTTTTTGTCTTTGTTTTTCTTTTTCTATTTTTCTTTTTTTTCTTTTTAGGTGTCTCTGGACTGCACTGGAAGCCAAAAGGGTCTTTTTTTGATTATTTCAGGTGTTCTTTTCCATGGAAGGTATGTTTTTTTTTTATTTCAATTTTTTTGATAACTTTGCTTGTTGGTGTGTTGCATGGGTCACTCATGCCAATTTTTTTTGGGGGCAATTCAGCTTTGGGTGTCCCTGGGTCCAAGTCCATGTTTGGTTTCTTTTTTTTTTTCAATCATTTTTCACTGACAATGTCTATTGGACTGACATTTTTTTTTTTTGGAAAAAATTTGACCGCTTTTGGGAAACATCCTATTCTTCTCCCACCCCCTCAAAATGTTACACAAGCATTCAAATCCGCCTTTTTCCTTACCCCAATCTAAGTATAGGATTGGGAGGGAACAAGATGGAAGGAGATGGCTTGAAAAACATACAGAGAGGTGGGAAGAGTAGGGCTGCTTGCGGAAAGAGGAATCAAATGAGAGATCCAAAATATCTTTGGAGGGTTCTGAGGAAGGTATTAATGAAAAGGTGGTCTTCTCTGGTTGAAAACGGTGTCCTTTGGATCTTTACCCTTCAATTAATGCCAACAAGAAAAAGAATATTCAAAAACAGACCCAGAAAGAGTTTGAGCAAGGAAAACAAATAATCAAACAGTTCCATTTCTTCCACCATGGGAAAGTAATTGTCCTCAATTGATTCAATCAAGCCCTGGTTGCAATAATCAAATTTGTCCCATTGGAGAAACTTTGTGACCAAGAAAAGAAGGAAATCAACTTTGTGAAAAATTTCCTTCAACAGTCAAAACAATTTGTCAACCCAGTTGGTCCTTCAAGATCTTGGAATGGAAAAATGTGGGTAGTTTGATGGAAAAAATTGATGCACCCTTGAGAGTTGTTTTGAAATTATGTGAAGAAATCATCCATTAGATCTTCTCCTCAAGAGTATGCTTTCCTAAACCTCAAGGCCAACAAAGTATCCCAAATTCTAGGAAAAATGTTTTGAAATTTGGCTAAAATTTCCTTCAAAGCAAACCATGATACCATGAGGGACAAAAACATCCCCTCTTTCTCTTTTTGGAATTCTGTTCCAAGCCTACACCTTTTGATTTCTCCCCACACATCACTTTCACCTTGAATTCTTTTTACAACTCTCCTCATATCAACAAAGGCAACATCTCTGGCTACTCCTTTTTACTCGTGGTTCCAACCAAGAAATCAAATGGTCTACTTATTGGAAGTATGGAAAAATATCAAGTATTGGATGGCCAATTTTTTTTTCCTGACCTTGGATTTGGAATTGATTTCAAGCAAAAAGGTATAGTCAAAATGGTTTGGGCAGCTAATAAGTAAAAGTACCATACCTTTTCTGCTGTGTACACAGCAACCCATACCCGAATGGCCATGTCACTTCAAATTAATAAAAAAACTAGAAAAAGTTACAGGGACTTGAATAATGGAAAAATTTACTCTAGAAAAAAGATATAAACAAAAAGAAAAAAGATTTTTATGTGGGTGGGGTTAAGAATACTCTGAAACGTTGTGATCAATTTTTTTTTTCTTTCACCCATGAAAATATATTTACAAGCCCAGCATTTGAGTTATCTGCTGTATCTCATCTACTGTTCTACTGCTACCAATGCAAGCCAAGGCTACTGATACCTTATCCTTTTTTTCAGTTGCAAGTCGTTCCATCTCCTTTTCCAGTTGTGCTTGCTGTCAATCCTTCTCCTTTTCCTCTTTTTGAAACTCTAGCTCAGCCTGTTTCAACTTCCATTCAGAATCCCATTTTTGTTGATGAGCCAAACTCTTGGCTTTCTGCTTTTGAACATCCATGGCCAGTTTAATATTCCACTTTTGTTTTTCAAACACAAGTTTTTTGGATTCAATTTGTGATTTGACTTTTTTGCAGGGGAAAAGCAATGAGCATGATTTTGGAAGCAAGGGTATTGAACCAATGGACTTACATGAATCTTTCTTCTCCAAGATTTCTTCAAAGCCTGAAAACCCGGAAGTGTTTCTCCTCTTTTGAGGACTTTTGGGGTTGATATTTATGGAATTGGAGGCCTTTGTCTTGCCCTTGGCAGATGAGGTTTGAGTCTGAACGTTGTCACTGGTGTTCAAAGGTGATGTGGGAGGCCCCATTGGCTTGAGTTTTTTGCCATTCTGGAATGGATGAGCCTGTTTTTTTACAATCTAAATCAGTCAGGATTAAAAAAACAGAAGAAAAAAGAGCTTGGTTCCTTACTTGAACAGATGTTGAGGGTAATGGATACTGAGGAGTATATTTTTCCGCATCAGAAAGGTTGATGAGATCTGCTAACCCAGGAAGAGACAAATCCAAAGAAGGAGGGGAGGGGTCCAAGGTATGGTTTGACACATCAATCAATGCAGAAGTAGACATGATTGGAGCTGAATGCATTTGAATATCCTCCTTGGCCTCAGATGGGGGCCACTCCAAGGAAAATTTTTTTCAGGATCACCATTGCTAGGCTGAGAATCCCCAGCCAAGTCCTCAGCGTGGACTAAATTGGATTGTTGGGGATCAAAAGCAGCTAAAGGGGTGATGTTTGCCTTCTTTCAAAAGATTTCATCCACCTGAATATAAAAAGGACAAATGGAGTCCAACTTATAAACCACCGAGTTGATTCCCTTGGATTTGTAAGAATCGGTGATACCAAAGCCAGTGGAGATTAACATGGAGTGGGCCTTTTTGTACTTGACTTGATAATTCTTGAATTGCTCACTCATTTGTTTTGATGAAAGATCCAGCCTACCTTTTGTTTTGTTCTTGAGTTCATTGGCCGCGAGGAGATAACCATTGATCTTAGAGGATGGGGGTTGATCAACATGTGTTTCATTGTTGGATCCAAAGCAGGCATCATAGTTGGAGGGAGTTTTGAGCCAGTTGACCAGGATGATGTGATCAGCTCTCTTGAGCTGACTTGAACCCTTGGAAGCTGATGGGGGAGGATTTTTTGAGCCCTTGGAAGCTGATGGGGGAGGATTGTTTGTTGTGGAGTTCCTTGGCAATGTTTGCTTTGGCGTGTTGGACTTTTGTGTGGACTTGCGGGGGGAGGTTTGCTGAGGGGCCATTTGGAAAGAGTAAGGGCAATAAGGTTATGAGAGGGATAAAGTGAAAATAAAGATAAATTGATGAGGGATATGAAGTGATGAGAGCGATAAAGTGACAAGAGCAATAAAATAATGATTAGATTCTTTGGATGAGGTTGGAGGTAGAGTGATGAGAGCAATGAAGCAATGAGAGAAATAAATTGTTGAGGGATCAAGTGATGAGGGTAATAAATTGATGAGAGTGATGATGAGAGTGATAAAGTGATGAGAGTGGTGAATCTTTTTATGATGAGGCTGGAGGTAAAAAATTTGCAAGGAGGTTGGAGGTAGAAGGAGGTTGAAAGCCAGGGGTGGATGAAATGGACAGGTGGCAGAAGCCTTTAAATAATTTATTTCAAAAAACCCACTTATTTGATGTTAAATTTGACACTTCTGATGTGAAATAAGTGAGTTTTTTTGATTTTTAATGGCGGGTTTGAAATGGCGGATTTGGGTTGAAACCCGCCATTAAAAAATGGCATGTTTGGTTAACTTTGATATGCCCTATCATTTATTTATTATTTATTTGTTATTTGTTATTTATTATTTATTTATTATTTATTATTTATTATTTATTATTTATTATTTATTATTTATTATTTATTATTTATTATTTATTATTTATTATTTATTATTTATTATTTATTATTTATTATTTATTATTTATTATTTATTATTTATTATTTATTATTTATTATTTATTATTTATTATTTATTATTTATTATTTATTATTTATTATTTATTATTTATTAGTTATTATTTATTATTTATTGTTTATTGTTTATTATTTATTATTTATTGTTTATTGTTTATTATTTATTATTTATTATTTATTATTTATTATTTATTATTTATTATTTATTATTTATTATTTATTATTTATTATTTATTATTTATTATTTATTATTTATTATTTATTATTTATTATTTATTATTTATTATTTATTATTTATTATTTATTATTTATTATTTATTATTTATTATTTATTATTTATTATTTATTATTTATTATTTATTATTTATTATTTATTATTTATTATTTATTATTTATTATTTATTATTTATTATTTATTATTTATTATTTATTATTTATTATTTATTATTTATTATTTATTATTTATTATTTATTATTTATTATTTATTATTTATTATTTATTATTTATTATTTATTATTTATTATTTATTATTTATTATTTATTATTTATTATTTATTATTTATTATTTATTATTTATTATTTATTATTTATTATTTATTATTTATTATTTATTATTTATTATTTATTATTTATTATTTATTATTTATTATTTATTATTTATTATTTATTATTTATTATTTATTATTTATTATTTATTATTTATTATTTATTATTTATTATTTATTATTTATTATTTATTATTTATTATTTATTATTTATTATTTATTATTATTTTATTATTTATTATTTATTATTTATTATTTATTATTTATTATTTATTATTTATTATTTATTATTTATTATTTATTATTTATTATTTATTATTTATTATTTATTATTTATTATTTATTATTTATTATTTATTATTTATTATTTATTATTTATTATTTATTATTTATTATTTATTATTTATTATTTATTATTTATTATTTATTATTTATTATTTATTATTTATTATTTATTATTTATTATTTATTATTTATTATTTATTATTTATTATTTATTATTTATTATTTATTATTTATTATTTATTATTTATTATTTATTATTTATTATTTATTATTTATTATTTATTATTTATTATTTATTATTTATTATTTATTATTTATTATTTATTATTTATTATTTATTATTTATTATTTATTATTTATTATTTATTATTTATTATTTATTATTTATTATTTATTATTTATTATTTATTATTTATTATTTATTATTTATTATTTATTATTTATTATTTATTATTTATTATTTATTATTTATTATTTATTATTTATTATTTATTATTTATTATTTATTATTTATTATTTATTATTTATTATTTATTATTTATTATTTATTATTTATTATTTATTATTTATTATTTATTATTTATTATTTATTATTTATTATTTATTATTTATTATTTATTATTTATTATTTATTATTTATTATTTATTATTTATTATTTATTATTTATTATTTATTATTTATTATTTATTATTTATTATTTATTATTTATTATTTATTATTTATTATTTATTATTTATTATTTATTATTTATTATTTATTATTTATTATTTATTATTTATTATTTATTATTTATTATTTATTATTTATTATTTATTATTTATTATTTATTATTTATTATTTATTATTTATTATTTATTATTTATTATTTATTATTTATTATTTATTATTTATTATTTATTATTTATTATTTATTATTTATTATTTATTATTTATTATTTATTATTTATTATTTATTATTTATTATTTATTATTTATTATTTATTATTTATTATTATTATTTATTATTTATTATTTATTATTTATTATTTATTATTTATTATTTATTATTTATTATTTATTATTTATTATTTATTATTTATTATTTATTATTTATTATTTATTATTTATTATTTATTATTTATTATTTATTATTTATTATTTATTATTTATTATTTATTATTTATTATTTATTATTTATTATTTATTATTTATTATTTATTATTTATTATTTATTATTTATTATTTATTATTTATTATTTATTATTTATTATTTATTATTTATTATTTATTATTTATTATTTATTATTTATTATTTATTATTTATTATTTATTATTTATTATTTATTATTTATTATTTATTATTTATTATTTATTATTTATTATTTATTATTTATTATTTATTATTTATTATTTATTATTTATTATTTATTATTTATTATTTATTATTTATTATTTATTATTTATTATTTATTATTTATTATTTATTATTTATTATTTATTATTTATTATTTATTATTTATTATTTATTATTTATTATTTATTATTTATTATTTATTATTTATTATTTATTATTTATTATTTATTATTTATTATTTATTATTTATTATTTATTATTTATTATTTATTATTTATTATTTATTATTTATTATTTATTATTTATTATTTATTATTTATTATTTATTATTTATTATTTATTATTTATTATTTATTATTTATTATTTATTATTTATTATTTATTATTTATTATTTATTATTTATTATTTATTATTTATTATTTATTATTTATTATTTATTATTTATTATTTATTATTTATTATTATTATTATTTTATTATTTTTTTATTATTATTTTTATTTTATTACTATTTTATTATTTTTTATTATTTTTTATTATTTTTTAATTTTTTTATTATTTTTTTATAATTATTTTTTTATTATTTTTTTTTTATTTATTATTTATTTATAATTATAAATTATTTATAATTTATCATTTATTTTTAATTTATTCTTTATTTATAATTTATTCTTTATTTATTTCTGTATTTGTTGATATTGATTGATTGATTTATTTATTTATCTATTAAGTTTTTTTATTTATATTTTTATTTTTGTTCAAAACTCATATGGGTTGTGAACCTCTGTTCAAGACCCATATGGGGTGTAAACAGCTTTTCATGCTTTTTTGAGACCACTGGGTTACAAATTTAAAATTTCCATTTTGGAATGAACTTCAAAAAAAAAAAATGTATGTCTTTCATATTTTTTCATCTTTTTTTATTCCTCAAATTTCTAACCTCAAATCACCATCCTTTTCATCACCTTTTGAGGCCTTCCAATCCTACCT
Source organism: Puccinia polysora (assembly GCA_025617555.3). Classification (NCBI taxonomy): domain Eukaryota; kingdom Fungi; phylum Basidiomycota; class Pucciniomycetes; order Pucciniales; family Pucciniaceae; genus Puccinia; species Puccinia polysora. The sequence goes on from CM062621.1 coordinate 24,104,232, forward strand.
CAACCATATAATCACCTTTCAAAATCCAGAATCCACTCTGAACAACACCAATCATCAAAAATAATCAGCAACAATATTTCTTCTATATAAAATATATCTGAAACTCCAAAGTAAGACAAATTGATTCTGCCCTTTAAAATTACCCCTAAAAGAATGAAAGCTTAAAAATTGCAAAATGCTTCAGGAAGACAATGGAAAAAAAGCTGAAAATGACATTTTATTTTTATTTTAATCCCATTCTTTGGTGGTGAAATGAAGTTCTAAAAATATGAAAAACCATATTTCAACTTCCTGTTTTATTAGAAAAATTTCTGTATTTTCAGACTATCAAAAGTAATTAAAGAAAATATTAAGAAAATTGAAAAGATGGATAACATAATCTTTTTTTTTGTTGAAATGTTTGAACCTTATTTTGAAGGCGTTCAAATATACCAAAAACTCTCAAAATATTATCACAGAGTTTTTATATGTCCCCCTAGGTGATTGGATTTTTTTTTCCCACTTCATAAAACGGCAAGAATTCAAGGAAAACCACATGGATGAGGAACTTTGTGTTCATGCCCCCAAGCCAAATACTTATGGCTTGGGGGCATGAAAAAAATTATACCCTTTGTTTAAAAAAAAGAAATATTTCAAGTGGAATTTAAATAAATTTGTACCAAAAATAAAAAAACCCAGAAATTCTACACATATATATTTTCTGCTGGGAACTAGGATTCTTTAAAATATGCAACTAAAAATATCATCCAGTACATAAATGATTAGAAAAAATATGAAAAATAGATTTTATGAAGAAAAATCAAGATTTCTAATGGAATCAAAATAAATTTGTACCAGAAATAAAAAAAGAAAAAGAAAAATGATTCATATATCTATTTCATGAGAAGAACTGGAATCATTTGGAAAATTTCAACAAAATATTGATCAATTAAAAAAATGAAAACAACAAATGTAAAAAATTGAATATTGAAAAAAATCAACTTTGGTTATTTCTTGGATTATTCATGCACTTGATTGAATTTGTTTTTCTTATTTTTATTGCAATAACTTGAGAAATGAATATAGCTTTAAATTAACCTTGAAGATAACCTTTAGAAGGTGATAGAGAAGAATAAAGCTCATTTGGATAAGAATTTAATATCTTCTCATTGTTTCAAAACTTCAGATAATTCATGGCTGAATTCCACTAGAACATTAAAGCCTCCAAAATCTCCAAGAATCTACCTAATAATATTTTAGTTCATTTCACTTTCCATCAGCAATTATTTGAGAAAATTTCCAAATTTGACCTTCCAATTAAATTTAAATGTATTCACACCATCTTACAAATTAATTTTATCAAGCAAAGTCCCAACTAATACCTGGTAAAATCTCACTTGCTACCAAATCACTATTTTATCAAATCTCACCTTGAGTGGGAAGTAGGATTAATCCTTGATTCAAGGATTTTGAAGAGAAAACTCAAGTAACTTCTCAAATTGTTTTTTTATAAAGAAATCCTGATCTTACCTTGTAGAAATTCCTGAGGAATGCCTTAAAATTCCTCAAAATAATCAAGGTATTTCATCAGAATCATCATTATAAACCTTGGCTTTGATATCAAATTACTTTTACCAAAAAGAAAAAAAATACATACAAGAAAAAATAATGAGAAAATAATAAGTTAAAATAAATATTTAAAGAAATAAGCTAAAACTAAAATGATCAACTTCTTCTTTTTAAAAGGGGCAATGTTAAATTTTCAACCCTGGGTTTGCAAACAGGCTTTAAAAGCCATTCACACCCCATATGAGTTGTGAACAGAGGTTCAAACCCCATATGAGTTGTAAACAGAGGTTCACACCCCATATGAGTTGTGAAAAGAGGTTCACAACCCAATATATGAGGTGTGAACAGAGGTTCACAACCCAATATATGAGGTGTGAACAGAGGTTCACAACCCAATATATGAGGTGTGAACAGAGGTTCACAACCCAATATATGAGGTGTGAACAGAGGTTCACAACCCAATATATGAGGTGTGAACAGAGGTTCACAACCCAATTTATGAGGTGTAAACAAAAATAAAATAAATTAGTTAGTAAAAAAATAAACAAATAAATGAATAAATTAATGAATGAATAAATAAATGAAAAAAAAAAATAAAGAAAGAAAAAAAATAAATAATAAATAAATTAATAAATCAATCAATAAACAAATAAATAAATAGATAGATAGATAAAAAAAATAAATAAATTAATATGTAAATCAATAAATAAATAAGTAACTAAATAAACAGAAAAATAAATAAATAAATATATATAACACTAAATAAATAAATAAAAAATAAATAACTAAAATATATCAAAAATAAAAATATAAATAAAATAGAAATAAATTTAATAAATAATTAAAACTGAAAATAAAAAATTTGAACCCTACACAACCCATTCACACCTCAGATGGGTTGCAAACAGCTGTTCACAACCCAGATGGGTTGCAAACTGCACCACACAACACACTTTGGGGTGTGAATGGGTTGTGTAGGGTCACAAATTTAGAATTGCCCTTTTAAAAAACTCTCTTGAATTGGTTCTATTTATGTTCATCACCATTAACAACTTACCCTCTAAAATTTCATTTATTTTTTTTAATTTTCCTTTCATTCCATTTTCCAATTCGGAAAAATAAACATTTGCTATTTTTATTGTTTTTATTTTCATAATTCTTCCATAAAACTCCTGCCCACTTGGAGCCAAACTTCAAACTTGTACCTCACAACTATCCTCAAAGACTCTGCATTCCAACTCACTGTTTTGAATTATTCCAAGGATGACACCAACCTCAACTCAATCACCCAGCTCTTTGAATTCCTCTCCAATAACTTCAATTTTCACTTGCATTCATCCAGTCTAATTTCCCATTCCTTCATCTTCTATTACCTTGTGTTTAATTTAAAATCTCTTTGAAAAATCTCCTCAAGCCTTTAATCTAAAATTTTCCATTTCATCTAAAATGTTTCCTTTAACCTAAAATTTTTCCTTTAATATACAATTTTCCCTTTAATCAGAAATTTTTCCTTCCATCTACAATTTTTCTCTCCACCTTTCTTCTATTTTTTCCTCTGTTTTAATTGTTTCTACTCTACTTTATTTCAATTCTTCCCATCTTCTTGAAGAAACTGATTCTCCAATTAAATTTGTATTGGAAAAACCCACAATTCTTTGGTGATTCAAGACAATGGAATTTTTTTCCAAATGAGATATCTGAAAATTTCTATATTTGTTCACAAATAGGCATAATTAAGAAATTCTAAATCTGTTGAAATCCTCAAGATTACCTCAACTTGGATCCTACTTCCCAATAATTCTTCTTTCAATCTAATCCTCCAACACCTTGTTCTCTTGAGGTTTCAAGCATGCTGTCCTGCCAAACACTGAAACAACATTTCACAGAATATTGCACCCTCAAAAAAACTCAAAATTTGAATTGAGGCCCTGGTATGCTGCTCAATGAATGCACAATACACCTATACAGCTGTGTGCCCTGCAGGGTGAGAGAGAATATCAGGTAAAAATTAAGCCATTGATATGGTTGGGAAATTTGGAAGCAGAAGCTTGACTTTTAGAAATATTGAAACCAATTTTTCAATAAATTAGCTAAATAGTGAAGAAAAAAATTAGGGGCCATTAATTTTCTCACAACTCCAATCCTTAATTTCACTGAGATCTACGTCTACCCGCTGTTTCCCGCCTCCACTGCTACACAGACAAATACTTTATTTCACAGTACTGTCAAGAATTTATTTTTTTTGAGTTCTGACGCCGCAGGCACGTAGATGGGTTTCATAAAAACCCCAAAAAAATCTTTGGTAATTGTGGAGGCATTAGAAACCCTCCAAAAATGGAATCAAAAAATGAAAGAATTCCGCAAAAACCCATTTTTCCATGGGGTTTTGGATCCTCATTTTGGAAATTTAACTATTTTTTTTGTTATTTAAGCTACCAAATACTTCAGACCACATTCAAAGGGCTTTTCAATATTTTTTACAGATTTTTTAGATGTATCCTTTTACCTTAAAAAATTCCATCAAAAAACCAAATAATTTGAGGAATTCAAATTTCTCATTGGAAATTTGCACCCTGTTATTTTCCTTTTTATTCCATTCTTTTTTGGTGATTCAAGCTATAAAATTTTTTTAAAAAAAATTCAAAGAGAGTTTCATTTTTTTTTTGTCAGATTTTTTCGATGTAGTATATTACCTTAGAGAATTCCTTCAAAAAAGAAATATAATTGAAAAATTCAATTTTCTCATTGGAGTTTTGGATCCTTTTTTTTTCCTTTTTGATTATTTTTTTTAGTTTATCAATCTGCTAGAAATTTAACACAAATATCAAAGATCTTTTTAATTTTTTTTCTCATGATTTTTAGATGTATCTTGGGCCTCCAAAAATACAATCCAATGTAAAAACCCTTCAAATTAACAAATCTATTGAAATATTTTTGTTTTAGATCTTAAATCAAAATTTCCTCAAATATTCTTTGAAAAAACATTAAAATAGAGTCCAAAAACTCAAAAAATGAAATTTCTCACTTCTGGTCCCATTTTGAACCCCTCAAATTATAAATGACAATGAAAATAATAAGAAAGAAACGTATGGTCTTGTTTTAATGATCCTTTTTTGATTTATTCTTCCTGAAATAAATAATTATGATATGAGATAGCACTATTTGTTTCTCAAAAGCCAAACCAAAAAATAATCATGACAGACCCCTTTTGGGTTCTGCAAATCTTCTTTGAGCCCTTTCACATGAATATACTCAATATGAATGAAAGGTTTTTCCTGCAACATCCACCCATCTTGGAGTGCTCCAATGATCTTCTAAACCACTCCCTTGACCTCTTCCACCTTCCATCACCCCCATCACACCATCCAACTACCATACCATACCACACCACACCACACCACACCACACCACACCACACCACACCACACCACACCACACCACACCACACCACACCACACCACACCACACCACACCACACCACCACACCACACCACACCACACCACACCACACCACACCACACCACACCACACCACACCACACCACACCACACCACACCACATCACACCACACCACACCACACCACACCACACCACACCACACCACACCACACCACACCACACCACACCACACACCACAGCACAGCACACCAAAGCACACCACAGCACACCACACCACACGACACCACACAACACCACACCACACCACACCACACCACACCACACCACACCACACCACACCACTCATCACCACTCCAGTCCACAAACCACTCATCATCCTTCACCACTCCTCAACAAAAATAACTCAACACTCCAGATACGTTCAATAAATGCTTTTCCCTCTTATTTCAAGTCTCTGAATTCCTTTTTTAACTCATTTTCTGCTCAATTTATTTCTCAAATATCAACTCCTGCCTTCACTTCATTTGTTACAAAGAAAATATATTTTTGCAATGGCTCAAGTAAACATCCACCCACTTTTCAGATATGTTTCACAAGGCCCATCTAAAATTATCTCATCTAAACAAACTCGTGATTCAACTCCTCTGGCTGCTTCTTCACCTAATAAAACCGCTGATCACACCCCTCTGGCCCCTCCTCCTGATTAATAATTTCATCAAAAGGAGGAGCTGGTTGAAGCTATCCAATTATGGGCAATGTCCCATGGATATGCCATATCTTCCAGAGTATCCAATAGTAAAAAACATACCTAAACTTATTAATGGGATAAAAATGGAGAAAATAAACCCGGAAAAGATAGCAAAAAGTTAAAAAACTAAAGAAAGACACATTTTCCTTTCAGATTATCAGGCAATTTCTCCAAAATATTGGGTGTATGGGTGCTAAAGGTTATATATCCAGATCACAACCGTCCACCTTCAATTGATACTTCCACTCATCCCATCCACAGAAGAATTGAAGATAAGAAACAGGAGATGGTTCTAAATTTAAACAAACCTAAATTTACCCCATTGAAAAGTCTCAACTCTCTTATACAAACCTCATTATCTCCTGTCCGTATAAAACTCAATACTATTTCCAATAAAAGGTCCCAAATTCAAAAAATACCCTTTATGGCAAAACTGCTGTTGAAGCCCTCATACTGGAACTCCAGAAATCTTCTTTTTTCTACAAAATGAAAAATGTGGACAGTCAAATCAATTTATTAATTTCACACCCTGATTCCATCAAACCTCTCAACTTTTTCCCAACTGTCATAATTATGGACTTCAAATATATAAAAAAAAGGTTTGGAATGCCCCTTGTTCATATTCTTGGGGTAAATAATTGTTGCAGAAGTTTCTCAGTTGCCTTCTCTTTTTTATCTCAAGAGAAAAAACAGAACTTTGATTGGGCCCTGAATCAACTTCAGGAAATTTTAGAATATAAAAAACCTAGTTTCATTGTTTCAGACAAGATGCAAGCACTTATCAGTTAAATAAAAAGATTTTTCCTTCATTCAGTATCTTCTCTGTTTCTGGCACATTTTCAAGAATATTAAAACTCATTGCAGGAAGCACTTTAAATCTGTAGATGAATGGAAGCTATCTGTGAAAAAATGGCATCAGTTGGTCCATTCCAAGTCTGAATCAAGCTATCAGGAAAACTTCACAAAAATTTCTATTGTCTGGAACCCTCTGAGTTCTGACTACCTTCTTGAGAACTGGATTCCTCTAAAAAGAAAGTTTTTCTCCTATTTGGCCAAAAAAAATTATCACTTTGGAAAAACAAGTGCCTCCAGAATAGAAGACGTACACTCCTTCAGTAAATGTTTCATCAATTCTCCTATTGGCTCTTTCTATAATGTAGTTCAAACAATTTAAAGTTCCATCACCATCCAAAAACCATGAGAGAGCCATGGAAGCCTTTCAGAAACAATTCAGGAATATTATTGGTTTAAATCACTGTTTTGATAATTTTTCTGGAAGAATCAGCCACTTTTCCCTCAAAAACATTCATTCATTTCATCAAGTTCTTGAATCTTCCTCCAATTTCAACAACTGTGACTACTCTTCTTACATGGGTATACCATGTATTCACAACTTCAAATTAGCTATCAGAAAGGGTGAAATCTTCCAAATTGAAGATTTTCATCCTCAATGGAATGCCAAAGCCCTCTTATCAGTGAGTTTATTATTATTTTTTTTTGGATTCAAGCTCAAATGAAAACTTTCCTGATTGATTTTTATTTTGCTTTCTCCAGTTAACTCAGGAGACTGGTGCAACTGAAGATTCTGAAAAAAAATTAAATTTCCAACCAGAGAAAGGAATGCAAACATTTATGTCACTGAAGTGTTTGAAGAATTCAGCAAGTTTCCACCTGGAGGACAGCTATGTTATCTGGGTGAAAGGAAGAAGCAATACGGTGGAAAATATAAACTTAATCTGATTCAAGAGTCCAATTAAACTCAAAGATCCATAGTAAGAGGAAGACCCAAAGGAGCAGCCAATACATTCAAGAGGTCTCTAATTCCTCAAGTAAAAGAGATCCATCTTGTTTTGAATATTTAGAAGAAAAAAGGAGGAGAGGAAGGCCAAAGAAGAATTTCATGGCAAATTCAAAGGTCAGTCACCATTCTTTGGAAAAAAATATCAACTTTCATAATCAATATTTTCTTCTTGATGGTATAGTGGTTAAGTAATAGCCTCAACCTCCATTTCCTGACATCAGGGTCACTGGTTAAACCCACCATAGAGCCAACAATCAATATTGTTTAAGAATTTCACAATTACACAGTAAATTTTGATAATATTTTATGATATTTCATAAGTATGTTTTTATGAGTATTGACTAGAGAATTAAAGAAAGTGGAAGGCCATCAAGGGTAAGGGGAATGGAAAAAGAATGAGGAATCAGAGGAAAAGGTAATTTTATATCTATAATTCTTTCTTGTGCAATGGATTTTTTTTAATGAGTGCTTGTCATTTTTTTAACATAGGGTGAATTTTTGACTGATGAGGAATATTAAGACAATAAAGAGGTGCCAGATTTGGATGAAGGGGAAATTTAAAAAGTGGAGGATCTTCCAGGTTTGTATGTTCTTAAGATTGTAAGATTTCATTTTCTTTTTTTCTTTTTTGATTTTTTGGATACCATTTTTCATTAATTTTTTTCATTCAAACTTTTATCAGAGGTCTGGAAACATTGTGAATAAGCAGATTGCTTATCCTGAATAAAATCCTGGTAAAAAAAGCAAGAGACTAAAACTATCCAATGAAGAGGGTAATGCTCATTACCATCCTCTTGGAAGGATGTTTATAGCAGCCCCAAAAATCAGTGAGAAAGTGAGTAGATTGGATATTTTCTTGTTTTCATTTTTTCTGATTTTTTTGGGTTTTTCGTCTAGGCTTCCTGCAAATTATTGTATTGTTCTTATAGATTATTTGACCAAGTCTCAATTGAAGAAGTGAGTTTGATCTTTAGACCATACTTTCTTTTATTAAAAATTTTGTTTTTTTGGCTTAAGTTCCCATAAAAAGATTTCATTGCTCCAAAAACAGCCATTACACATATATCACATTTTCAAGATCTCATAGGGGATGGGAACCAAGGGTTTAGAGAAGCATAAATTTTTTTGGGAAGGAACTCAGTGTTAAAATACGTACGCACTTACGCGGGTGCTACGTATAAGTGTAATCCAAATGGGATGCAAAAATGGGCCTCTAAGGCCCATTGGACACACACACGGACCATACGGGCCCATGTGGATGTTACAGAGTTGGGGAAACTGGCCTCAAAACGCGTGAAATAGACCCATTGGTACACGGGCCCTAACGGGCCTGATGGGGTATATGGGCAAATACGGCCAGATGGGCTTGTATGGGCATAATTGGGCCCAAGGTTTATTTTGGACATACTTGGCCAGACGGGCTGGCCCGCAAAAGTAGTCTTTTCTCACAATTCGGGCTTGGGGCGGCCCATTAGGGTTGCCGCCCGTGTCGCGGCCCGCTTGGGGCCGCTGCTCGCGTCGCGGCCCGTTCGGGGCCGCTGCTCGCGTCGCGGCCCGTTCGGGGCCGCCTGTGTTCCTCGGCACGGCCCACGCGGGGCCCGATGGCCCGCGCGGGGCTGTTGCGCGGCCGAGGGATCCCGCGCGGTGCAATGCCGCGCGGGCCCGGCTGGTTGCGACCGGCGACCAGCGCCGCGGAGCTGGGGCTTGCGGCCCCGGCTCGCTCCCCCTCCCCTCGCTCGCCGTCGCGAGGGGGAGGGGGCAGGCTGGCTGGGTTGAACCAGCCAGTGACCGACCGCGACAGCGCGGTCGGCCAGGGCAGGGGGGACCTGACCACCCCCTTGCCCAAGGAGGTGGCGGCGCCGGCCGCAAGGGTAGCGACCGGCAGGTGGGGGGGAATTCATCACCCCCCCACCATCGATCGTTCGAGGCGACCGAGCAGGGCAGGGTCGCTCTCCCCCCCCCCCTTTACCGAGGGGGAGGAGCGATGGGCCTGGGGGGACCTGATCACCTCCCAGGCCAACGTACTTGACAACGCCCTGGAGGTATCAACCCCCAGGGCCCCTGGTGAGGGGATTTGACCGCCCCCACCAGGGATTTGAGAGAAAAAGGGGGGGGGACAACATGTCCGCTGGTCACCCCCCCCCATGTGAGTCTGAGACCGGACCCAGGTGTGCCCTGGGTCCCACCTGGCCCATTTGAGGGGCCAGGGGCTGGCTGCATGAGGCAACCAGCCCGTAAACAAGGCAATAAAGGTCATCATGGCTGGTTGTAAAGGACAACCAGCCAAGGGGATTGAACAGTTAAGGGGCTGGTTCAGCCCCATTGAGGTGGAAACACCAGAAATAACCAGAATAGGCTGGTTGTAAGGGTACAGGGACTGATGCCATGTGGGCTGATTTAGTCCAAACCAAGTAACAAGGCCAGTAGAGCCTGTAGAGCCCTTTTGGGGCGGAAAATTTCCCTTTTGGCTTGTTGTATCATGGGCTCACAAGAGGCCAATCTTTTGTACTTAAGGAGCTCTTCTCCCTGCTGTTTTCCATCATTCATTCATCATCCAATCAAATTCATCCAACATATTGCCCCATTGTGAGAGCCCCATTAGCCATTATTGACACACAGTGTCCAGCATTTCTTTTGCTTTAAATACTGCTCATTTGCCTAAGCTAATTGCTGGCCATAATTATAACACATTATCAGTACCAACATCATCATTACTTCCAAGCCATCTAGACCTTTGTACCTTACTTTGGAGAACCTCAAAGACCTCAAGTTTTCCAAGAAGATGTCCTATATCCCTGATGTTAGCTCTACCAAAATAGTTCTGAATAGTCATAACTATAATGCTTGGGCTGTCCTTATGGATAGTGAGCTGGATAACATCTGCTGTGGGGAAATTATGGATGCAGATGACACTCTGATCAGTTCAGAAGTGGAGAAGAAGTCTTACCATCTGATCCTTAGGCATCTTGATGAGAATCATGTGACATGGGTTGCTGATACTCTTAGGGAAGATGAGAGGAGGAGGGGAAGCATCCTTTGGAAGCTGCTTAAGTCCAAGTATGCTGGTGATTCTGTTCACCAGAAGGGTATAGCCTTTAATAAACTGTTCAAGTTACAATATTCGAATTGTAAACAGTTTGTGGCAGAGGCTAGGTCTAGTATAGCCAAGTTCAAGTCATCTGGACTTAACATGGATCCAGAGTGTTTGTCACTCTTAATCCTTCAAAAGCTGCCAAAAGAGTTTGATTCCTTAGTCAGAATCATTTCTCAATTGGATCCTCTTCCTGGGGAGGAGGATGTGCTTAAAAGGATTGAAAAGGATGACCTTCAATTCAAGATGAAGGGGGGTTCTGGAACAGCCCTAGTTGGAAAGACTGGAAAATCTCGCAAGAAGGCGAAAAAGGATTTGTCCAAGGTCTTATGTTACAATTGTCAGAATAAGGGTCACTATGCTAAGGACTGCAAGGAGGCCAAGAAAAGGAAGAAGTCCGAAGGGAATGACAAGGAGGTCAATCTCACAACTGAAAACGTTGCAATGGTGGCGTTGGATGCTCCAATTGAAGAGGCTGTTGTGGAAGAAGGTCCCAACAAGAAGGCCAAAATCGATGAGGATCAAGAAATGGACTTGGTTGATTATGAAGTGAGTAATCTTAACCTCAAAGATAAGAACTTATCAGTGAATGATAAAGCTTCTTTCCTACTAGGAGGATTGAAGGAGGATGTTCTTGTTTTGATCGATTCTGGTTGTACAGATCACATGTTTTTTGAACCAAATTTATTTTCAAATCTTAGTGATTATGATGGGGTTGTAAATATTGGTCAGAAAGGCAGAACAATTCAGATTAAAGGAATTGGAAAAGTTATTCTTGCAAATCAACTGGGTTTCCAAATTACTTTTGATAAAGTGTTCTATGTACCAGAGTTGCCTTACAACCTTGTGTCTCTTGGGGTGTTATGGAAAAAAGGTTTCCAAATTCGTTATCTTAAAGGAGATAGGTTTGTTATTGATATGAATGGGAGAACTGTTCTTAGTGGACAAGTTCGGAATAAGCTTCTGTGTGCAAGCTTGTTCAAATTCTCAGCTCTGAGCACTGTTTCTCACAATAGAAGTGGCCATAAGGTAAAGGACAGCAACTGTGAGAGTTGTACCTTGGGGGCTAAGACTAGAAATGTGTTCTCTAAGAGTAGAGATCACACAGATGTTCCTAGAGAGGAATTTTCCATTGATTTGGCAGGGCCATTCACTCCAGATTCCCTTGGTGGGGCAAGATACTTCATCAATTTAGTTGATACTGCAACTAATTATGTTTGGGTTAAACCAATTCGATCTAAGGATCAGACCACAGAGGAGGTTTCTGTAATCTTCAAAGTCTGGAAACAGAATGGTCTGATGAAGGAGATCAAGAGGGTTATTACCAATGGAGGGGGTGAATTCGTGAGTAAAGATTTTGGGAGGCTGCTGAAAGATTATGGTATCATTCATATAGTCACTACTGCAAGTACTCCACAAAATAATGGAATAGTTGAGAGAATGAATAGGACTTTACTGGACAAAGTCAGAACTATTATGTCTCAATCTGGTCTGCCAAAGTTCTTATGGGCTGAGTTGATGTGCACGGTGTGTCTGTTGCACAACATTGTAAGTGTTAATGGGAAGTGCCCCCATTATCAGTTTTGGAAGTTGTACCCCAAAACATCACACCTAAGAACAATTGGTTGCTTGGTGTATTATAGTGTCCACCATAATGAAATGGTCGGAAAATTAGACCCTAGAGCCAGAACAGGGGCACTTGTAGGCTATGATTTAATAAGTAAATATTATAGGATCTATTGTCCAGGGACAAGAAAGGTTATCCGTAGCAGGGATGTAAAATTCGACGAAAGTACCTTTCCACTCAAAAGGAGTGAAGATGTCGTTGTGATTAAGCCACAACAAGAAATAGAATTAGCACCTATTTCACCAGCAAAAGCTGTGGAACATGTGGTTCCAGAAGATGAAGAGGTGGCAGACGTGCCACAAGAGGGTTCAGTACCCGCTCCAGGTGATTCTGTGGAATCAGAACCTGATGAGCCTCCACCTCCGGTTAGAAGGAGTGGTAGGGTTAGAGTACCGGTTGACAGGTACGGGGAGTGGAGATCCCATTATGCTGCCGCAGGATATGAGGAAGATACATTTCAGGAACAGTGTATGCTCAATGAAGTCCTGGAGTTGAGTTCAGAAATGGGTAACAGGGTTAACCCAAATAGCTTTGACCAAGCTATGAATTCTGATGAGAGAGCCAACTGGAAGAGTGCTATTTTTGAGGAATTTGATTCTCTAGAGAATAATAGTGTCTTTGAAGTGGTTAAGCGGGATTCTGTTCCAAAAGGAAAGACCATTGTGGGGTCTCGATTGGTGTTAAACAAGAAGTTTGACACAAATGGAGTTTTGAAAAGGTTCAAGGCTAGATGTGTTGCACAGGGCTTCAAGCAGAGAGAGGGTATTGATTACCAAGAAACTTTCTCACCAACTGGAAGGCTGTCCACCTTCAGGTACATCATTGCTCTGGCAGTGGAGTTGGGTGAAGAAATCAGACAAGCTGATTTTGTAACAGCATACTTGAATGCAATACTTGGAGAGGAGGAGACTGTTTATATGTCGATTCCTGATGGTTTTCATGAATGGTTAGTAGAGACTAAACCAGAAACCATGAAGAAAATCTGTGTTAGAACTTTTCTTTTGGCAGATAAAGGGGAATATGTCCTCAAGCTGTGTAGATCCCTGTATGGATTGAAGCAAGCAGCTAGGTCATGGTATAACACCATGAGTGAGAAACTGATAGAGATTGGTTTTAAGACGTCTGAGGCCGATCCTTGCCTTTTTGTGAGAAAGGATGCAATCTTGTTTGTATGGGTCGATGACATTATCATTATTGGTGATGGTAAAGAGAGAGTCATGGAGACACTCAAAAAGGAGTTCAAGATAAAAGATCTTGGTCTGGCACAACAGGTGCTAGGAATGAAAGTTAGTAAGGGCAAGAATGGTATTAAGTTAGACCAAAGCCATTACGTTGAAGCTCTTCTTAAGCAGTATGGCTTAGAGGATGCAAAGGAGTTTGGTACTCCCATGCAGTCAAACATTTGTTTAGAGAAGTCTACAGATGAGGAGTATCTGGAGTTTGTTCAATCAGGGAATGACTAAAGGTCAGCTGTTGGATTGCTTAATTATTTGGGGCAGTGTACAAGGCCCGATATTGCGTTTGCAATTGGGGTCTTGTTGCAACACTTAGAGAAGCCAAGCATGAGGCATTGGTCAGCGTTTAAGAGAGTTATGAGGTATCTTAAAGGAACACACAGTCTGGGACTGTTGTTTACAAAGTCAGCAAACTTTGATTTGGTTGGTTATTCCGATGCAAGTTGGGCAGATGGTAACACTAGGGAATCAACAAGTGGTTTTGTATTCTTTTTAGGTAAGAATCTGGTGTCATGGATGTCCAAGAAGGTGTCGGCAATAAGTCTTTCATCAACAGAGGCTGAGTATAGAGCTTACTTAGCAGCTTCACAGGAAGCAAAATGGTTGAGAAAAGTCTTAGAGGATACACATAAACCACAAGGGTTTGCGTTGTTGTATTCCAATAACCAGAGTGCCATTGCGTTGGCACAAAACCAAGTGTTCCATTCAAGAACAAAACATATTGATGTTCACTATAACTATATTCGCGACGCAGTTAACTGCAATGAGATTGTGTTGAGGTACATGCCCACTGGAGCAATGATTGCAGATATCTTGACTAAGGCATTAGACAGAAACAAGCATCAAGGCTTTGTGACTAATATGCGGATGTCACCCCTTTTGGATTAAGGGGGTGTGTTAAAATACGTACGCACTTACGCGGGTGCTACGTATAAGTGTAATCCAAATGGGATGCACAAATGGGCCTCTAAGGCCCATTGGACACACACACGGACCATACGGGCCCATGTGGATGTTACAGAGTTGGGGAAACTGGCCTCAAAACGCGTGAAATAGACCCATTGGTACACGGGCCCTAACGGGCCCGATGGGGTATATGGGCAAATACGGCCAGATGGGCTTGTATGGGCATAATTGGGCCCAAGGTTTATTTTGGACATACTTGGCCAGACGGGCTGGCCCGCAAAAGTAGTCTTTTCTCACAATTCGGGCTTGGGGCGGCCCATTAGGGTTGCCGCCCGTGTCGCGGCCCGCTCGGGGCCGCTGCTCGCGTCGCGGCCCGTTTGGGGCCGCCTGTGTTCCTCGGCACGGCCCACGCGGGGCCCGACGGCCCGCGCGGGGCTGTTGCGCGGCCGAGGGATCCCGCGCGGTGCGATGCCGCGCGGGCCCGGCTGGTCGCGACCGGCGACCAGCGCCGCGGAGCCAGGGCTCGCGGCCCCGGCTTGCTCCCCCTCCCCTTGCTTGCCGTCGCGAGGGGGAGGGGGCAGGCTGGCTGGGTTGAACCAGCCAGCGACCGACCGCGACAGCGCGGTCGGCCAGGGCAGGGGGGACCTGACCACCCCCTTGCCCAAGGAGGTGGCGGCGCCGGCCGCAAGGGTAGCAACCGGCAGGTGGGGGGGAATTCATCACCCCCCCACCATCGATCGTTCAAGGCGACCGAGCAGGGCAGGGACGCTCTCCCCCCCCCCTTTACCGAGGGGGAGGAGCGATGGGCCTGGGGGGACCTGATCACCTCCCAGGCCAACGTACTTGACGACGCCCTGGAGGTATCGACCCCCAGGGCCCCTGGTGAGGGGATTTGACCGCCCCCACCAGGGATTTGAGAGAAAAAGGGGGGGGGACAACATGTCCGCTGGTCACCCCCCCCCCCATGTGAGTCTGAGACCGGACCCAGGTGTGCCCTGGGTCCCACCTGGCCCATTTGAGGGGCCAGGGGCTGGCTGCATGAGGCAACCAGCCCGTAAACAAGGCAATAAAGGTCATCATGGCTGGTTGTAAAGGACAACCAGCCAAGGGGATTGAACAGTTAAGGGGCTGGTTCAGCCCCATTGAGGTGGAAACACCAGAAATAACCAGAATAGGCTGGTTGTAAGGGTACAGGGACTGATGCCATGTGGGCTGATTTAGTCCAAACCAAGTAACAAGGCCAGTAGAGCCTGTAGAGCCCTTTTGGGGCGGAAAATTTCCCTTTTGGCTTGTTGTATCATGGGCTCACAAGAGGCCAATCTTTTGTACTTAAGGAGCTCTTCTCCCTGCTGTTTTCCATCATTCATTCATCATCCAATCGAATTCATCCAACATATTGCCCCATTGTGAGAGCCCCATTAGCCATTATTGACACACAGTGTCCAGCATTTCTTTTGCTTTAAATACTGCTCATTTGCCTAAGCTAATTGCTGGCCATAATTATAACACTCAGAAGACTATTGAGTTCAGGACATAAACAGTGACAGAGCTTCATTGCAACCCAATTTTAAAGCACACAAGATTACTGCATGATATCTGGAGTGAAAATTTCCAAGAAGCAAGAAGGCAACAGAACCACATTTCTGGCCCAGCTCCCATAAATATGTGAATAAAATTTCCATGCTATGGTTTGCTTATGGCTGAAAATATAATTTTCTAGTGTTTCTACTTTATTATTTAATTCCTTGCACTTATATTCCTCTGCATTCCCCTTCCACTCCAAATTCCAAATCCTCTCCTATTGGATTCATTATTTTAGAATATTTCAAACATATAGTCTCATTCAAGTTCAAGTCTGATAATTTGCCAGATCTGTCATACTGACACTTAACTAAGTCCAACCTCAGCATCTAAACTCAGCAAACCCAATCTAAGCCTCTGTCATGACCACAGTCCTGACACTTCTTCAACTCAACCAATCCAACTGTTCATCCACTTCAATCTCAGGTCAAACCCAACACCACCTACTTCTGTACCTTTCACTGGATAGTACTACTGCATACCTTGGAGTCTCCATCTTCTTCCACCAATTTCAGCATTTCCATTTATGGTATATGCTCTATGTACATGTACACCTCACCTGTTTCATGTGATTCAGTTAATCTTCCCAGGCTCTCTAACTCTCTCTCTATGACTTGGTACGTCCTGTATCTCTCCTCAAACCAATTGGTATATGGGTTAGTACATATGACACTTAGTATATACATAGTACATAATCTCCACTGTCTGTTCAGCCCATACCCCCAGAACTCCAGATCAGTACATTTCAAATCTTCCTGGACAGGCCAATCACCCAATCAGTCAACTAAAGCCTCCAGCTCAATCAGTCAAAATTTAATACCATGGGAATTACAACCTGCAACACCAGCCACTCATCCATCAAGGCCTCCTTCTCAGCTCTCACATATACTGGCCACTCTTTCCATCCTGGACAAATTCCCCTCAAGGAATTAGTATAATAATTCTTACTGATTAGTCCCTCTGCCAGTAGGTTTCATCTCAGCACAAGATATCCTTCAACCAGCCTGCTTGACTCCAATCACCTTGCCTCTTCCTGGTGTTACTCTTATAGGATTCCAGAAATACATCGTCAAAAAATTCCTCCTGGAATTCTTCATTCCATCATTCCATCCTCTCATTGATTTTACTCCTCTTCTCATCTTCTTCATTGAAATTCCAGCAAATCATCCTTGATTTCTATCAGTATTAGTGCCTGTGCCTTCAGCCCCTTGAATTCCAGGGGAAGTTGTGAAATTATACTAATTCCTTCCCCTTGATTCCTACCCACTTTATTCATCATGCAAATATCAGCTTTGACCAAATCCAATCCATCTCATCTTGCCTTCAACCTTGGATAACACTTCCAAAGCATTTTTTGGACCAGTGTGTGACTGAGCTAAACATTTTTGTGGCCTTTTACGTTTCCAAGGGATGCTAAAAATTGTGTGGCTACCCCTGAAGAAAATAACGTCTTCCCCCTACCCATTCTCCATTGACCAATCCCATCAAATTTCTTCTTCAACATCTTTAACCCTCTTTTTCAATAATTTCTCAAGAGCTTTTCCAATGCTTCTTTGGGAAATCTTAGAGGCCTTTTGGAAAACAGTTTGAAGAAAATACGACGCCCAAAAACGCCCTATGGCACCCTAGAACATCCCACGACACACCTCAACGCTTTGATCTTACTTTGAAACTTTGACTCCGCTTTAACGCGGCTTCAAACCACCTATGACACTGCTTCCACGCGCCTTTCACTCCACTTGAACCCTTCTGACGCGCCTTAAAAGTTCCTTTGATGCCTTCAATGCGCCTTCAATATTATTTTGACGCCTCTTTGACATTTGAAGAACTTTTTCAAACCATTCCTTTGAGTTTTTTCAGTGCTTCTCCAGAAATTTATAAGTGCCTTTTTGAAGCCAGTTTAATGCAATTTCAAAACCCTTGGAGGCCCACATGCGCCTCTTCAATGTCTCTTTGAAGCCCTTTTGGCGCCCTTTCTCTTTGAAATTTTGGTAAATTCTTCATTGAAATTGTCCATTCTTCTTCTAAATCTTCTCTGGGTACTTTTTATGGGTCATTTCTCTTCTCTGGTGTTGTAGAGACTCCAAGGGATAATGGGATTATTTAGAAAATTGCTTTCTGTCATTCACTAGAAGGGGAATTTAGTTTAATAATAATCTTGGATGGGTAGAGGTAAGCTAAGGTGGTTTTGAATTGCCTTCCCTTCTGAGCTATAATAATTCTGCACAATAATGTTTTGAATTAGTGGCTGATTTCTTTGAGACTTATAATAGGTCTCTAATCAGACCTAAATTAATTATTAATATATATTTTTAGGCAGTGAAAGAATATTCAAGGTTGGATTGGATTATTGAAAAGCTTCCTCAAATTAATAATCAACAATTCTTGTCTTTTTCTGACTATTTTTCCAATTACCATTAAATGATTTAAGGGTTGACTAAAAGGTGTTTAACCATTAGGAGGACCCAAAGATTAGTTTTCCCACAGGGAGCTGGGCGGAAAAAAGTTTGGTTGGTTTTTCTGTTTTTCTCTTCTTTTTTTTATAAATTTTATAATCAAAAATAAGGGGTGTCCTTCTCATAGTAGGTCATGATTAACAGGTCTTTTCTCAAGAACCCTTCTTCAAAACCACCAGGGTTTTGGTCAAATGGTCAATCAAAATTTCGTGTATAATCCTTTATTTCCTTTTAAATTGATTCTGGTTCACTGAAAAGCTGCGCCTGATCAGGCAGAGGCCATAGATATTAGGGGTCATATATCATGGAAGAAGATGGTATGCTTGAGGGCTGATGCCATGCTAGACAACTTGAATAGGGCAAAAGAGCCCCCCTTAGATAGAGAAATAATTCTTCAGGGGATGCTAAGGGCTCCCCTGAGTGTGGTTCTGAGCCTCTCTCTGCACTGTTGAAGCACAGGAGGGTACAGTAACATGAAACAGATAATTCTGCTGAGAAAACATGTAAATCAGATTGCAAGATAGCTGTATTTTTTAGTATAATTTTTGATAGTTAGGCTAAGATATGAGATATTGGATAAGAATTCTGAGATATGGAAGCTTCTGAGTTCTAATCTTGTATAAAAAATGATTCTGAAGTTACCTTCAGCTTGAGTTAATTTTTCTGGTTGAAAAAAGCATGAAACATGCTTGGTAGCTGCAAGCCCTCTTTGGTAACCTCCATTGTATAACTTGTATGGTTGAAGTGGTGATAAATTAATTTTTTGGGTGTTTCTTAGGACGCCTTTGAGCCCTGATCATGTATAAAATGTTTCAGGAACTACCTGCATGCTGTTTCAAAGGAATTAGTTGTAGAGATATGAGGTATGCTGTTTTAAAGCATGTTCCCTTGTGTAAATTGAGAGTGTGGCTTGCAGGTGTTGCATGGTTGATATGGTGGAAAAATGAGTATCAGAGGTCTTGAGAGGACTGTTAATAGGCCCTATCTGGTGGTTAAATTCCCAGAAAGGTCATGTATACTGAGAAATTATGCTGGTTAGTGAGATTTGAGACATACTTTGCTGCATGAGACCCTAATTTTGTTGGTGCATATATGAGTGTTGAATGATTGGAATGGTGTCAAACTCAGTATCAGAGTACTTCAGAGGAAGGTTCAGAGGCCTTATCTGGTGGTTAAAGTTCCAGAAAATTAATTTTCACTGAGTGTTTATTGCTGGTGGATGAGAATTGAGATGTACTCGGCCGCATGAGCCCCTACTTCTGTTGGTATGTATATGTGTGTTGTAAGGTTGGAATGGTGGAAATCTGAGTATCAGAGTGCATCAGAGGACAGTTCACTGGCCTTATCTTGTGGTGAAAAATCAAGAAAATTAATGTGTACTGAGTTGTCATTGCTGATGGGTGAGAATTGAGATGTACTTGGCTGCATGAGCCCCTAGTTTTGTTGGTGCGTATATGAGTGTTGTATGTTTGGAATGGTGGAAAGCTGAGTATCAGAGTGCTTCAGATGAATTTTCAGAGGCCCCAAGTTGCACTGAATTATCCAGCAAGGTAGTGTAATTTAGTTTCATAGTACTGGTTGTGGTGTAACATTGGTACTGATATGGTTTAAGTTCTGCTGGTATGGGGTATGTTGTTTTGTTGTGTGGTTATTTTAAGAATAATATTTTCCATTAGATATTTAATTAAGAATTTCTTATTAATCCATGTGACATAATCCAGTGTGTGGCAGGTGTTGGCTTTTTTGACAGGTGTTTGTGTTGGGATTTCACTGGTTGGATGTCATCCGCGCGCCTCAGATCTTGCGGGAGACTGTCTGTCACTCACAAGAGGCCACCTGTTGTGAAATTTCACATCCTGAAGACTCTCACTCAGTTTGACGTGGTGGGTTGTCATTCAACACTGAACGACGATCATCCTCAAAACCAGGATGATGTATGAACCTCCTCACCTGACTTGATTGACCATCTAACACTCTCAACCTCACTTCCTCCTCTTCAATCCCGATTCTCTTCCTATTTCCTTTTTGTTCTACTCTTAACTCTTGGTTCTTTCCTCCTTTTCCTCAAACTCAAATCCTAAACTCAAACCTCAGAACTCACCAACATCGTCTCTCAAACCTCAAATCCCAAGACTGCCTGGTGAGATTTGTCATCTCTGTCCAACACTCTTCTCATTCTGAACTGTTCTTTTCACCTGGTGACTTCCAGCCTTGAGACCTCTCCTCACAAATTATTGTCAAACTTCATCTTTATCCTAGGCAGTCTCCAGTTCCTGTTGGTTCTCTCTTGTCTCTTTCTTTCTTGTTTCATCTCTGTTCTTTTGACGTCATGCTCATCTAGTTGTCCACTCTCAGTTCTCAGTCTTGTGGTTAGATCAATTGTCAATGAATCTCTATTACGGTTAAAAGCCAAAAGGGCCTCTATCAACGGATCACCAACACTCAAGACTTGACCCACAGACTGAGGAAGGATTCAAAAGGCCACCATGGACTTCAAACAGACTATGTTGAAGAAAGCTCTTGAAACCATTCCGCTGCTTGGTGAGGAGAACTATGGCATCTGGCGAGACAAGATGGACGCCATCCTGGACGTCAGGGGTTGCGCAAAGGTCATGAATGACAAGACTTCTGATCTGGATCCGTTGATGAACGACAAACTCAAACTCTTAATTATATCCAAGCTCAATTCTGCTTCTCACAAAAATATTGTCACGGCCAAAAATAGAAATTCTGCTAAACTCTTGTGGAAGGCCATCATTCAAAAATTCGCTTCTTCTCAATCGTCAAATCGAGCTCAAGTCTTCAATAACTTCCTGTACCTCTCATTCAACCCCAACGACATAGTCAATTTCATCACCAAGGTCAAAGTCAGTCTCAAGAAGATGGCCGAAGTTGTTATTAAGCTTCCTGACAAAATCGTGGCATACCTCCTCTTGTTCAAGTTTCCTACCTCCATGGACAACTTCAAGAGACAGATCATGCATTCTGACAAGGAACTCTCCATTGAGTATGTACTGAACCACCTCACGCAGCTGAACAACGAATCCATGGCACAGTCCTCCATCTCCAACTCAAAGTCCAAGGGAGATGTGGCTTTGTTTGGAAGAAAGACATCAATGCACTCGAATTCTTCTAAGGGATCCAAACCTAAAAGATGTGTAGAAGGATTTCATCATCCAGGTCAAGACAAGAATCATTCAACCTCCGACTGTTGGCATCTTCATCTTGAGGTGGCTCCGGAATGGTGGAGAGACAATCACACCAAATGGAAGGCGAAGAAGAACGGATCGAGAACTAAAGTTGAATCCCCTTCGGCTCACTACCTTGCTTTACTGAATCAGTGGATTGAACATGGAGATTGCGACCGTCGTTTCCTGCTGGACAGTGGAGCATCAGTACACATGATCAATGACTCTTGATACTTCAGCAAAATGGAGCCATATGAAGGTCAACCTATCAAAACTGGGAAGGAAGGGGCCAGCTTGGAGATAAAAGCAAAAGGAACCACAATTATGCATTGGAAGAACGTCACCTTTGAGCTCTCTGACGCCTTTTATGTCCCCAACGTTACCATAAATCTGATCAGCGCTGGCGCACTGAATAGCAAGGGCTGCTTGATTCTCTCATCCAACGATTGATTCACAATTTCTTATGAAAAAACCCTTCCTCGAGGGATCTATCAAAGATAATCTGTACACTCTACCTACTCCCTTGTTTGCTCCTCTCTCTTCTCTAAAATCTCATCTTTCCTCTCTCTCTTCTACTCCTGAGAATGATCTTCTGGAGATTCATCGCAAATATGGTCACGCTTCTCTATCAAGACTTGCACCTCTCATTCGTCACATTCCTAACAACATCATCCAGAAATTTCAATGCGTGGATTGCGTCAAGAGCAAGATAACCAAGTCTCCGTTTCCTCATTCTTCAACCCGCAGCACAAAGGTCTTCGATTGAATTCACCTAGATTTGATGGGACCAATTTGACCCTTGTCTAAAGCTGGACACCGGTTCATTATGTGGCTTGTGGATAATGCAAGTGGATATCTTGCTGCCTTTCCGCTGGCCTCGAAGGACAAAACCGCCGATGTTATTACCAACCTCCTGGAAAAGGAACATCATTGCTGAGGTAAATATCCTTCCGAGGTTTGTTCCGATGGATGAACCAAATTTGTCAACTTGAAGCTCTTGACGTACTTTGACGAACGATTCATCACCCACATTGTCTCTGAGCCGTATCATCCAGAACACAACGGTCGCTCCGAACGAGCAAATCAAACTATTGTCGAATCTAAAAGGGCTACTCTCAAGGACGGCAGGCTTCCTCTATCTGTTTGGCACGAAGTCGTCAAAGACTGTTGCCTTATGTTGAACCACATACCTTCAAAGGATGAGAGTGAAACTCCTTGGGTAAAGATCCATTGCCGTCATCTTCCTTCGTCCTTCCTCAAGCCAATTGGCAGTCCTTGTATCTATCTCATCAACAAAAGGGAAAAAGGGTCTAAGTTTGATTCAAAAGGGGATGAGGGAACCTTAGTAGGCTTTAATCCTCTCCTTCTCTCATACCAAGTACTAACAAAATCTGGGTCTGTTATCTCCTCAAAGCACGTCAAATTCCTGACCATGCCAAGACCGAATCCTCCCAGACTGTCCTACAATGATGACCTGGCAAAAGATGATTCTGTTGGACCGGGAAATACTTCACAGGACACCCTTCCGTCTCATCCTTGACCTAACATCACCCAACAACCTCACAATCAGCAACAGGCTCCGTGGAATCAATATTGCGGTCAGTCGGATGATTTGGCGAGCACAACTGATGAGGAGGAATCTGAATTGGTTAGTCTCTTGTCTGCTGAAGATGTCTTGAGCCACCGCACAGAGGAACAGCCCAACTAAGATCCTGTACAGACCAATCGGCAAGATGATACTCCAGTCGGCAGGACCCTAAGAGATCGTTCTCAAATCAAACCCCCTCAAAGGTACGGATTCTACCATTATTACGAGCCCAAATCCTACAATGACGCTCTCAAGTGCAAAGAATATCTGGAATGGATTGAGGCTATGGACAACGAACTCGACTCCATCAAAGACCTTCTTGTATGGGAAGATTATGATGGACCTGAGCCGAAGAATGTACTCAACACTACTTGGATTTATAAGATCAAACAAAACTGTCACGGTGACCCTGTCAGATACAAGGCCCGCCTGTGCGTCCAAGGGTTCAATCAGATTCAGGGACTCAATTACACAGAAACGTTTGCTCCTACCAGAAAACCATCCTCCCTTTTTCTGCTGCTCCTTTACGCTCTCAAATCAAAACAGAAGATTCGTCAGTTCGATGTCAAGAGTGTGTTTCTTCACTCCCCTATTGACAAAGAAGTGATCATTCGGACTCCAAAAGGCTCTAAAAGAGCTGGTCAATTCCTCAAGCTTTGAAAATTCCTCTATGGCCTCAAGCAAGCACCGAAAAACTGGTACAAAACTCTCACGGCCTGGTTCAAAGAAGTCGGTTTCAGAGAATCTTCATGTGATCCATGTCTCTATCTCTCTCGCGATGGGAAGTCCCGGCTGTTCTTCCATGTCGATGACTTGGTACTCGTTGGGGATGGTGAAGGATTCAAAGGAAAGTTTCTAGATTGCTTCGCTGGCTCCACAGCCAAAGATCCGGACACTATCCTTGGCATGCGAATTGAAGTGTCAAAAAATCAAATACTCCTCAGTCAGCCCAAGCATATGGAACATGGACTCAAAGAACTGGGCCTCGAAGACGTTAAACCCAGCAAATCTCCATTGACTCAAAATCTGCAACTCAAACCGGCATCTGATGACGAATTTGAAAAATTCAGAGCTTTGAATGTGAATTATCAGTCTGCCATTGGCCTGCTCAACCATATTGCGTGTTACTCCCAACCGGATATAAGTTTCGCCATCTCCAGCCTTGCCAGATTCAACGTCAAGCCTGGCTTACCTCACTGGAATGAAGTTAAAAAGACATGGAAGTATCTGAAGGGGACGCCTCATATCAAACTCTGCCTGAAAGTAGATAACCCTGACTCCTTAATCTCTGTCTATTCAGATGCGTCCTGGGCAGACAATCCGGACACTAGACGCTCTCAAACAGGTTATCTCTGCGCAGTTTCCTGGAACAGCTGCAAAAAGAAGAACATCACGTTCAGTTTGACTGATGCTGAACTGAATGCCTTTGTTGAAGCATTCCAGGAAGCTACCTGGATCCAAGCACTGGCATGCGAAATCTTCTCCGTCAACTCAACTGCAATTGTCATTCACACCGACAACAGTGGCCTCACCGAAAAACTCAAAAAGTTTGGGTCCAACTCAAAGACTAGGCACCTGGATCTGAAAACAAAAGGAATGAGGGAAGAGTTGAATTCTGGGAATATTCAAGTCCGGCTAGTAAAATCTGAAGAAATGCCCGCAGATGCTCTCACGAAAAGTGCCGGCATCTCCAGTCTCAATCTTCTGCAATCCTTCTTTCAAGCCCCTTGGTCCTCTTAACTCCTTTGTTCTCACTCTTGTCTCTTTGGTTTCCTTCCTTTTGTCACTGTCACATCTTGTTTTGTTTGTTCTATTCTTTTTTTTTTCTTTCTTTCTTCCTGCTCAATCGTTCCTCCTCATCTCTCCAGGCATGGGGTGTGTTGGGATTTCACTGGTTGGATGTCATCTGCGCGCCTCAGATCTTGCGGGAGACTGTCTGTCACTCACGAGAGGCCACCTGTTGTGAAATTTCACATCCTGAAGACTCTCACTCAGTTTGACGTGGTGGGTTGTCATTCAACACTGAACAACAATCATCCTCAAAACCAGGATGATGTATGAACCTCCTCACCTGACTTAATTGACCATCTAATGCTCTCAACCTCACTTCCTCCTCTTCAAGCCCGATTCTCTTCCTATTTCCTTTTTGTTCTACTCTCAACTCTTGGTTCTTTCCTCCTTTTCCTCAAACTCAAATCCTAAACTCAAACCTCAGAACTCACTGACATTGTCTCTCAAACCTCAAATCCCAAGACTGCCTGGTGAGATTCGTTGTCTCTGTCCAACACTCTTCTCATTCTGAACTGTTCTTTTCACCTGGTGACTTCCAGCCTTGAGACCTCTCCTCACAAATTATCTTCGAACTTCATCTTTATCCTAGGCAGTCTCCAGTTCCTGTTGGTTCTCTCTTGTCTCTTTCTTTCTTGTTTCATCTCTGTTCTTTTGACGTCATGCTCATCTAGTTGTCCACTCTCAGTTCTCAGTCTTGTGGTTAGATCAATTGTCAATGAATCTCTATTAGTTTGATAGTGTTGAAGGGGGTTATCTGGTGATTGATTTGGTTTTTCAAGTTTTTTTGAGTTTAGAGTATAGTTTATGAGGGGTTTGGATTTTATTTGTGAGTTTAATTTTAAAAAAAAATCTGCCTCAACCCCACGCCATTCCAAATCATCACCCCTGGTTTCACCTCCAACCTCATTGGAAAAATTGTACCTCCAACCTCATCTGAAAAATTTGATTTTCATTGCTCTCATCACTTCATCACTATCATCTATTTATATCATCTTTTCTTCATCACTTTCATCCCCCCATCACTTCATTTCTCTTACCTTGCTTCATCACTCTCATTGAACTTTTGTTGTGAGGTTATTTTAAGAAGAATATTTCCATTGGATATTTAATTAAGAATTTCTTATTAACCCATGTGACATAATCCAGTGTGTGCCAGGTTTTGGGTTTTTTTGACATGTGTTTGATATGGTTGAAGGGGGTTATCTGGTGATTGATTTGGTTTTTCAAGTTTTTTTGAGTTTAGATTATAGTTTATGAGGGGTTTGGATTTTATTTGTGATTTTAATTTTAAAAAAATAATCCACCTCAACCCCACGTCATTCCACATCATCACCCCTGGTTTCACCTCCAACCTCATTGGAAAAATTGTACCTCAAACCTCATCTGAAAAATTTGATTTTCATTGCTCTCATCACTTCATCACTCTCACCTATTTATATCCTTTTTTCTTCATCACTTGCATCCCCCCATCACTTCATTGCTCTTACCTTGCTTCATCACTCTCATTGCACTCTTGCTTTCATCATATCCATCCTCTCATTGCTTCATTACTCTCATTGCTTCATCACTTGATCCCTTCATCACTCTCATTGCTTCATCCCTTCATCCCTTCATTGCTTCATCACTTCATCCCCCCTTTCATCACATCCTAACTCTCATTTTTTGCTTCATAATATTGCTTCCTCACTTGATTGCTTCATTGCTTCATACCTCTAACTTTTTTTAAATGGCCCCTCAGCAAACCTCCCCCCGCAAGTCCACTCAAAAAAAGCAAACATCCCCCAGGAACTCAACATCCAACAACCCCACCCATCAGCTTCCAAAGGTTCCCGTCAGCTCAAGAGAGCTGATCAAATCATCCTGATTAACTGGCTCCAAATTAAATCCAACCAAGATGCTTGCTTTGGATCAGAAAATGAAACACAAGTTCCCCAACCTCCATCCTCTAAGGTTAATAGTTATCTCCTGATGGCCAATGAACTAAAAAATAAAACCAAAGGTAGGCCTGATTGTTCATCCAAACAGATGCAGGAGTGATTCAAGAACTATAAAGCCAAGTACAAAAAGGCCCAATCAATTTCAATCTCCACTGGATTTGGAATCACCAACTCCAATGCAGCCAAAGGAATCACCTTGGTGGTTTATAAGTGGGAATCCATTTGTCATTTTTATTTTCAAATGGATGAAATATTTCAAAAGAAGGCCAATATAACCCCTTAAGCCGCTTTTGATGCCCAAAAATCCAATTTATTTGAAGCTGAGGACTTGGCTGTGGATTATCAGCCTAGAAATGATTATCCCACCAAAAAAATGAGTGATCCCAATCAGATGTGGAGGCAAATATCCCAACAAACAGCTCCAATAATGTCTACATCATCATTGACAAACCCTTCCTTGGAGCCCTCATTTCCTTCCAGGATTTCTCTCTTCCTGGGGTGGAAGACCTCAACACCATGGCCAATGGGGAGGATTTTATTCCTGTATCACTATTGCCATCAAAATCTTCTCAAGTAAGGAACCAAGTTCTTTTCTCTTCTGGTGCAAACCCTTTGGGGAGGATTTTCAAGTTTTCTTTTTGGAAGAAATAGCAGGGTACAGATCCAAAGGTTTCAGGTTTTTTTGAGACCAAGCCACTCTTTCATTAAACCAATCTCACAGTTACTTCCAAAGAGATTTCAGAATATCTCATTTGAGCCCGCTTTTGCCAAAGAGCCCTCTGCTTAAAACCTCTCTTTATTTTTTTCAAACCATCTCCTTCCATCTTGATCCCTCCCATGCACCTGCTGCGCTTGGGGTAAGGATCAAGAAGGAATTGTCCAGTAGTATAAATTTTTGAGTGCAGTGCAAGAAGCATGATGAGTCCAGAAAAGGGGCAGGGTTTGAGAGAACAAGGGTTAAAAACGGTATTGAATTGCATTGGATCTAAAAAAACAAAACAAAACCAAAAAAACAATCATTAGTCAGTTATAATCAAGTTAGATGATCAAGAAAAAAAAAACACAATACCAGTCAAAGCTGAAACCCCCCCAAAAAATTCAGCTTTATCAGATGACAATGAAAAGGAGAAAGAGGAAGGAGAAGGAGGAAAAAGGGAGGAGCTCATTCAGCAATTGCTTGAGCAATTGATTGCTGATAGATTGAGCCATCAATCACTAATTGATTGAGCAATCAATTGCAAATTGAATGAGAAATCAATTTCAAATTGATTGAGCAATCAATCCCAAATTGATTGAGAAATCAATTGAAAATTGATTGATAAATCAATTGAAAATTGATTGATAAATCAATTGAAAATTGATTGATAAATCAATTGAAAATTGATTTATAAATCAATTGAAAATTGATTGATAAATCAATTGAAAATTGATTTATAAATCAATTGAAAATTGATTGATAAATCAATTGAAAATTGATTGATAAATCAATTGAAAATTGATTGATAAATCAATTGAAAATTGATTGATAAATAAATTGAAAATTGATTGATAAATCAATTGAAAATTGATTGATAAATCAATTGAAAATTGATTGATAAATCAATTGAAAATTGATTGATAAATCAATTGAAAATTGATTGAGAAATCAATTGAAAATTGATTGAGAAATCAATTGAAAATTGATTGAGAAATAAATTGAAAATTGATTGAGCAATCAATACCAAGTTGATTGAGAAATCAATTGAAAATTGATTGAGCAATCAATACCAAATTGATTGAGAAATCAATTGAAAATTGATTGAGAAATCAATTGAAAATTGATTGAGAAATCAATTGAAAATTGATTGAGCAATCAATACCAAATTGATTGAGAAATCAATTGCAAATTGATTGAGTAATCAATTGCAAATTGATTGAGAAATCAATTGAAAATTGATTGAGAAATCAATCCTAAATTGATTGAGAAATCAATCCAAAATTGATTGAGCAATCAATCCAAAATTGATTGAGCAATCAATCCAAAATTGATTGAGCAATCAATCCAAAATTGATTGAGCAATAAATCCAAAATTGATTGAGCAATCAATCCAAAATTGATTGAGCAATCAATCCCGAATTGATTGAGAAATCAATCCAAAATTGATTGAGCAATCAATCCCGAATTGATTGAGAAATCAATCCAAAATTGATTGAGCAATCAATCCCGAATTGATTGAGAAATCAATCCCAAATTGATTGCAGGATTGATTCACAATTGATCCAGAAATTGATTTGCAATTGATTGAGAAATTGACTTCAATTGATTGCAGGGGAAGGGAGAGGAGGAAGAGGAGGAAGAGGAGGAGGCAAGGGTTTACCAGGCTTGATGAGAAAGGTGGTCAGGGGGACCTAAAGGTTGAATGATCAAAGGATCAGCAACCAGTGTGGAACGTAAGAGAGGGATACTCTCCTAGTTGTCCTTGAGTTCCGGAATTGATGGTCCTAGAATTTTTAAGGATAAGGATGCTCCAATAAAGAGAGAGAGAGATAGAGAGATAGAGATGAATTTGTTTTCCTCTGCCCTCCATCCACCCAATCATTCAATGTCCTACAACCTGGAGTTGAGAGTGAGGTATTTAAGTCCTCCCTCTCAAACCTAACCTAAGTACAAGCGCAAACAGAAAGCCTAGCAACAAAGAAAGAAAAACCTACGGCCCCAAACCCTAACCCAACCCTACCCAATCTGTCCACTCCCTCCAAAACCGTTCCCTCCGTTGTAACATACGTCCAGTTTGTCCTTCTCATGGCGCCGCCCTCTGCACACCCTACTCAGAGCCCCCTGCATTTATCCTTCTGCGCACTTCTGCAAATCCTGTGATCCGGGCCTATGCTTGCATGGACCTCACCAGCACGCATAACCCCGCTATTGCCCTGCTCCTGCTTCCCAAACTAGCAGCCTGAAAACATGGTTGGGTTGGCTCCATCACATGGTCCGGGTTGTCCAAGCTGGTTGCAAGCCCACCAGCCCTGGAGTAGGCCAAACCCGCACCCAGTGCTAATCCCCACAATCCCAACCCACACCCAGTGCTGAGGCCCAAAATCCCTACTTCTGAGACCGCGGGCACCCAAAATTCTGAGCCCAACCTACCCAAATGCTGAGCCCAACCTACCCAACTGCTGAGCACGCAGCCCGCGACGCAGTTCCCGGTCCATAAATACAACACCACATCCCCCCAGTTGAGTTCGGTCCCCAGAGGTCTTCCCATTTCCACCTTGGCCATCTTTGCGCCTACCCCCCAAGGTGTTTACCACCCAAGTACTACCCCTCCCCCTACCTCACTCTGTCTCATCATGGTTCTGCCATGAACCTTCTTTTCCAGGAATGGGTTGTGCTGTACCCTTCTCTTGGGCCTGCTGCGCCAGCCATCAATGTTGTTTGCTTGCCAAAACCATGCTGCGGGCTTGTCCCAGACACAACCCAGCTTTTCCAGGCAAGAGGGCTTGCCACAAATTTTTTTTAGTTTCTAGAAACAACTAAATCTTGGAGAGATCATGGACTGCGCCTGGCTCCCCATCATCCTGCCGCCCCCACACTCCACCTCCATCAACCTTGGAAAAAGCCACAACTTGGCCTCTCTGTTTTGCAGTGCCGGACCACCATGTAAGGAGGACTTTGCAAACCCCGCAGACTGGCAACAGGCTCTCCGCTTCTGGGCCAACTGAGTCCACCTAAATCAAGGCGCAACCAACCCACAAGTTGAGGAACTCTTTGGAAGGCGCCTGGCTCCTCCTCCAGCCGCTAGCCCAACTCCCAGTCCTCCGCTCCCTCCTCCTCTGGCTCCTGGAACCCCAGCTCCAGCTTCTCCAGCGGCATCACCATCACCTGCCCTGCAATCATCACCAGAGCCCATGGGACACGCATCAACTCTGGCGTCCCTGGAACAGGTTGTCATTTCCTCTTCCCAGGTCTGGCTCCAGCTCCACCTTGTGCTGCCACTTTGGAAATCCCGGACATCCCCACCGGGCTAGCGCTAAGGGAGGCATTTTCACACAACCACCCCACGTACTATAGAGAAATCTTAGATGATTGTGAGCCCAAAAGGAAAGCTGAGTGTGAAGGCAAGTGCAAGGTAGCAAGGGCTAACTGCAAAGTGCAAACTTATTGTGGAGTAAATTAACACACAGAAAGAGGGATGAAGGTTCCAATGGAAGGAAACCAAACCCAAGCCCAATGTGATGACTGGATTCAGCAAATGCAAGAACGTATGAAATTAACTAACTGAGGAGGAAATCCCCAGGCAAACAGAGTAGCCTTTATAAGGTAATCCAATATTAATAGATACAACCTGATGGATGGTAAACTACAGTTTTGAGAAATGAGGCAATGAATGACATGGACAGAGTACAAAATGAAATGACAGTATGAATTGTTTCCAAGGTCTTAGCATAAGTGCAAGAGAATAGGGGACAAATGTATTGGGATGTAACAGTTGAGACTTGAGGGAATGATGTCAGGAGCAATACAAATATGAAGGTGTAGTTTATGCAGGGTAAGGGACTAGTCCATTTTCAAACCTTACAGTTGAGATGGCTAGACTAGCCTGAGTGCAAACTAGCAATAGAATGTGACCGGAAATGGGAACCCAAGGGTTATTGATACCCAGGGTGAAAAGGGCGGAACCCAAATTGAAGGTTGACCAAGGTAGAGTTGACTGCAAGGTTAGCAGGTGGATGCTGCGTCAGTTGCCAAGAATGGAAGGTCTTTATGCAAGCCAGAGTTAATAAGCAGAAGGCACCATTGATTTTGTGCTTCTAGTTTGTCATGCTTATGGACTGAGGTAGATGGTAATTGAAGAAAAGAGTATGTCAAAGTGGGAGGACAATAACCCTTAGGCTCAAAGCATGAGAGTTGCCTGGGTATAAAGACGCAAGCTCCTGCAAGCTTTCAGACAGTTTTACCATCAATTAAAAATTTGTTAAAATTACTGTATAACCATTAATCATTACTTCTTTGCTTTAAATAAATTCATAATTAATTATGTTTTCATCATCATTCCCCCATTGCAAAAACTGCATTTGACAAAACAAGCAATGTGTACCTATTACAGCCAGGCAAGATATTCAAGACAAGTGAAAACAATGTTCCTTGTGCAAGGTTGTTTGTACATTCCCTATAAGTAGCAAGCGGGTTGTAGATGTCCCGGCAGCTTCCAGAAGGGAGGTGCAAAGATGAAGGTCCGCGCCGCGAGTTAACTATCATACACCGCCAGTGCCCGAGATCAAGTTTTTAGGTATTTGGAACCCTGGTAAGTCAAGGCTTAGAGACTAACAATACATAGAAAAATAAAGAAGAAGAGAAATGGAACTAATGTAATCCTCATTGATGTAGTACTGCCACAATTCCAACAATAAACCACCAATACACCTCCGCCGCCACCGCTTTATACTGGATCAATTGGGTTGGAAGTGCAAAGTGAGGTACAAAGTGAAGTGCAAGCCAAGGAAACGCAGACAATCAAAGAAGCAAGGGAAGAAGGAATGAATGAAGGGGAGATGGAACCAGAGCAAAGGGAGGAAAATGAGGAAGAAGGAAACAGAATAGAAGGAAGGAGTGGAATGGATGGGAGGTGGAGGAACAGGGTGGAACAGAAAGAAATGAGATGGAAAGCCAAAATGAGGGGAGCCGAGTGTGAGTCAAAGAACCAATCAAAACCAATGCAAGGAAATTGAATGTAAATGTTGGAGAAGGTTCTTCAAGGGGCCAAAGGAAGAGAGCTCACAAGGAACTCATGGAGGAAGGTGGATGGAATACCCAACCAAAGAGCGTTTGGACTGTGAAGTGCAAGGAAATCTTCAAGAGACATCTAGTGACACAAGTGGAGATATTGCAAAGATTGTCTTCTTTGGTGGATGAAAAAGACTTTGGAGAATTTAGGTCAATGGTAGAGGAATTGAATGAGAATTGGGAGGAAGCGGAATGAGAAATAAAGGATAATCTATAGAAATGTATATTATTTTTATTATTTTATTATTATATATATATATATTATTATTTTTTTTAAGGAAAAGTAGGCTTTTGATTTTGAGATAAAACCTGAAAGGATAAAATTTGTGAAAAGAAAAAAGGGGATGGCTATGAGAAAGGTAAAGGAAATGAAGTGAGGAAATGGGATGAGATTAATGGTAAGGAAAGGGATGGAAGTGTGGAATGGGATGGAAGCAATGGAAGCTACAATTGGAAAGGTTTGCAAGGGCAACTTGCATGGAAGTCTTGAACCAAATTGGGAGAGTTGCAAAGGTGATGGGCTGGTTCCCACAAGGTGAAATCTTCATTTGACTGGAAGACAGTCCATTCAACAAGGTATTAAAGCTTTCCTTTGAGTAACCTGGAATCCAGGATGTGGCTTACTTCCCACTCTAGCTGATCATGGACTTGAACTGTTTCAGGAGGGGGATGAGTCTTTCCCGGGTATAGGACTCAAGCTGGCTCTAGGAGAGACACATGAAAGACTGGGTGGATACCTTTCCATTTCCCAGGTAAGGTAAGTTTAAAGGCGTTAGGGGAGACTATTAATTCAACTTTGAAGGGGCCAATCTTTCTTTCAGAGAGTTTACAAGTTGGGCAAGTCCTGCAAATATTGCAACCATTGAGCCAAACTCAATCTCCTACTGCAAAGGTTGGGGCCAAAGTGCAAAGTCAATCTGCATGTTCCTTGTAGCGCTGGTTTGCTTCTTTGAGGTTGGTTTGAAGTTGAAATTGAAGGTATTGGATGTGGTTAAGGTAATTGGTAGTAGGTTGAGAAGTTGCTATGTGAAGGGAAGAAAAAGTTGGGTTTCTACCATAAAGAGTCTGGAAGGGCAACTTTTTGGTGGAGGAATGAGCGGAGTGGTTGTGGGAAAGTTTGGCTAATGGGAGCCATTGTGACCAGTTTTCCTCTTGGTAAGAGACATACATTTGAAGATACTGTTTGAGGATCTGATTGATCTGCTTGGTTTTCCCATCTGTTTCCGGGTGGTAAGCCATTGATAGATTGCAACTGATCTTCAAATGTTGACACAGCAAGGTCCAGAAGCTAGAGAAAAACAAAGATCCACAATCACTAATTATATTATCAGGGAGACTATGTTTTGAGAATACATATTCTATAAATAAACTAGCTAAGTATTCAGAAGATGCCTTCACATTACTGAAAAGAAATAAAGCCATCATTGAGAAGCAATCTACTACTACTAAAATAGCATCATAACCACTAGAAATAGGTAATTGCAAAATGAAATCCATAAAAAGCCAGTGCCAAGGAATTGGCAGAATTGGAAGTGGCTGAAGAAGCCCATACTTCTGGTGTTTCAAAGACTTGTTCCAATTGCAATCATAGCATGGATTAACATAGTCTTTTACATCAATGGTCATACCAGGCCAATAGAAGTCTTGTGCAATCAATTGGAAGGTTTTATCCTGCCCATAATGACCAGCAAGCGGGGAATCATGCCTTGACTTGAATAGATCTAACTTAATGCAAGGATTATCTGGTGCTAATATACAATTTTTAGAAACTAAATAATCATTTTTTTCAATACTATAATCACTATCTTATAAGTTTGCTACACTTGAGGTTGTTGATTTGAGCTTGTCATAGTTTGGAAGCCAGATCTTGAAGGTGAGTGATGATTGAACTGAGTTTGGAAGACTGGGCTGAGAAAAGTGTCCTAACGTTTTCAGGATTGTTGTTGAAAAGGTGCTCCCCCCTTGTGGGTAAACGTTGTTCTGACGTGACAAAGCATCAGGGACTACCACTTGTTTTCCAGGACGGTATGTGATTGTAAAGTTGAAATCCGAGAGGTATTTGGCCTAATGTGCCTTTCTGCGCGTAAGGAATTTTGAGCTCATCAAATATTTCAAAGAATTGTGATCAGTTAAGACCTCAAAAGGTTCCATGAGGCTCAAAAGGTATGAACACCATTTTTTCAAGAAAAAAACAATTGAAAGAATTTCCTTTTCATGAATCTCATAATTAAGATCTGCAGCAAGAAATTTGCAAGACTTGAAAGCTATTGGATGAAAAAGAGAAGAAGAGGAGGAAAACTGCAAGATTACTCCTGCAATTGCATAGTTTCTTGCATCTGTTTGGACAATAGTGCTAGCTAGCTTGTTAAAGTGAGCAAGTATTAGAGCAGTGGTAAAGGCTTTCTTCAGAGCTTCAAACTACAAAGCAGCTTGTTCTGTTAAAACAAAATGAGTGTCCTTTTGAAGAATGTTAGTGAGGTTCACCGTTTTCTTGGCATAATGCTCAATAAACCTCCTGTAACAATTGCTTAAACCAAGGAAAACTTGAAGGGATTTAACAGAGGAAGGTGGGGGGCAGTCCAATATGCGTTGGCTTTTGGCTGGATCCATCACTAGTCCTTACTGCAAGACTATGGCACCTAAAAATTGAAGAGAAGGAGTATGAAATTTGCACTTAGAGACTTTTGCAAACAGTTCATTTTTTCAAGTTTGCTGCAGAACCTCTTGCAAATGTGCAATGTGATCCTCAAAGGTTTTGAGTAGACTAGTATATTGTCAAGATACACTAAGAGATATTTCTCTACAAGGTCACAAAAAATTTCATTGACAAAATGTTGAAAAGTGGAAGGAGCATTGCAGAGGCCAAAGGGCATGACGGTATACTCATAACTGCCAAACTGTGTTCTCATTGCTGTCAAATACTCATGGCCTTTTGCAATGCAAACTAGGTTATAGGCGCCTTGAAGGTCTAACTTCAAGAAATAAGCAGCTCCATGAAAGAGAGTGAGGAGGTGCAACATTGGCGGTACTGGGTAGGCATTCTTCCAGGTTACCTGGTTCAGTTTCCTATGGTAGACACAAAGGCAAAGTCCACAATCTTTCTTTGTAACAAATAAGACAGGTGAACCAGTGTTTGAATCACTTGGTCAAAGAAATCCTTTCAATAAGTTTTCCGCAATGTATTCTTGAAGCATGGTCAATTCCTGCTTTGAGAGAGAGTCAACTGGTCCGGGTGCCAGTGGTGGGAAAGTAATTTCAATCTTAGGATTTCAAGAACAGAATGGAGGAAGTTTATCTGAATTTACAGCTGAAAAGACATCAGCCAAGTCATGATAAACAGAAGTTAAAGACTCTTGAATGATTTCTAAATCTTCAATCATGTCATCTTCATGCATGGGATTTGAAGTGCTTGCATGATGAAAGAGGATTAGTGAGCTCAAAATACACTGTTTGGTTGGCTCCTGTTTCTCTTTAAAAAAACAAGGAAGAGGTAAGTTGGAAAAATAAGCAATAACTCCTAAATTTGAAGGGGGAACTTGGGAATGAAGTTCAGGATATTGCAAATCTCCTGGCGGAAAAGTTTCATCCAACTCAATGACAGTGTCAGTTAGGCTGTTTAATTCCTGTTTGAAGGAATGGTTAGTCTCCTGGGGTTCCAAGGTTTTAAGGTTAAGTACTCCTTCTTGCCAATTCACATCTGGATTCCAGTGGACTAGGAAATCATGGCCTAGAATGGTATCATCCATTCTGGGAATGTCCAATACAAATAAATCCCATTTGAAGCTGGGGAAATTGGAAAATGAAAAGGTCCATTTTGCCTTTTGGGAAACCCAATGAGACAGCTCAGTCGCACTACTTACTAAATAGATAGGGAACTTATCTATCTCGGAAAGTGTAAGGTTTTTGGAAATGGCATAAGATTCACTTATAAAGGAAACATTAGCACCAGAATTGAGTAAAACTGGATAAGGAGATTTGTTGGAATGGAAAAGGAAAAATCTTGAACTTGGAGCACCTAGTGACTTGCAAGTGCAAAGATTGACTTTCTGTAATTTAGATAATGTGTAGCCTTCCTTGCAAGTGTCAGGAAAATTACAAGCTAATTTTTTGACTGTTTAGCTGCTTCACGCGCTAGCAGATTTGCACAACTATAAACACCATGCTTACCCCCACAATACATACATAACCCATTATTTTCCCTCCTTAACCATTCTTCATTGCGGAGCATCCCAGTTTCTTTATCCAGGAGTTTTGCAGATTTGGAAATGCATTTTCCTTTTGGGTTGGAGTGCAAGGTTAGATTTGGTCTGGATTGCTTTGGGTTCTTTGAAGATTGTTTTGAGGATTTTTTTTCTTTGGAGTCAAATTTTATGGTAAATGGTTGTTTTGTCAAGAGCAGTTCTTGTTGTGATAACCATTATCAAGATCAATCACCTGGTCAATTAACTGTTGAAGGGAGGTTGTATTAAGTCCCCCAACTGCGAGTTGTTTGATTAGGCATGCTGTTAAACCTTTTCAAAAATGAAATAAAAGAGCTGCCTTTTTCCATTGGATGCAAGACTGCAGAGTTTGAAAATTGGAAATATAAACAGAAGCTCTACTATTTTTCTTCATGAATAGATTATTTAGTGTGTATTTGGCCTTTCAAACTTCATTAGGGTTGCCAAACAGGGTGAAAATCTGTTGCTCAAACTTGTCCCAATTGTTGAGAATACAAGTGGGGCTAGTGTTATCTAATAGTTCAAGGTAAGGTTTGAACCACTGCAAGGCTCTTCCACCAAGGAAGGAAGATGCATACATAACTCTAAGTAAATAAGTAGGGAAATTGTGAGGATTGTTTGAGAAGATCATTTTGCAGGACTGTAGGTAGGATCTAAGCTTATGAGAGTGTTAACCAGTAAAGTGATCAGTCTGCTTCATGCCCGGGGTTCAAAAACTAGGACCACTTGGACCAGATTGCAAGCCAGTTTGGTTAAGTGCCTGGATCAGAGTTTTGAGTAAGGTTGAGGCACCTGGTTTGGGAGCATTAGTGCGAGCCCACAATCTACCACAAGTCAAGGTTTCATCGGAAGATTTGTTGATTTATTCAAGAGGGTCCACTTCCTCCTGCAAGGGAGCAAGGGGATCATCAAGAGTTTCAAAAAAAGGAGATTTAAAAGAAGGGAAGGTATCTAAAGGTTTTCTGGCCTGAGAAATGCTGGATCTCCCTACTTGATGGATATCATCATTGTAAGGGGTGAGGGAAGCATTCCCGGTTGAGCAAGTACGTGACATTGTAAAGAAATCTATTATAGGTTGGAAAGATACAATAGATGAGTTGAGTTAGTTAATTTACTGTCACACAACCACCCCACATACTATAGGGAAATCTTAGATGATCTTGAGCACAAAAGGAAAGCTGAGTGCAAAGGCAAGTGCAAGGTAGCAAGGGCTAACTGCAAAGTGCAAACTTATGGTGGAGTAACTTAACACACAGCAAGAGGGATGAAGGTTCCAATGGAAGGAAACCAAACCCAAGCCCAATGTGATGACTGGATTCAGCAAATGCAAGAATGTATGAAATTAACTAACTTAGGAGGCAATCCTCAGGCAAACGGAGTAGCCTTTATAAGGTAATCCAAGATGACTAGATAGAACCTGATGGATGGTCAACTACAGTTTTGAGCAATGGGGAAATGAATGACATGGACAGAGTACAAAATGAAATGACAGTATGAATTGTTTCCAAGGTCTTAGAGTAAGTGCAAGACAATAGGGGGCAAACGTATTGGGATGTAACAGTTGATACTTGAGGGAATGATGTTAGGAGCAATACAAATATGAAGGTGTAGTTTATGCAGGGTAAGGGACTAGTCCATTTGCAAACTATACAGTTGAGATGGATTGACTAGCATGAGTGCAAACTAGCAATAGCATGTGACTGGAAATGGGAACCCAAGGGTTATTGATACCCAGGGTGAAAAGGGCGGAACCCAAATGGATGGTTGACCAAGGTAGCGTTGACTGCAAGGTTAGAAGGTTGATGCTGAGTAAGTTGAAAAGAATGGAAGGTTGTTATGCAAGCCAGAGTTACTAAGAGGAAGGCACCATTGATGTTGTGCTTCTAGTTTGTCACGCTTATGGACTGAGGTAGATGGTACTTGAAGAAAAGAGTATTTCAAAGTGGGAGGACAATAACCCTTAGGCTTGAAGCGTGACAGGCGTGCTTTGAGGACTTTGCGGCCAAGTTGGACAATCTCCTCTGGCAGTTCCCTTCATCTCTGGGCGCTTATGGAGCCAAATCCCAAGGCAAAATCTTGGCAGCCTTCCAACAACTTGTGGACATGGTGCAGTTGGAAATGGTGGAGGTTATGGACTTGATTTAGGCGGATTGCCCCTCCCCCTTTCACTTCTTTTCTTTCCTTTTCTTTATCCGCGCAATTCTGTACCTTCCAAATGAATAGAATTTTGACACACTATCATTTTTTGAGTGAGCGGCCTTGGGCCTTGAGTGAGAGTGAGAGTGAGTTGGGAATTGGCATCTGTGTGTGAGCCCCGCAAGCAACCTTGAGCCTGAGTAAGAGTGAGAAAACAACTAGCTCTGCTTCTGCATGAAAGACTGAGAGAAAAGCCCTGTGATCCACGCCCCATATTGTCAATATATCTGGAAAAGTTACCTGGAAGGCACCAGACAAACTGCCACACAGTTCCCCCAAACCCAGCCTGAAAAAACCACAAAAACCACACACCAGCGCGCGCACAACTTAAGAGAGAGAGAAGACACCAGAGAACAAAAATTCTGGGGTGCCTAGTTATTCCAGCTGTGAACTGGCTAGTGCACCCCCATACCAGGTCAAACTTATCCCCTATCCACCTTTCCAATTGCTTCCTTAAGAGAAGGAAAGAAACAAAAGAGAAAGAGAGATTTTTTTTTGCAGTGCTCCGCTCCTGGTCCCGCCTTGTATTTGGCCATTTGTTGCGGGGATTGTCCTTGCTTATACAGACCCGGCATTGCGCTGCGCCCGCATTCCTGAAATACTATCCCTGTGGCTTTCCCCCCACGCCTAGCCACTGTCCACAGTGGTTTGCAACCTTCCACTCCGCCGGGAGAGAGATTTTCACGGCCTCATTCAATCCCACAGGGGTTGTGTCCACAGGCCGTTTTCCCAAACTTCCTTCAAGGTGCGCCTTCTTTTGCCAAAGCCCTTGAAACCCCAACTTCCTTCTCACCAGCCATACTGTTGATGCCCAATCCTTTCCCATTCTGCATTTGAAGCCCTGCTGCGTGTGTCTGTTGCACCAATGCCAAAATCTCTGCTAGCTGTGATGGCAACCAGCCCTACTTTGGCCCATCCATTCCGCACTCCCCCTCTCCAAATCCTTCCATTCCCCCACCGCTCTTATCCTCTCTGCAAGACCAATCCACCGCTGTGGTGTTGTTATACAGTCTTGTATCAGGAACCGCACCGCTGTTGGCGCGCTCAGAATTTGGTAGGTCAGGCTCAGCACTTGGATGCGCGCCATCTCAGCAGTGGCTGCTGCAGGCTCAGAAGTAGGCCCCGAGGGGCTTGGCATACCGGGCATGGGTTGGGCTTGATTTGATGTGGTGGGCCGCAGCCCAATCGGACATTACGGACCCAGGAATGGAGCTGGCCCAACCAGGTTTGTGGGAAGCTAGTTTGGGGAGGTAGGGCGGGGAAATTGGGGCTATGGGCACGGGCCTGGTGCAAAAAAGCAGGGGCCAACCTGTGGGGCAGGAAATCACGTGGCGCGCAAAGTGGATACAGACAAGCGGGGGGCTTGATGTAAGGTGCGGCAGAGGGCCGCATCATGAGAAGGAAAAACTGGATGTAAGTAAAGGTAAGCAGGCAGGGAATGTGTTAGGGTTAGGCTAGGGCTCTGGGCTTAGGTTTTCTTTTACATTTGCTGCTGGGCTGTTATTGCGCTTGTACCTAGGTTACGTTTGAGAGGTTGGGCATAAAGTCCGCGCTATAAAAATCAGCTCTTAGTAGGAGAGGGAGGATTGGATTGGAGGACAAAGAAAAGGAAGGGGAAGGGAAGGAATTCATCATTTTTTTACCCTCTTTCTCTTCCTCTCTTAACAACAAAGGGTATCCTTAACCTTACAGATGCTGAGATCATTGCCTTCTGACCTCAAGGAATAATAGGGGAGAAGCCCTCTTTTACTTTCCAAATCTGAAGGTCTGGCCAGGAAACACTTTTGTCTTTAGTCTCTCAAAGGTACACAGGATGCTCCCAAAAACCGCACCAGGATCAAAAATTCCAACTGCTTTGCCTTTACAACCAAGTCCTAATGCTTCAGCTCAGCCCCCCCCACC
Organism: Puccinia polysora; assembly: GCA_025617555.3. Lineage (NCBI taxonomy): Eukaryota > Fungi > Basidiomycota > Pucciniomycetes > Pucciniales > Pucciniaceae > Puccinia > Puccinia polysora. The sequence goes on from CM062621.1 coordinate 24,145,210, forward strand.
TTCCCCTTCCACCCCCAGTGAAAGCACATTTTCTCTGCCATCAGCAGAGGGGGGGTTTTTACACATGGTTGCTGAAGTTCCTTGTTGGGTGTGGCTTAGGCCTAGGGAATTTCCTCATCTTTGGTTCAGCACCATGGACATGGAACGGTTCCTCTCCAGGTTCAAGGGTATTGCGGATTCCAAAGGCGTTTTGGGCCCAGACAAGGTTCAAACAATCTTTCTGTTCATCACAGAGGAGGAGAAGCTTTGGGATGTGGAGGAAATGTTCAGGTATGAAAGGCAAGACTGGGAAAGGCTAAAGAGCAAGATGTTGGACTGGTGGGGAAAGAGCAAGCCTTGTTTCTGGGAAAGCAATTTTGAGTGGGCCGCAGAGGAGGTAATCAAGCATGGAGGAGTTTGGAAACGCAATAGACTGGTGGAATACATGTCAAAGTTTGAGCATATTTATGGGTACCTGTCAAAGAATGAAGTTGTTGTGGGGAAAAGGGGGGAAATGAAGCGGGCGTTTTTGGGCAGACTTGCCCTGACACTTGGCTCATGGGTGCAGCCATACCTGTACAACCATGGCCTTGTGAATAGATTTTTAGAAGGGAGCATCGCAATCCTTCCAGACTTGTTGGCCATCCAGCGGGCTGTGGAAAGCAAAATGGACCTGGATGAGCTCATTGCAGACATGGCGCAAACATACCTGGCGGTTTCAAAAAAATTCGTGAAGCTCTCAGTACCCGCCGCAGGAATGTTGGCATTTCCTTGCGCCCCAACGCTTCAGCAGGGTCTGAATCCAACCGTGAGGTAGATGGCGGAGATCCTCTGGGATTTACAAGTTTTTCTTAACCATACCAAGGCCCCTATGGCTCCTACAATTCCAGCTGCCCCAGTCCAACTTTGCGCCGTTCTGCCTCACATGGTGGAAGGCTTCCAACCTCCCATTGGGTCTTTTGGGGATTTCACGGTTTGCGTGTGCACGTATTCCGGAGAGAAGGGGCACTAGAAGTTGTTGTGCAACCATCTCACACAGGACATGGGCAAGGGATTGTGCGCCCATCCAGCCTCACATACATATTTCTGACAGGCAAACCAGTGGATTCCATGACGGGCCAAACCCCCCCAATGGTACAAATACAGGAACAAGTGAAGGCCTTCCCAGGTCAATCTTGGGATCATAACTGCACCTGAGACCTGGGAAGCGCCAAGGGTGGAAGCCAAAGTGAGGGCACTGGCAACAAAAAAGCCTATTGAGGTAGAGAAGATGGACTTCAATGTCAGCAAGAAATCAACAGCTCCAAGGGAGAGTATGCGCATGCCCAAGGGAGACAGAAAGTCAGCAAGTGCCCTTGGGAAGAAGAAAGCCACGGAGATGGTGTGGAGGGTGATGGGGAATGAGGCGCCAGTACCCCTAACACTTCAAGAACTAGAAGCAGTGTCCCCAGTGGTTGTTGAGGAGATGTTCCAAGCATTGAGGGAGTGCAGAAAAGGCCAGGTTTTGACAACAGTCCAGCGCGTAAATGTGGCGGAGGAGGAGTTGTGTCACAAACTGTACCAATCAAGGTCCATGTTGGTCCGGCTTGCTTATGTTGCAATGATACTCGTGGGATGGAAGGTATGGGCAATGGTGGACAGTGGGTTGATGGTCAACTTTCTTCTGTCAAGGCTGGTGGATGAGCTGGGATTGGTGAGGAAGAAGTGCACAATGGGGCTCTGGGCGTTGAAAGGCAGAGAGTGCCATGTTGATGGGGTAGTGGAAGGTGAGGAGATGGAGGTTGCAAAGGATTGGAAGCCTTTATCTTTCCTTGTGACGGAATGCGGAGATGTGATCCTGGGTCAGCTGTTCATGTTTGCATTCCGGGCCCAGATGGCTTTCAAACTGGAAGCAGGAACGGAAGCGTTGACAGTCAAAGATGCGTTTGGTGCAAGGTTCAAGACAAAAATCAGCAATCACTGGCAGTGAAAATGGGTGTGGAGGCCTGCAATGTGTGGCAACAGCAAGTCCAATGCAGGGGCTGACTGTAAGGGTCACCCTGCAGAGGATTTTGCCTAGTCATCCGCGGCTATTGCAAGGGGAAAGCTCTGTCCCCGCGCAGGCTGTTCACTAGCAAGGAGCAGGTGGGAAGCAGAGTGGGGCAGAAAGGGCGGGTAAAAGAAGTAAGCTCCCTTCCTCAGTGTGCATCTCCGGGATGCTCTACATTTCAAAACCCCTACCATTGTGCCACAGTTGTGAGCAAAGTAAAAAGCCCTGGTTTTGTGATTTCTAGGGCTTACAATGATGATGGTTGGGTTTGGATGGCAAGATGCAATGCCGGAAAGTACAAGCTGGTGGAGCGGAAGGTCTGGCCACAGAAAAAGCCAATTCTGCAGGCACTGAACAGACCCTTGCTCCCAATTTCTTGGTCTTGGGACCCGTGGGAGACACCCTTGAAGAAGTCTGATTGGGTAACGCCATTGGTGCAGATCACCAATGAGCAGATCAAGGCTCTTAAATTTGGACCCGCGGGGTTTCTGAGCGCAGAAAAAAGTGATTTTCTGGCGTCCGTTTTGGTATTATGGGAAAAGAACCTAGCCTTTGGCCCAGACAAAAAAGGGCTGCTGAAAGGCAAAATTGGTAATCTGTGCCTTATCCCCACGGTTATGCAAAAGCCGTGGCAGATCAAGCCAATCCATTCCGTTGGACTGTTTGGGAACCCTTCTTGGAGTTGGTGGGCAAGCATGTGAGGACGGGTCTCTACAAAAAATCCATTTTGGGTTACTCTAGCCCAATCTTTGTGGTTGTGAAGCAAGACGGGAATTTGCTATTTATCATGCATGATCTTCAGCGTCTCAACTTGTTCACTATCCGTGACCCAGGTTTTCCCCCCCGGGTGGAGGAACTTTTTCAGTCTCAAGGGGGCAGCTTTTTGCTAACCAATGGAACGGCCCATACTGCATGGCCTCTAAGTTCATGGGCAGAAGTTATCAGCTTGAGGAGTTGGAAAAAGCGCCTCTGAAGCGGAAGGTTGCGGCTTTGCACATGAAGCGCTTTTTTGCACGCAGGTCAACCACTTTTGATGAGACAGCGGGAGACAAAGCAGACTCAGGGGAGGGTAGTGCAGCCTTGGAAGGGATGGAGGACCCGGTTGGCTTGGACTGTTTGGCATCTGAGGAGCCCGCGCCTGAGGCGCCACTCCATAGGAGTAGATGGCTGCAAACCACTGGGGGTAGCTGCAAAGTTGGGGGGGGGGGCTCTAGGAAAGAAGGGGAAGCCTGATTTGGTGAGGGGGTGCTCTAGCCTGTTCACAGCCAGAACAACTAGACACCCCAAGATGTTTGTTTTCTTAATTCTTTGATTTGATTGGGTTCTTGGATTGGTACTGGCTTTGGGTTGTGAAATTGCAGGTATGCAGGCGCAGTGCAATGCAGGCTCCATATACGCAGGGACAAGTCCCGCAGAGGAAACAAAAGGTGGAGCGGAAAGCGGGATGAGGAAGCGGGACAAGGAGTGCTGAAAGAAAAAAAAATGTTTCTTTCCTTTTTTTTTTACTTTTCCCCTTGTTCTCTGGGTATGTTTCTCTGTTTCTTTTTTTTTCTACGCATGGGCTTATGGGAATAAGGGGTTGGAAGTATGGTTGGGGTATTGCGGGACAAGCTTGACTTGGTGAGGGGGTGTCCTAGCCAGTTCACAGCTGGAATAACTAGGCACCCCAGAATGTTTGTTTTCCTTATTATCTCTCTTTCTCAGATGGTTGTGCGCGCTGGCGGCTTGTTTGTTTATATTTTGTAGAAAGGGTGTGGGGAACTGTGTGGGAGTTCTTCTGGGGGGGTCATGGTACCTTCTGGGGATCATTGGCAACTCAGGAGGCGCGGATGTGGATCTTTCTCTGAATCACTTGCTCAGGGCGTAGTTTTTTCTCCCAGGATGACTAGCTTGGAAGGGAAGGCGCACAAGGGAAGCATGTTTTCCTATAAACTAAGGAAGGCGCGGATACATGCAATGAACAAGAAAAAAAAAGGGGGGAAATGCGTCTATGCAATTCTCATCATTTCCTCCATTTTGGCCCGTGACAACACCAGTAATTCCCAGAATGTTGCCAGGAGCTTAGGCTCCGGGAGCCGCAAGGAAAGCTTGAAGTATTGAGGTTGACTGTTTGGCAAAGCTGTCAAACTCAGCCGCCAAGAGGGCCATCATGGTGGGGATCTTGGGGATCTTGGATGGGCTTGGGAGAGGGGAGGACAGCGGCAAGGAAGGGGCTTTGGAAGGACCACTTGGAGGGCTCAATCAAAGAGGAGGCAACAACGCAATGACTACGGGGGATGGTGGCAGCAGAGGAGTGACGCGCAGAGTTTCAGGCCTTTTTTCCAAGTCCAATAAGTTCTGGAAATCAGGAGGGGGAGCGGGAGTTTGAGTAGGGGCTGGAGGGGGGGCCGCGCGTCACCTAAGGATTTCCTCAATGCGCAGATCCCTTGTGCCTTGGGTAACCCAGACGCTATCCACTCAGTATGCCCCAAACGTCAGGAAATCCTCCTTCTGGGGCGGTCCCGTGCGGCAGATTTGCAGTCCTTTCTTGGAGGAGCGCGGCGGAAAGGAAAGGCAGGAGGAGTCCACAAATCCTCTGGAATTGTATTTTCATCCAAAACCATGAATGTATCCAGACAAGCCCTCTTGCGCGTCTGGGGGCAAGAACCAGATTTAGGAGGGGCCTGGGGAATTCCTTTGCTAATAGAACAGCTGCGGTGGCCGCAAAGACAGGCGGTGCATGCGCAGCAACCAGGGAAAATCAAGCACACGTGCCCATTTCAAGCGCAGAACTCACAGGGTATCATGGCGGTGATGGAGGAAGGGTTGTAGTAGGAGAGAAGAGCTCACGGGAAAAGGTGGTGGGTGTGGGAAGGGAGTGCAGGAACGGTTGAGGTAGCAATTGAAAGACCTCTGGGGACAGAACTAAAGTTGTGGGGGATGTGGTGTTGTTATACAGTCTTGGATTGGGAACTGCGCCCCAGTCAGCGCGCTCAGCATTTTTTAGGTCAGGATCAGCACTTGGATGCGCGCTCTCTCAGCAGTGGATGCTGCAGGCTCAGAAGCAGCCACAGCGGGCTCAGCAGTAGGCGCTTCAGGGCTTGGCATACTGGGCATGGGTCAGGCTTGATTTGATGTGGCAGGCCACGGCCCTCTTGGACATTACATGTTATAATTATGGCCAGCAATTAGCTTAGGAAAATGAGCAGTATTTAAAGAAAAAGAAATGCTGGACACCTTGTGTCAATAATTGCTTGATGGGCTCTCACAAATGGGGCAACACGTTGGATGATATTGTTGATGAATTTGATTGGATGATGAATGGATGATGGAAAACATCAGGGAAAAGAGCTCCTTAAGTACAAAAGATTGGCCTCTTGTGAGCCCATGATACAACAAGCCAAAATGCAAATTTTCCGCCCCAAAAGAGCTCTACAGGCTCTACAGGCCTTGTTACTTGGTTTGGGCTACATCAGCCCACATGGCATCAGTCCCTGTACCCTTATTATCATCATATTCCGGTCCTTTCTGATGTTTCCACCGTTACGGGGCTGAACCAGGCCCTGTGCTGTTCAATGCCTGGCTGGTTGTCCGTTAAAACCAGCCCTGTTACTTATCTTAGCATTTGTACATCCCTGGCCCCTCATATGGGCCAGGTGGGACCCAGGACTCACCTGAGTCCAACCAAAATCTCATCTGGGCGGGGGTGTAACCAGCGGACATGCCCCCCCCCTCTTTCTCTCAAATCCCTGGAGGGGGCGGTCAAATCCCCCTACCAGGGCCCTGGGGGTTGATACCCCCAGGGCATTGCTATGGTAAGTGGGCTGGGGGGTGGTCAGGTCCCCTCCAGCCCGTCGCTCCTCCCCCTTGGTAAAGGGGGGGGGGGGGGAGAGCGCCCCTTTGATGTTGGGGGGGTTGGTCAATTCCCCTCCACGGCCAGTTGCCTCAATGCAACCGGCCTGGCCACCTCTTTTGGTGGGGGGGGGTGATCAAGTCCCCCCCACCATGACCAGTTGCCCCTTTCAACCGGTTTCTGGCTGGTTATAACCAGCCAGCCCTCCCCCTCCCCCTTGCAATGGCAAGCAAGGGGAGGGGGAGGAGCCAGGACCACCAGCCCCGCGGCCGTCACCCAGTGCGGCAGCCATGACAACGGCCCCGCATGGGCCGTCGGGCCCCATAGACAGGCGGAAGGCAAAAACAGCGGCCCTGAGCCAACTGCAACACGGGCAGGGGCCCCAAGCAGGCCGCAATGCGGGCAGCAGCCCCAACTGGGCTGCGACACGGGCAGAGGCCCAAATGGGCCTCCCCAAGCCCAAAAACTAAGTAAAACATACTTTGGAGGGCCAGCCCATCTGGCCAAGTATGTCCAAAAAAAACCTTGGGCCCAATTACGCCCATACAAGCCCATCTGGCTGTACTTTCCCATATCCCCCACCGGGCCCGTTAGGGCCAATGTACCAATGAGCCTGTTTCACGCGTTTTGAGGCCAGTTTACCAAAATCAGTGACATCCACACAGGCCCATTTGGTCTGTGTAAGTGTCCAATGGGCCGGAGAGGCCCATATGTGAATCCCATTTGAATTACACTTATACGTAGCACACGCGTAAGTGCATACATATTTTAACATTACAGACCCAGGAATGGAGCTGGCCTGACCAGGTTTGTGGGAAGCTAGTTTGGGGAGGTAGGGCAGGGATATTTGGGCTATGGGCGCGGGCTGGGCACATGGAAGGGAAGGCTGACCCATGGGGTAGGAAATCACACGGCGCACAAAGCGGATACGGAAAAGCAGGGGGCTCCAAGAAGGGTGCGGCGGAGGGCAGCGTCATGAGAAGGACAAACCCAATTTAAGTAACGGTAAGCAGGCAAGGAATGGGTTAGGGTTAGGCTAGGGTTCTGGGCTTAGGGTTTCTTTTACATTTGCTTCTGGGCTGTTATTGCGCTTGTACCTAGGTTAGGGTTTAGAGGTTGAGCATAAAGCACACGCTCTCAACCCCAGCTCTTAGTAGGAGAGGGAGGATTGGATTGGAGGACATAGAAAAGGAAGTGGAAGGGAAGGAATTCATCATCTTTTTTTTACCCTCTTTCTCTCCCTCTCTTAACAAAAAAGGACCATCCTTAACCTTACAGACACTGAAATCATTGCCCTCCAAACTCAATGACTAATAAGGGAGTAGCCCTCTTTTACTTTCCACACTGTTCATTGGTTCCAAAGCCAAGCACAATATCTGCTCCCATCCCCTTCTGCGCAAGACTTGCCTGCCACCCATTGGTTCCAAAATTGTGCAAAATATCTGCTCCCATCCCCTTCTCTGCAAGAATTGCCTGCCGCCCATTGGTTCCCAAATTGCGCAAAATATCCACTCCTCTTCCGTCCGCCGCCATTTTTTCCACTTCCCATCCCCTTGTTGGCCATGCTTGCTTCATAGCAACAGGCTGATCCAACTCTCCCAAGATCCGCTTTCCCAACACCTATCCTGTCTCCGCTGGAGAAACCAATCCAGAATTTGAATCCACTGTCCGGCTCTTGCGTCCCAACCGCCTATAGCCATCATTGTCACCATATGTGCACACCTGGGGCGCGGGCGCTTTAGGGGCTGAAGAAACTTCAAATAGATTTTGAGATCCCTTGCCAACTCTTCAAGTTCACTAACCCAAGGGATGGTCACCATTGGTGGGGCCAGAGCACACGCTGCCATGTGATCCAATTCCCCATAATCCAAATCCGCTGGCAATCAGACCCCACCGCACGCGCCTGCCTTGTAATCCAATTCCACTTGAGACCGGACCCCACTGCGTGTGCCCGCCTTGTAATCCAATTTTGCGGATTGTTTGAAATTGCCTTCCTGGAAACAAGGCTTGCGCTTCCCCCAACTTTCCAGAATGTCCCCCTTCAGCTTTGGCCAATCAAGGTTTTGGTAGCCTTCCATCTCTTTCATGTCCCAAAGTTCTTCCGCATCCATGATGAACAGGATGACATGGCCCGCCTTGTTGGAATCCAATGCGCCTTTGGAGTCTGCAATCACTTCATATTGTGAGATGAATTACTCCACATCCATTTTGCTGAATAAAATGTGAGTTTAATACTTTGGGTCCATGAGGAGCTGGAAGGAGGAGGAAGAAGAAGGAGAAGCAAGTGATGGTAGCATCTTGAGTACCTTTGAGATACTTGATATGAAAGATGTTCCCTGCCAGACCCCCAGATGTGGAAAGTAAAAGAGGGATACTCTCCTAGTTGTCCTCAAGTTCTGGAATCAATGGTCCTAGCGTCTGTAAGTATAAGGATGCTCCAGTAAAGATAGAGAGAGATAGAGAGATAGAGATGAATTTCCTTTCCTCCACCCTTGATCCATCCATCCATCTATCGACCCAATCATTCAATGTCCTACAAACTGGAGTTGAGAGTGAGGTATTTCAGTCCTTCCTCTCAACCCTAACCTAAGTACAAGTGCAAAAAGAAAGCCTAGCAACAAAGAAAGAAAACCCTATGGCCCAGAACCCTAACCCAACCCTACCCAATCCGTACACTCCCTTCAAAACCGTTCCCTGCATTGTCACATACTTCAGGTTTTTCTTTCTCATGGCGCAGCCCTCCACTGCGCCCTACTTGGATCCCCCTGCGTTTATGCGTCCGAGCGCATCTGAAAATCCCGTGATCCGCAGATAAGTCCGCTGTATGCTTGCATGGACCTCCCCGGCGCATATAACCCCACTATTGCCCTGCTCCTGCTTCCCAAACTAGCCTCCTGCAAACTTGGTTGGGTTAGCTCCATCACATGGCCCATGTTATCCAAGCAGGTTGTGAGCCTGCCATTCCCAGAGTAGGCCCAACCCGCACCACCAACTAAGACCCACAATCCCTACTGCTCAGACTGCGTGCAACCCAAATTCTGAGACCAGCATACCCAACTGCTGAGCGCGCAGCCCCCACCGCAGTTCCCAATCCAAGGTTATAAATACAAGACCACACCGGTGAGGGGCAGAAAGAGGAAGAGGGGGGATTGGGCTTACCAGGGTTGCAAACAAAAGAAGGAGGGGAGGCCATGAGTGAGGTGAGGTGAGGTGGTAGTGGTGAGTGAGGTGGTGGTGGTGTGTGAGGTGGTGGTGATGGTGAAGTGGTGGTGGTTGGTGAGGTGGAGGTGATGGGTGAGGTGGAGTTTGTGGGTGAGTTGGCAGTGGTGGCTTAGGATGTTTGGTGGAGAAGGAAGGAGTGGACTGGTGAAGGTGTAACAGTGGTTTGGTGGGGTGAGGTGGATGGATTGAAAGTTTTTGTTTTTTTCTAAGTCCACCAAGAAAAAAAAAGGGAGTAAGCCTTGGATTCTTGGTTGAACAACCAAAACAAAATGTGATATGTTACCTATTGAAAAAAAAATGCTACTCACCTAAGTGAAAAAGTGTGAGAGGTAGAATCTGCTAACTCATGGCCGTAGATGACGTAGAAGGTGAGAATTGGATGACTTGTGGAGGGTTGGTAATACCTTCTTCAAAGATTTCATCCCATTCATCTTTGATGTTGGCAAGAAGGTTGTGAAGGATTACACAACTGATAATTAAGTTGATGAGGTTCTTCATGTCTTTGGAATTTTGAAGCTGGTTTTGAGTTTCCCTTAAGCTGGCCCATCTTGTGAAAGATGATGATGGGATGTGTGTGATGTGAGTGAAGCAATGGAGATGAGATGTGTGTGATGCAATGGAGATAGAACTGGTATGGATTTGCTGAGGTGGAGGTCTGGATGGGTGATAAGATGATGATGGCATTTGTGTTATGTGAGTGAAGTGAAAGAGATGTGAAGCCATGGAGATGAGATGTGTGTGATTCAATGGAGATGGAGATGGTATGTATTTGCTGAGGTGGATTTGTGAATGGGTGTTTTGCATGTGATGGATGGTGGATGGATGATAATGGCAGGTTTTATGTTTGAAATCTGCCATTTCCATGAAACATGCCATTTTGAATACACCAGTTAGGGGGTATGTGTATTTCAGAAACCCACCATTTTTAATGGCAGGTTTTACAGAAGGAAATGGCGGTTGCGGTAAACTTTAATACACCCTAATAGTTGCCAGATATGAAAGTGGCCTGGACAACTAAAAGTATCAAGGACAAATGGGGGTGGATGAAACAACTATAAGTATTTCAATCATATAAAGATATATATATATTGGTCAGAATAGGCTATATGTATTCTAAACATACTTAGTAATAATAATGAGATTTAAGTGCACTGAGAGAGGGAGGTGAGCGGACAGAAGATGAATTCCAAAAATCAAAATACCCCTGCGCAAAAAAACTGGTAGTAGTGGACAGGAAGGCAGGATGATGAAGTGGAAAATGTGGTAGGATGGAGGAGAGATAGAGTGCAACAATGTTTTAAGCAAAGCAGAGATCATTAGGAATCAGGTTGCAGTGGAAAGTGAAAGCAAATTTGCAAAAGCAAAGCAGAGATCATTAGGAATCAGGTTGCAGTGGAAAGTGAAAGCAAATTTGCAAGGTGATGTCAAGATAGCTATTGGAGGATGATAGAGCCAAGGTTTGAGGAGTGACTGAGAAGAACAAGGGGTTGTGGATTTTCAGCAAGGCAATCAAGGAACTTGGATAAGCCAAGAGAGAAGGGGGGAGCAAGGACGTGGGTAGGAAAGTATAAAATTATGATCAAGATTGAAGAGACCAGAGAGGTGGAGAATAATTGGAAATCAATTTTGATAAGCAAGAAGACAATAATTAGGAAAGGATGATCAATGAAACAAACAAGAATTCAATAAAAGAAAAAGTAATAGAAGGATTCGAAGCAGGCCAGACAAAAAATAGGACAAAAAAGGAAGGGAAGAATATAAGGAACTGAGTTGCAATGGAGTAGCCACAGGGAGGTATTTTACCAGGCCTTTGCTTCACAAGTACAGCAGGTTTCATCAGCATTGAGATTAGCAGCTCCAAGTAAAAGTCCAGCATAATGACAAGGGGTGCCTTCTTGTTTATCTATCTTCCCCCGCTGTTATCAATATTGTTTGAGGAGCTGAGGGTTCTCAGCAAATCATTGGTCTTTTGAATAAGTAGCTTGGGGATTGTGAATGCAGTTAGTGCATTGAACAACCAGAAAGGCCAAGGGAGTGGAGGAGAATGATTTTCAAGAATTCTTGGCTTGGTTTTCCAAAATCTCAAGGAAACTTTTGTGGGTGACAGTAGCCAATGATTGACCAGTGGTTATGATGGCATTGGGGATGGAGATCAGGGATTCAGGGAGTTTATTGAGGATTTGATGGCCAAGCTTTCTGTTAATTCAGATCTAGGTTGAGAGATTTAAGTTCAGAGATGGCATCATGGATTTTTAGAATGGAATCATCTAAGTGTGAGGGGTCAATGGTGATATTACTGAGACATAGAATTGGATTCCTTTTTGGAGGAACCAAGAGACATGATATTTGACCAAAGGACAACTGGATTGTCTTAACCTCCATTTTCAGAAATGGTGGAGATACAAAAGCAATGGAGTTTTGGACCAATGATGGCAAGAGCTCTTTCAATGGCTGCAGAATCCAAAGTAGTGAATTTAACCTTATTTTCTCTATTAGCTTTGGTTTCCCCAGAGTAAATTCTATATAAGACCTTTCTGCAAGGCAAATTTTTCAACTTTAAACACCATTCTGGGATATTTTAAAAATAAAGGAGGGGGATTTTAGATTTTTTGGATTCTGTGATGATGTGATTAGAGTACTGTGGGGAGCTATGGTAGTTCTGGGCTCATAACCTGTTGGATTAGATACTCAACCAGATGAACAACAAAGGCTTGGAGAGGAGAGGAGGATGATGCAGGGGATTTCAATCTGACTTAGGGGCTCCAGAAGGGACCAGATTCAGTAGGGCTTCAGTGAGTCTGCCCAGATGAGAAGAGGAGGAATCTGATGGTTTTTCACCCAAGAGATCAAACATGAAGGAGTATTGATAGAAAAATATAGAAACACAAGTTGGAACTTTGAAAAGTAGGAATATTCAATAATATAAGGAAGATTTAAATGGTTGAGGAAAGGAGTGCAACACTAATATCACTTAAGCTATGGTTAATGACAGTTGGTTCTCAAGAGCTTGTGACATGAATCAGATGATGTGTCCAGCAGACAATAGGTGCCAGATATGAAAGTGGCCTGGACAACTACAAGTTTCAAGGACAAATGGGGGTGGATGAAAAAACTATAATTATTTCAATCATATAAAGATATATATATATATATTGTTCAGAATAGGCTATATGAATTCTAAACAAACTAAGTAATAATAATGAGATTTAATTGTGCTGAGAGAGGTAGGTGAGCAGACAGAAGATGAATTCCAAAACTCAACATCTCCTTGCTTTAGGGGCTCCCTTATCCTATGGGCTAGCCTTTTGTTCAAGTATTTGATGGACTGTTCCATTTATTTTTGTAGTTTTTTCCTAGCTTTCTGGATGTTCTCTTCCTTCCTGGAAAGTTTCTCTTCCATTGCCTCCAAGAGATCCAACGTAATGTGTACTTGGTCCCAGTCAATTTCCAGTTAGTTTTCCATTTCTAGATCAATTGGGAGTACTGCTGGTTTACCATATTGTAGTTCCAATGGGGAGAATCCTGTTGTTTGTTTTGTGGAGATCCTGTCATCAAAGTTTACCAATTGGAGGTAGTCTTTCCACTTTAAACCGTTTTCCCCACAAAGTTTAACTAATGCATCTTGAATATTTTGTGTCCTTTTTCTGTTGTTTCCTGAGCTTCTGGATAATATGGGGTTACAATCCTGATCTTAGTACAAACTTTCCTCATTGCAAAATGGAACTCTTTCTTGAATTCTCCCCCTCAACCCACTGTTACTTCCTTGGGGATCTCATAACTGTATATCCATTCAGACACAAACCAAGTAGCTATTCTCCTTGAATTCAGGATGTTAAGTCGCACAGTTTCTGCCCAACCAGAGAAGCCATCTCTGGCTACCACCTAGTATTTCCACTTTACTGCCTTCCAATGGACTGCATCCATTCCAACTCTTTGGAACAGGTTATTTGATATGGAAGCTTTTCCCTCTTCTTTTTTCTGGAGCTTGCTTCTCTCTTGAAATGCTTCAAAGGATTGAACCCATTTCCTGATACTTTTCTTCATTCCTTCCCACAAAAAATTGATTTTGACCCTCCTATAATTTTCTCCAGTTCCCCTGTGTCCCATGTATTCTTGCAGGTTTTTTAGTATTTTATTTATTTATTCTTCTGTTGAGAACACAAGCTGGGGAACCCAGATCCCTCTTTTTTTTAGTTTCCCTTCCTCTAGTTAGAAGTTTGGTTATCTTCTCTTTATCAGCTGGGATTCCTTTTCATTGACTCCTTCAGGCAGTTTCAAAGTCCCTAGATACTCCTTCACAATTTTCCAGAACCTTCTTTGGGCCAAATTTAAGTTCTGCTCTTCAATAATATTCAGTTTCTTTAACTCTAGGCCTGGATGTGGGGTAATCCATTCTTCATCTTCATCAAAGTCAATGTGACTCTCTTCTGGGTCTTCTGGTCTTCTAGAAAGGCTTTCAAGCATAGTGAAAGTCTTCCATGGTCTATGGACCAGGTCAAAGGTCAATAGCTGGATAAATTCAACCCATCTGTTCATGGGGGCACTGGTTAGCCTAGGGGTGTTAATCATTTCTATGAGGGATTTGGAATCCACTTGCAGTTCAAAGTTTTGGAAACATAAGATTTTTTGGAGCTTCTTGAGTATTTTAGCTACCCCACATAATTCCAGCTTGGACTGGGAACACTTCTTTTCTGTTTTTGGGAATCCAACTGATTCATAGTAGACTGGCCTTGAGTTTCTGTCTAGGTCTTCCTGCATTAAAACTGCCCCAGCTGCCCAGTAACTTGATTCAACTGCCAATATAATTTTTCCAGCCCCTTGTTCATAGTCCAGGATTTTGAGCACTATATCTTCTACCACTATTTCCTTGAGAAGGACAAAGGCCTCCTAAATAGTTACATCCCACTTAAATTACACATCTTTCAAAGTCAATCTCCTGATGGGTGCTGATAAGGCAGATTAATTCTTGATGAAAATCCTGAAATAGGAACAAATTCCCAAAAAAAATCTTGCTTCTTTCTTGCTCCTTGGTTGAGGACAGCTTTGAATGTTGTTTAATTTCTGTTCTACTACCTCTCTTACTTCTTGAGATACCATAATTCCTAATATGTTTAGTGCAGGGACACAGCAGGAAAAATTTTCTCCTGAAATGGTGAGCCCAGCCTTCTCAATTCTGAATAGTATCCTTTCCAAGGTTATGGAATACTCCCAGATAAACCTTGTAATGTTGGTATTTTCCTCTAAAGTTTCTTCTTGATATCTTGATCTGGGGCCTTTGATCCCTCCATCATCTATGAATATTACAAAATAATCTGGTAGTTCTTCTTGGAGAATCCAGGTCATTTAAGCTTGGTAAAATGCTACTGAGTTGTTGCCCCCATGAGGTAGCCTGGTGAGCTGTAATATTCCCATGGTATTCTCAAAGGTAGTAATTGGTCTTGAGTTTTTGTATAGTTACCTTTTATCATATAATCCCATGATATCTCCAAGCCCCTAGCAGGCCCTTCCAGAGAAAGATTCTACAAATTCTTCTATCTATGTTGGCAGCCCAGAATCCTTGATGGTGACTTTGTTCAATGGTTGGAAGTCATGTACTATCATGATTTCTCCATTTTCTTTTTCTACAGGGAAGACGGGGCTGGAGTAGCTGGAGGTGGATTTTTCATAAAGGCCAGAGCTGATCCCTTTCCTCACTAATTCTGTAAAGGCTTTTCTTACAGCTTGGGGTATTGGGATGTGTCTCTTCTGCCAAGGTTCATAGGTTATGGTGGGTATTTTGTAAGGGAGTCCATAGGAGTATTTTAAAAGTCCCCTTTCTTCTTCTAAGAAAGCAATAGCTATTTTCTCTTGGGCTAATGATATTTTGGAGAAGTTTTATTTCTTTTGAGGTGAGCCATCCTTATGGGCCCAGGTTGATCACCTTCAATCTTTCCAGGGTTGTCCCAGGTTTTGGATTAGATAGGGGGGGTATGGTAACAGAGGTGTTAGGTAAGGGTGCCTGGACAGAGGTGGTCTTTTTAGTGGTGGGTTGAGATCTTGAGGGATGGGTTGGTTCACTTGTCCAATCTTCTTTTCTACAGATTTATATTTGGCTGCCATGCCTTGGAGGTCCATGGTGGGCTGCTGATTGTTCTTCTAGAGGTTTTTTCTTCTTTTATTATCATTATATTGATTATTATTCAATTTATCAATTAATTGTTTTCTTGATTATTAATCCCTTCGCCCTTTTCCTTTGGGAATGTGTCTGGGCTTATCTGCAGTTTTAGGTCTGCAGGGGACCCAAGTAAAGGTTTTTTCAAAGGAAGTGAACAATTCTTGAGAGCCAATCTGTACTTTTAGGTCATGCAGGAAACCTGGGTGAGTGCTTGAACAAATGGAAACAAGTTTTGGAATACCATGGAGTTTTAGGCCTTGCAGGGGACCCTTGTGGTTTCTTGATAAATAGAGGGGGGTTGTTGCGCTAGTGGCCATATTGCCAATGCAATAAGTTTGATCTTGTGCATAGGCCCATATGGCAATAGAAGCAGAGGCAGGTCCTGACTTCCCGCTTTTTTTCATGCTTGGCTTCCAATTTGGACTCCAAAAAGCTTGGTTTGGGGCGTTAGTGGTATTGATAAAGCCTCCTGGGGCCAGTGGTGTTGTGTGCCTGATTGCTGCCGCTGGCAAGTGGTGGCGTAACTGTCTCCTCTGGTCCTTGGTGGTTAAAAAGGGGTTGTGGATGGAACTCATCCCTCCTCCTTCAAAAAAAAAAAATATTGTTGGTTTTTGTAAGGCTTGAGCATGTCCCATCCCCATTCCAACCTAATCATTTACCTGCGGCTCCCTGAGGCCCTGCTTCCAAGAGAATCTGTTCCCATCCCAGAACCACGACTTGATTCTGAACCTCCAGCGTTTTTGTCAGGATTCTTTGGGTGGCCTGGCCAACCTGCCAATTGTTTTCCCATCAAGACGGCCATCCAAGTCAACAATGACCAAAATAATGGTCAGGAGTCCAACCCCATTTGCCCGTCCCCTACCTGTCCGTTTTTTTTTGCTTGTTCCTCCCCTCTTTGCAACCCATACTAACCTTGTTACTTTTTTCTTTTTTTTTTAGAATTGAATTTTTAAAACCTCTCTGCCCAATTGCGCCCCACCCCGACATCCAAAAACCCGCTGTGCTTGCCCTTGGAGGGGGAGCCATTGGTGGTCTTTTTCAGCCTTGCTTGCTCCATGGCTACCTTTCTTTGATGTCGCGTCAGATCCGGAAGGTCCAGAGGATTGGAGCTAGAAGACCTCTATGCTTGTTTGTACAATTCCAAGCGCGTCCTTGCGCTTTTTGGCCCAAATTAAGTTCCCCTTCCTTTTATATAATTTTTTTTAATCTGTTTATTATTTTCTTTTTGTTCTGATGTTTTTTTACCCTCTTTTTTTGGTTGAAGTGATGAGGGCAGTTTCCGTTGAATCTATAGTAAGTTTATTTTTTATTTTATTATTATTATTTTTTTTTTTTGGGGGAGGGGAGGATCACTGATCCTTTATTGAATGTCACGGGTTTGCTGATGCCTATTTTGATTTCTTTTCAGGATTTTTTGCTGTATATATGATTTTTTACGGTTTCTTTTGTACATATTTTTATGATTTTTGCAGTTTTCCATTGATTGATCATAGAGAGAAGAAACCCGGGTACTACTTACTTTTATGAAACTTGAATATGTTTTTTTTGTTGGAGGTTCCAAAAATATCACTGATACCCCTTTTTTAATTATTTTAAAGGATTTTTCTATGGAATTTTTTTTGCTTTTATCTTTCTTCTGAGAATAAAATTCCACTCAACATGAAAAATCACTGCAAAAATTGAAATGGTGGTTCTTCCCACCCTTTCCCTCAGCTCTCCAAAGGAAACTGGAGGCTTACTTCTTCATCAATTAAATCAAGTAGAGAGAAGGACTTACTCCTCCAGGTACCCTGACCACCTGATATGGTCTGGTATTACCTGGTATTTTACAATCAAGCATTTTTCCCAGTCTTTGGCCCATTCTTCACCATATTACAAGCTGTACCTGATGACCCAAGGAACATTTCCATAAAGGGTTGACAAATTCCCATCCATAAGAAGGGCATTAGTGCCTTGGTTATTGAGTAAATCAATAAATTCAGAGTTTTCCAAGCCTGCTCCAGGTAACTCCTCCAAGTTTTCTCACTCCATGTCTTCCAGGTTGGTCCAAAATACCCCAAATATTCTTTGGAAATTCTCATGGTTTTCTTCAGCTTCCATTTTATCAAGGATATCATTCCAAGTACTTTCAATTGGTTCTTCTGCATAGATTTATGGGTTGAGAAGATTATTTTCCCAAGGATCTGGTAGGACTTCCAAGTTTACTTCAGGTATATCCTTTCCACTGGTCCAATATTCTTCCTGTTTTCCTTTACCCTCTATATTTACTGTGATGCTATTCATCCGCATTGGCATTCTTGGTGGTGTCACCTGCCATCCTGCTTGATTTGGTGAGAAGATTGGGATCCATAACCTTTCCCCTTCTGCTATTTCATAGCTTAGGACCTCTCCTTTATGCTTCAATAATTCCAGCCTGACTTTATGATCCACCAAGAAGGGTCTTCCCAGAACTGTATTCATTGATCCTTTGGCTATGAAGATGTGAGCAGATTTGTGTTTCCAGGAGTTATCTCAAACATTGTTCTTTCAGCAAAACCAATTAGTGGATTTGAGTGGCCTCCAATTCCTGTAACCCTCATGAATAATTACCTGGACACTAAGCATTTGTGGATTTCCAAATTTTCAGGTATGAAATTTAATTCAGCACCAGTATTCACCAGGGCCTTTATCTTCTTCCCTTTGATCCAAATGTTTATGAATCCCAACGGGCAGGCATAAGTGAGATTGCTTCCAATGGATCATGGGTATTCTTCATCAGAATAGTCTTCAGAATGGTGTTGAAATCCCTTAATCCTCCTATTGTTTTTGCTGGATGATGATTTAGAGGTTTTCTTTAAGTCCAAGGCTCCTTCAAAGGTCATCTATTTTAGATTCTGGAAGATTGTTGGTCCAACTGAAAGGAGCTCCTTCAAGATAAGGTTAAAGCTTTTTTTTAATATTTTATTCTTCAGGATTTCTTCAATCTTGGTTCCTCCTTCAGTATATAGTGTTTCTGACTTTTCCTTGTTCACTTCCCCAGGTTCAGTTTCAGGTTTTTTCACAGGTTCTGCTGGATTATCTTTTTCTTAAACAGATTCCTGGCCATCCTTCTCAAACCATTCTCCTGGATAACTTACTCTCCTTTTCCTGGATCAAACCTCTATCACTGGTGCTGAAGGTTGCTTTTCTGGCTCTGGGTGGTCTTGTTTTACTGGCATGGAATTTACCTGAACTTTTCAGCCAATCTTTGGGACTTCCTCATTCCCCATTGGACTTAGGGTTTCTTCAAATTTACTTCTGGTGGTTTCCAAGCTTGCCAATTTCACAATCTCCAAGAATGCTGCAACATTGGATGTTTCTTCCTTCTTCTGGTTTTCTTCAACCTTAAGGCTCTTTTGGTTTTCTGAGAACTTCTTCACTTGGTCTCTGGATGTTTCCTGGTTACTAAGTGGTACTGGTTCTTCATTTGGAAAGAAGAAACTGGATCCTTGCTTGAATAATTTCCTGTTTTAAGTCCTTCTGAGAGATCTGGACAGGTCAAATGGGTATGAAACTCATCCTTGCAGTAGTTGCATCTCACTGGCCATCTGGGTCCTGCATTGGTTACTGGAGGTCTGAATTTTTGTGCCATTCCTTGGTTGGTCCTTTCAACATATGGTGGTGCCTGCTTCTGATTTAAAGTCATGGTGATCTTAGTGATTTCTTCTTTCATATTTAAGAGTTCATCCATTCCTTCTTGCTGAAACTTGACTTCTTTCTTTTTTTACACTGGGCTCTTGATGATAGGTCTGGGGGTCTCTTCTTCATCCACATCCCACAAGGCCAAATTCATTTCAACAAATTCCTTAAAAGTTTCCAGGTCAGGGGGAAGGTATCTTCCATCTGTTGCAATTTTGATTCAACCTGCATGGGCCAATTCTCTGTTAACCTCCCTCCTAAGATCAGTGGGAAATGCTTTCTAGAGGCTCTCTCCACTTTCCCAGTTGGTGTTTTCACGCCCCATCCTAATGAAATAAAGTAACATCTCTTCATAATTACCAATAAACTTCTGGAAGTCCTTTTTGGTCTTGATTCCTCCCTGATCTTGAGTAAGTCTGAGCAACCTAGGTATGGATTTCTTATTAAACCTTCTATGGTGGTAGCTGTGCCCCGTTTCCTCTTCAAATCCTTCTTAAAAATATCCCAGTCTCCATGTTCATTTCCTTCAATCTCTTCAATAGATTCCCTAATCTTTTTGTCTTGGAATAGAAAAGGTAATTGTGGAGATTTACCTATTCCTCCTGTCTTCTGAATTCTAGCCAGTTTCTCTATTCTTTAAATAAACTGTTCCACCTCTGTTCCATCAAATTGAATATCTACTTTTTTTCAATCTAGTAATACTCCATTTTGTTCATCATTCTTCATTATTGAATTATCCTGGGCCAGTCCTTTGTCTGGGATTCTTTCAGTATTCTGGCTCTTTATTTCTTCTCTTTTTTCTTCTCTAGCTTGAGAAAATATTTTTGTTCCTGGAATATTGGAGGGGGTTTCTATTACCTCAATTTTCCCTGTTTGCATCCTTTGAAATCCTGATCTTGGGGTGGAGGTCTGAATGTGGTTCTTTGTTGAGTATAAGGGGTTTCTGGGATGTCTTGTGCTGTTATTTCTTCAAGAATTTGGTTCAGGACTTTGGAAATTTTGTGAAGATTCTTGCTCATTTTTGATGCCATTTCTTGCTGATTCTGCATTCTCTCCTGGTCTTTGTCTAGCTTTTCTTGGGTTCCACCAGATAGTTACAGTTTTTCTTTCAGTTTTTTCTCCATCCTGGTTATTGAGGAAACTTCTCCTTGCTTATTATCTTCAGAACCTTTAAGTTGGTCCTTGAGGTCCTTTCATATTTGGTGAATATATCTTTCTTCAGTTTCCTGAATTTCTGATAGGCCAAAGGGGCTAATTTTCCGAAAATTGCTTCTGTTATAGGCAATAAGTAATAATTTCAAAGTAAATTTGCCACTTTTGGGATGCCAATTGTAGAGACTCCAAGGCATAATGTGATTATTCAGTAAATAGCTTGCTGGCCATCACTAGAAGTGGAATAGAGTTTACTACTAATCTTGAATAGGCAAAGGTAAGCTAAGGTGGTTTTGAATTGCCTGTCATTCTGAACTATACTAAGTCTGCACCATAATTTTCTGAATTAGGGGCTGGTTTCCTTGAGACTTAAAATAGGTCTATAATCAGACCTAGATTAATTTTTAATAGAGATTTTTAGGAATTTCAAGATTATTCCAGGTTGGATTGGATTATTGAAATCTTCCTCCAATTAATAATCAAGATTTTTTGACTTTTTCTGACTATTATCCCAGTTTCAATAAAGGATTTGAGGGTTTACTAAAAGGTGTTTAAACAGTAGGAGGACCCAAAGATGGGTTTTTCCACAGGAAGCTGGGCGGAAAAAAAGTTTTTTTGGTTGTTATGTTTTTCTCTTCTTTTTTTATAAATTTTCTAATCAAAAATAAGGGGTTTCCTTCTTATAGTAGGTGTTGATTAACAATTCTTTTCTCAAGAACCCTTCTTCAAAAACCCCAGTGGTTTTGTTCAAATGGTCAATGAAAACTTTGTGTATTATCCTTTATTTCCTTTAAAATTGACTCTGGTTAACCAAAAAGCTGGTACTGATCAGGCAGAGGCCATAGATCTTAGGGGTCATATATCATGGTGCAAGATGGTATGCTTTGGGGATGATGCCTTGCTAGACAACTTGGATAGGGTAAAAGAGCCCCCCTTAAATAGATAAATAATTCCTCAGGTAATGCTAAGGGTGTCAGCTTCCTGATACCAGGAACTTTTCTGTCCTTTAGCTACAGAAAGTGATATTGGTGTTGGAATAATAATTCCAAGAAAATTACGGTAAAATGCTTTAATAATTGGTTTAAAAGAAAGTGCAAATTTTGGTTGGTTTGGTTGGATTAAATTTGTTTAAATATATTTTTAAGAGGGGCCACAGTTCGTGAAAACTGGTGATCTTTATTGAATGACAACCTCTCTTCAAGGGGCTCTTTTGAACCGTGTAAAGACGTTGGTATAATGAGGTCTTAAATGATTTCTCACAAAGACTAACTCAAGGGGATGGGTGGACTGGCTGTCTTAAAGCACTTATGCCTGGGTTGCAAGGGGGAGACAACTTATTAGTTTAAGTAATTACTCCAGGAGACTTGCAGAGATTCACGGTATGAAAGGGTCTCAGGACAATTATTGGGGTTATTTTCTGATATTCTTCACGGAATCATTGTTGGGGTCAGAATTATTAATAATACCATCAGAATATAGCCATATATCACTTGTTTATCTTGAATAAACACTTGATCATCGATTGAAAGCGGTCTGGATTGATACTTAAAAATTACTCTGGTTTAAATCACTTAAAAAGGGTTGTTTATATAACTTTTTGGGGTGATAAGACCTTCTCAGGGCAGGTAGAGAGGGTTGTGCTTGGATGCTGAGGCTAGCAGGCTGGTCAGGGCTAGTTTGGCACGTAGTTCTGGTGCTGTCAATCTGCTATCCTTGTCTATGTCATATTTCTTTGTGAAATGATTGTCAGAAGGTGTTTAAGTGTTAATTTTTTATTTTTATGATTCAGACATATTTCCTCATTTTGTATTAACTTCTTTTGAGTAGCATGGGTGGAAGTGGGTATTAGTAGATTCTACGGGATCTTCTGCAAACGTTGGGAATTTTTAATAATAATTTTTAGGTTAACTCCTTGTTGTGTTTCGTGGTTCATAAAGATTTGGCAATCTCATTTATGTGACAACCTTCATTATTGTTTCTCACAATTTATTTGCTTTATATTTTGATTTTCATATTTTTTATTCCATATTCTTAGGTTTCAGACATCCCTCTGTCCGGCAGTCAAGTTGTTACATATACATGATGTGTGCATGCAGGTTGTAGCCTGTTCCTGTGGTACCTGGCTGTCAGGCTTAGTGCAATTTCTGTTGATGCGCATAGGCTTGACAGCTGCTTTCAAGAATCTGCTGCCTGCGGTCAGTCATTCATTTTGCATGCGGGACTTTTGACATGCGCCTACATATTGAGTGTCAGGCATGTGTACCCTTACTGTATGAATGCGGGGCTGCGCGCGGGAATTGTGACACAACACGAATTGGCCTGTAACTCCTAAAATATACACATCACCTGAATTCTGACTGAATTTTAGGTGTGAAACCTATACATGGCATAATGTGTGAAATGTTAAAATGGCCAAAAGGTGCCATGGTGGTGTCGTGGTCTGTTTTGTTTAATAATTATTTAAAAATGTAAGGAGTTAGAATTCAAGGGTGGGGTCACTGAGTGACCCTACTTAATTTTGGGTGGGAAATCCATTTCTGTAATAATATTCATGGATTTCTTACTCCTTCTAATTTTTTTTATTTCTGTTTTAAATCTGCTTTGACAGGTTGCTCTGTCCAAGTAGCAAGCTGACAAAGGGCTTGCCTGAGTGCAATTCTGACCCTCTATCTGATTTGTTGAAGTACAGGAGGGTACAGTAACATGAGACAGATAATTCTGGTGAGAAAACCTTTCAATCAGATTGAGAGATAGCTGTATTTTTTAGTATAATTTTTGATAGTCAGGCTGAGATATGAGATATTGGATAATAATGCTGAGATATGGACGCTAATGAGTGCTTATTGTGTATAAAAAAACAAGCAGAAGTTACCTGCAGCTTGAGTTAATTTTTGTGGTTGAGAAAAGCATGAAAAATGCTTGGTAGCTGCAAGTCCTCTTTGGTAATGGACATTGTATAACTTGTATGGTTGAAGTGGTGGAACACTACTTTTTTTGATTTTACTGAGGAGGCTTTTGAGCCCTTATCATGTATAAAATGTTTCAGCAACTAAATGCATGCTTTTTCAAAGGAATTAGTTGTAGAGATATGAGGTATGCTGTTTTACCACATGCTCCCTTGGGTAACTTGAGAGTGTGGCTTGCAGGTGTTGTGTGGTTGCTATGGTGGAAAACTGAGTATCAGAGTGCTTGAGAGAACGGTTCATAGGCCTTATCTAGTGGTGAAAGTTCCAGAAAATTCATGTTCACAGAGTGTTTATTTCTGGTGGGTGAGAGTTGAGATGTACATGGCCCCTTGAGCCCCTACTTCTGTTGGTGTGTATATGTGTTTTTTCAGGTTGGAATGGTGGCAATCTGAGTATCAGAGTACTTCAAAGGAAGGTTCAGAGGTCTTATATGGTGGTGGAAGATCCAGAAAAGTCATGTGTACTGATCTTTCATTGCTGGTTGGTGAGAATTGAGATTTACTTGGCCACATGAGCCCCTAGTTTTGTTGGTGCGTATATGTGTGTTTTATGGTTGGAATGGTGGCAAGCTGAGTATCAGAGTGCTTAAGAGGATTTTTTGGAGGCCCTGAATTGTAATGGATGATCCAGGAAGTTGGTTTAACTTGTTTTCAAAGTACTGTTTGTAGTGTAACATTGGTACTGATATGTTTTAAGTTCTGCTGGTATGGGGTATTTGTTTTGTGGTGTGGTTATTTTAAGCATAATATTTTCTATGAGATATTCAATTAAGAATATCTTATTGATCCATGTGACATAATCCAGTGTGTTCCAGGTTTTGGAGTTTTTATCACAGGTGTTTGATATGGTTAAAGGGGGTTATCTGGTGATTGATTTGGTTTTTCAGGTTGGTTTGAGTTTAGAGTATAGTTTATGAGGAGTTTGGATTTTATTTGTGATTTTAATTTTATAAAAAGAATAATAATTAATAAGATAAAATTAGTCTGATGGCTATAGGACAGGTTTGCTTTAACACAGCTTGTTTGGATACCATGCCAGCCCAATGTGCACAACCGTCATTCATTTCAAGTTCACCTGTCACTAGAGCAGAAAGAGGCAGAGGTTCTGTCATTGATCTCTCCAATCAAGACCAGTAAAATCCTTGAGCTTGTGGAAGTGGGAATACTTCTTCCAAATTTACAATTCCAGAAAGCTCCACCTCCATGGACACTGGTATCCTTCCTCCAGCTCCTCCAAGAGCTTCTTATTTGCCTGCCCCACCAGCATTTAGTCACATCACTAATTGTGTGATTGGTCAATATCCCCAAGCAGGCTTTGGATTAGATTCCCCATCTCATTATCCCAGCATCATTCCTATTCTGGAAGAAGAGGGCAAGGAAGAAATTGAGGCCTCAGGCTTTGACAGAAGGTTCCTAAGTAATCCTTCTACTTCAATCCCTGAATCTCAAACCCAACCTCAACCTCCAACATCTGCTGTGGACCCAACCCTCTTAGCCCTCCTTCAGACAATGTTTTTTTCTTTGGAAAAAAATTCTCAACCTCCATCAAACAGTAATTCTCACTTGGGAACCTTCAAGTCTCCTTCCATGAATGCTCTGGATACAATTGAAGGCAAGAATCCTAGCAAAATCCTACCATTCCTCCAACCTTGTGAACTTATTTTTTTCAAACAATGAAGAAACCTTTAGATTGGACCAGAAGAAGGTACTATTTTCAGCTTCCTACCTCTCTGGAAGTGCAAATTGATGGATCCAAACCTATCTGTCTCACCTTTCCAATCAAGAGCCCTCTTTCCTCTTCAACTCATGGTCCCACTTCAAAGAGCAACTTCACACCCTCATTGGAAACAGAATATAAGTCTTCAAGGCTGAAAAAAACTGGTGAACTTGAAGATGAAGGACTCTGGCTATGCTTCAACTCAAATCACTGAATTTTGATCACTTATGGCCAAAGTCTCTGTATGGGGTGATAGAGTCTTGTACTTCCATTTTTTACAAAGCCTTCCTCCACGCCTTCAGGGTACAATGGCTCTAAAAAAACTCTCCAGAATCTTTTGGATATAGTTTTGGACTATGATAAAAGGTATTGTGAAAGGGTAAAAGAAAAATCCTATCCTCTCAATAATTCTCAACCCAACAGTTCTTCCCAATCTCAATCTACCTTCAATCAGCCTGACAAGGGTAGCGGTGAGGGTAGGGAGCATGACCAGTCCCCAGAAAAGTTAACTTCAAATAGAATATTTACCAGACCCTCTTTGGACCTAGGCACAGATGGAAAACTCAAGGTAGGTGAAAAGGCAAGAAGAGAAAGGGAAGGCTTATGCTTGTATTGTGGTGGTAAACATAGGACAGAAGGCTGTAGAAATAAACTTGTCAAATCATCTTCTTCTCCTAACCCAGCAACTTCCATTTCTTCCCCAAATCCAAACCAAGATTAGACTCACACTTTTATTCCTCTTTTTCAAGGCTTATCTCTATTGTTTTCTTGATTCAGGTGCAACTCAATCTGTAATGGTAAATTAAATGGTTCAAAAGTATATATACCTTACAGCCCTTTTCTTCTGGGAAAAATATTCATCTTTTCAATCTCAGTTCACCAAATCCACTTCCAAAATGGTTAATTACTTCCTTTTCCTAGCTTTGAATGGGAATTACTTCAAGTAAATGCACCATTCCCTGAAAACATTACCCTGTGAATTGACTCTCTTAATCATTGGAATCCAGAGGCAAACTTGGAAGATGGGGCTGATCACCTCAAGAAACCAACTTAAAACTGACCTTTCCTCCAATCCTGTTGGAATCAATGTGGCTACAATGCCTAAAGCTATCCTTCCTCAACTCTTCCTTTGGAACTGCAGCCTAATGCTTTTCCCCTCACTTCAGAACCTTTTGAATTTCCCCAACACACCCTGAAATTCCCTTTGAGTTCAAGAATAATTCCACTTGCTTGGATATTCATTGATCCTCTATTTTTCACAGGAGGAAGATTTATTGGATTCATCCTTGCATACAATACAATCGGATACTTCTTCTGATGTTTCTCTTTGTTACTGATGAAGTCCCTGAAGAACCAGAAACTGTCATGAATAAACTTACTTCTGATTAAAATCCATTCCTAGCTTTTCTTCTCCCAGGTTAAAGCATACCAAATCTCTTCACACCACCCTTACAACACCATATTGGACCAGAAGGCCTCATAATTATATTTGGGATTTTCTATTCACTACCTCAATATGTAAATTCAACCCTACAAGCCTACATAGCAGAGAATGTAGAGAAAGTTTTCATCCAGCCCCAGAACTTCAAGCACTGGAAAACCTGTCCTTGTTTATTCCAAGAAGAAGGATATTGGTTTACAATCATGTGTTGATTTTCGAAAACCTGATGCTTTCATCAAGGATAAACTTCACCAAATTCCTCCAATGAATTTCACTGACTGTCTTTTAGGTTGTACCATCCTAACCAAAACTAATTTCAGGGTGATTACCCCTCAAGAATCACAGGACTTTGATTTACTAACTGATATTTCTTCTCTAAAATTATTTCCATGTCTTCCACAGCTCTCATCAGAAGAAAATGTTATTTCATAAAACTCCTTTCTTGTTTCCACTCACTTACAGCCCTTGTAATTTCTTCATTGAATTCACCCAGCCTCCTGTCACGTTGGTAGAACCTGTTTCAGAAAGGGGAACACTTACACTGAACAGAATCCTGATGAATTTGAAACTCCCATACTTTTTTACCCTCTTTGAAAATTCTTGAATCTCAACTGAGTGAATTGACCACAAATCAACAAGCTGAAAATTTACTCCAAGATATTATTAAAAAATTGAATAAATAGATTGAAGTGACTAAAAATTCTCTAGATTCCTACAGCTGCTCACCCCTGTTCATGGTTAAAGTTGTTATACCCAAAATGCTGACCAACAAAAGCTAGAAATACTCTTTAAATCAACAAAACTCCTTGGATCTAGATCAAAACAGCCTAGGGATAAGTATAGGAACTATTTTGACCTTAATAGAAAGTTCATTCCAAAAGTCATCAATCCTGGGTGTTAAGTATGAATATCTGAAAATAAAATAACTACTGAAAGACCTTCCAAGATATCCCTTTGAGCATTAATTTGGAACATTTTTTTATTTTGGAAAAATTAGGTAATTATGCTTCAAATTCAAAACCCTGAAAAAATCATGCATCCATCCATCCATCCATCCATCCTCAACTTCACCAACCTTCTGGGAACCAACATCCAACTTTTTCTCAACTGGAATTCCCTTCCATCAATTCAATTCCATCAATCATTTCAAACAAAATTCATGCTATAAATTCTCTTCCAAATACAAATTCCAATTACCATTGCTTTCCAATCACAATTCAATCCACTCATCCTCCATCAAAATAAAACACATAAAAAAATTCCATCATCATAAAAACTCAATTTCTTCCAATCAATCACTTCAAAAATAATATCAAAAAGAAAATATAAATAACAAATCAAATATTTTCCTTCCTATCCTACACCTTCCAAATATTAATTTTCATCCTACATATAATATCAAAAAATACTTCCAAATAAAAATATCCTTCAGTCAACCTCTCTATTCCTTTTCCATCCCTTATCTTCCTCCTGCCTTCAAATCATCAAATTCACATCATACTTATCTTCAATCATCCAACCCCAAATTCCAGGAAATCCTCCAACTTCACTTCTGGATATTCATCACCTCCAACACTTCAAACCAATCTTCAATAAATCGGATTCCTCCAACAAAACTCAGCCCAACCTATCCAACCTCCTTCTCAA
The DNA here is from genome assembly GCA_025617555.3 of Puccinia polysora. NCBI lineage: Eukaryota > Fungi > Basidiomycota > Pucciniomycetes > Pucciniales > Pucciniaceae > Puccinia > Puccinia polysora. The sequence goes on from CM062621.1 coordinate 24,173,005, forward strand.
ACACTTCAAAATTCTTCATTCTTCTTCCAGATCCATATCTTTCCATTTTCCCTTACCTTCCACACCAAACTTGGTCACCTCCATTAATCCCTCTCCAATTTTTTCATTCTTCCTTCTCTACTCCCTTTCCTTCATGCGCTTCATTTTCCCAACATTCCTCCAAGTCCTTGTCCCTCCTCCAAGCTCTCCACAAGCACTCTCATCATTTTCCTAGTCCAAGAAAAAATCCCTTTCAATCCCTCTTCAACAATTTTCAAACTTTCCAGTTGGACCTCACATGGCAAAATTCAAACTTCAAGCTTCATGCTTCAAAATTCAAACTTCCTACTTCAAATATACAAATTCAGCTTTTTCAAATCCCATCCTAGTCTCAGAATTTAAGCCCCAGAGCCTGTGCAATTCTTTAACTGCTTCAATCTATTTAAACTTTCTTCCAAGCCTCCAAACTTCCAATCATCAAGTAAAACCAAACTCAATCTTCACCTCCAGCACATCCTTTTCTGGGCATCAGGAGCTGCCCCTTCCCTTTCAGGGGGGTCACTGTCATGACCACAGTCCTGAAACTTCTCCAACTCAACCAATCCAAATGTTAATCCAATTAAATCTCAGTTCAAACCCAACACCACCTACTTATGTACCTTCCACTGGATAGTACTACTGCATACCTTGGAGTCTCCATATTCTTCCACCAAGTTCAGAATATCCCTGTATGGTATATGATCTATGTCCATGTAAACCTCACCTGTTTCATGTGATTCAGTTAATCTTCCCAGGCGCTCTAACTCTTTCTCTATGACTTGGTACACCCTGTATCTCTCCTCAACTCAATTGGTATATGATTTAGTGCATATTACAATTAATATATACATAGTACATACTCTCCACTTTCTTTTCAGCGCATACCCCTAGGACTCTATATCAGTACATGTAAAAACTTCCTGGACAGGCCCATCACACAATCATTCAACTAAAGCCTCCAGCTAAATCATTCAAAATGCAATACCATGGAAACTCCAACCTGCAACACCAGCCACTCATCCCTCAAGGCCTCCTTCTCAGTTTTCACATATAATGTCCACTCCTTCCATAATGGACTAATTCCCCTCAAGGAATTAGTATACTACTTCTTACTGGTTAGTCCCTCTTCCAGTAGGTGTCATCCCAGAACAAGACATCCTTCACCCTTCCAGCTTCACTCATATCACCATGCCTCTTCCTGGTGTTACTGTTATAGGAATCAACAACTCCTTCTTCAACAACTTCCTCCTGGACTTATACATTCCATCCTTCCATCTTTTCATTGCTTGTACTCCTCCTCCCATCTTCTTCATTGCAATTCCAGCAAATCATCCTAGAGTTCTATGAGTAGTAGTCCATGTGCCTTCAGCTCCTTGAACGCCAGTGGCAGTTGTGACACCCTCAGGCCTAATCTATTTTTCAAGGAACTGCAACTTCAAAGCTCAGGAGGCTTATATCAATATATCTCCAGTAACTATATACCTCAGGATCTTCATGCAGTACATATCTACATGTATTCTAACCTCATACAATATGCAAATAGACTCCATAGGCTTGCACATACTTAATCTCCCAGCTCTGCACATAATCTAACCTTATTTACTCTTTCTAACCCATACTCTGTAATGGTGTATCCTTTTGAAATACTTATGTACATCCTCTTTCAAATTCTATACCATAATCTCTCTACTTAGTACCTAGTTTCATGACCTCCATATACACTATACATCCTGAAACTTTAATATCGCAAATTAGACAGCACAGAACTGTAACCTTGCCCCAACGTAGAAGCAGCCTAACCTGATGTAGTAGCATACCTGACCAGCCCTCTCTGTTACCTAGACTATGCCCTTGCAATTACATATGTAGTCTGAGTCCCAACCAACTGTACCTCTGTTGTAGCTACAGCCCTTGTCTATTTAAACTGGCCTCCTATTCTTCCTTCCTGATTGTTCCCCAAGAAATAAGTTTACTACTTATTACTAGGAATCCATCCCAGCAAGTTTCATCAGCACCTTATTTCCAATTCATCCTAATATGCTCCTTGTAGCACCTTCCAGTGTCCTTGCCCCCAATCCTACTGAGAGTAGAGTCCCCTTTGTGCCAAGCCCTGCTTGCATGTCAGCAGCCCTTGTGATAAGCTGCAAGGTTAGATCAACTTTGGAAAAGCTTTGTGATCAAGGATTCCAAATCTTTCAAAACCATTATTTTTGGAAATGCGCAGTCTCTCTTTTCAGTAGGTCTCTCTCTCTCTCTCTCTATTTTTTGTCTCTGTCTGGAAGCGTTCTCCTCATCAGATGTCACTCATGTGTCACTCTCTTGTATTGTTGTGTCTCCCTTGTGATTCTCCTTTCTTTTTCCATTCATTTGCTTTCATCTGTTCTCTCTTACCTCTCTGCTTTCTTTTCATTCAACCATCTTTTCTACATTGCTCACCTCCCTTGACTACTGCTTCCACTCATGATTTTACAACTTCTCATTTTAACCACTCACTCAATCTTCCTCACACTACTTCAACTCTTCCTCTACAATATCCAACTCAAGACTTCCTTCTTGTTTTGTGATATCATCACTGTCCCTCTCATAACTTGGACACGTAACTGATTCTCTGTACCTACCAGACCACCAATTTCCTGTCGTTCTTACCTATTGCTATCTGCAATCCTCTTCTTTTGTCTTCTGTCCTTCTCACTCTCTACCCATGGTGGGTTCCTCTGTCACTTCATCTACTATTGACTATCATGTTATCTTAAACTCATATTTCACACTGGCTGCTCTACGTGACAGACTGGTTTTGGTTCTTAGAAATTAAGACCTATTTTCATTAATTATTCAGAAAAATTTAGAGCTTTTTAATAGGGTGTACCAGAGTTAGCAAATTGGCCATTGGGAACCCACCATTTCTTTTTACCAAAACCCTTCATTTTTAATGGCAGGTTTCTGAAATACACATACCCCCTAACTGTTTTATTTCAAAACAGCGGTTTTCCTGAAAATGGTGGATTTCAAACATCAAACCCTCCATTAAACCCTCCATTTATGCATCATCATCCATCCACCATCCATCACATCTAAAACACCCATCCACATCAGCAAATCCATACTGGTCCCATCTCCATTGCTTCAGGCACATTTCATCTTGATTTCTTCACATCTCCATTGCTTCACATCTCTATCAATTCACATCTCCATTGCTTCACATCTCTATTTCTTCACATCTCCATCTTCACACAAACCCCATTATCATCTCATCACCCCACATCAAATCACCATCTTCCTTAACATGTCCAATCAAACTTCCCGCCAGCAAGTTGACAATTCATAAAAGCTGACTGAACCTTTGTTAGTATTTGACTGCAATTCAGACTCTGATTCAGGCTCCAGTTTGGAATCAGCTTTTTTGTCTTTGAATGCTCTATTACAAAAGCAATACATGGTTCCAAGAATAAAAACTCTCTGCAAAAGTATGTATGAAAGGCAAAAGCTTCATCTCCTGCCCAACTTAAGCTTCCAGCAACCTTTCCAAACTCTATTGCCTTCATTCATAAAACGTTTGGAGATGATTGAAGACCAACACATCTTACAGGAAAATTCTTGAAATCCTCAATTCAATTCAGCTATCCCACTGGCTGTTTCTCTGTGTAGATTGGGACCAAATGGAAATGGAGCAGCAATTCATTGATTAGAAAATCTATTCTCAGTTGGTTATGAAACCATTGACTCATGCACCAAAAGAGTCATGATTGCTATCCTATCTTTCCTGGGGTCATTCCTTTCTTGTCCAACCAAAGGAAAAAGCAAGGAGATATCTCAAGTAATGGAGACTGCAGGCTTTCCTGGTTGCATTGCGTTTGTTGATGGAACCACCATCCCCTTGAGTCAAAAACCCAAGCTAGATGGCAAGCAAAATTTTGATTGCAAAAAAAGGCAAATGATTCATTTGTTTTCCAATGAATTTGATAAAACCTTTGATCACACACTGACCAAATATTTTTTGTCTATTTTTTTTAGATACTCTTTGGCACTAAAACCTTTTTGCAATAACAACAAAAAGTTCATATCCCTCCATGCTGGCCTTCCAGGTTCTTGTCATGATTCATACGTGTTCAATCAGATGTGGATTGCCCAAAAACCAGAGAACTACTTTGACCAAGATAAATACCTTCTGGCCAATTCAGCTTATGCTAGTTGGAGATATTTGGTTCCAGCGTATGGGAATGTTTTTTCCAATCATCAAGGAAAATCCAATTTCAACTATCATCTTTCCCAATCAAAAGTTTGGATTGAGCATGCCATAGGAGTCCTGAAAGGAAGATGGGCCAGCTTAAGGGAAATTCAAAACCAGCTTCAAAATCCCAAATACATGAATTTCCTCATCCACTGGATTATCACTTGGGTGATCCTCAACAACCTTTTGGCCAACATCAAAGATGAATGGGACAAAATATTGGAAGATGATATTCCTGATCCGCCTCAAGTCATCCCTGTATCATCTTGTCCCTCATCTTCTTCAATGAGGGAGCGCATTCTTCCTCTCACCCTTGCTTGCTTTGATGAGTAAGATTTTGTTTTGAAATAGGTAAAAAATGTTTTTTTTGTTTTGGTTGTTCAAGCAAGAATCCTAGGCTGACTCAGTCCCTTTTTTTTTCTTCTTTTTCTTAGACAAAACTGACCCAAAACCTCACCCAACCACACCATCCACCTCACCCAACCACACCACCCACCTCACCCCACCAACCCACAATTAAACTCTCCTCCTCACCCACCACCTTCTCCCCAAACACCACCTCCTCCTCACCCACCACCTCACCTCCTCCTCACCCACAACCTCCTCCTCACCCACCACCTCCACCTCACCCACCACCTTTGGCACCCCTGTGAAGCTCTCCTCATCCTCCTCCTCATCCTCCCCATTATCAGAAGCTCACCACCTTGCCTGCCTGCTCCTTTGCCACACCCCCCCTTTCCTCACTTGCCTGCTGGCCCCACCCCAGCCCCCCATTTCCTTGCTTTCCCGCCGGCCCCACCTCAGCCCCCCCTTTCCTCACTTGCCTGCCAGCCCCACCTTGGCCCCCCCTTTCCTTGATTTGCGGCCGGCATCACCTTGGCCCCCCCCCCTCCTTGCTTGGCTGCTGGAGCCACCTTGGCCCCCCCTCTTGATCCGCTGGTGTGGAAAGAATAAAGGTTATCCCCCTATAATTGTCCCAAGGTTCGGAAGTTAACGGTTCCCTGCGTTTGAAAGGAGATGAGGATGTCTGAAGTTGCACTTGAATGAGAAACAGAAATAAGAGATAAAGAGATCAAGAAAAGTAGAAAGAGAAATTTCCAATCCTTCAATCCTCAGAACTTTCCACCTGGATGTGTATCCGGTATGAGTTCCTTTAATCTCCTGGCAAGATGAGTGATTCAATCTGATGATGTGTTTTCCTCCTCCTCTTCCTCAATGCTCTGATGCCTCCCCCTCCCCTCCGACCCAGAGTTGAGAGTGAGGATAAGTCCTCCCTCTCAACCCTAACCTAAGTACATGCGCAAATAACAGTATGACAACAAAACAGAAAACAATCCCAAAACAGAAACCCTAGCCTCCTCTCCCCACCTCCTCCGTACCAAACTCCCCCCGCTGTCCGTACGCCGTTCCGTTCATCCGGTTCGTCCTTCTCATGACGCGGTCCTTGCACCGCGCCCTACTCAGAGCCCCCCCCGCCTGTCTGTATCTGTTCGTCCGCGCCCGTTGTGGGTGTTTGGTAATATCCGGCATGATCCGCGCGCTTCATCCGTTCCTTCATAGCCTGCAGATTGCTCCGCCCCTACGTATCCAACCCGGGCGCCCGCAAACCTAGTCAAGTGCACTACCTTCCAAATCCAATCTCTGGGGCGGACCGTCGCCCACACCGCATTCAATGCTGAGCCCGACCCGTCCACCAGGTGCAGAGCCAAACAGCGGCTGCTGCTGATCCAGCAGCTACTGCTGCTGATCCAGCAGCTACTGCTGCTGATCCAGCAGCTACTGCTGCTGATCCAGCAGCTACTGCTGCTGAGCACTCCGCATACCCTAATGCTGAGCCCGCTTGCCCCCAATGCTGAGCGCGCAGCCGCGAAGCAGTTCCCAATCCGTGTCTATAAATTGACACCACATCCCCCCCCAACTTGAGTTCTGTCCCCATAATTTTCCCATTGCTTCGCCATACCACCACCTCCGCTACTTCCGCTCCACCCCCACCACCCCTGTTTTCCTTCCTACCCATCGCCATCATGCTCCCTTGCGAGTTCTGCGCTTGGAACGGGCACGCGTGTTTGATCATCCCCGGTCGTCGCGCCTGTTCAGCTTGCCGTCGCAGTCATTGTTGCTTCTCGCTTAGCGACAGCATCCCTCGAGCTCCCCCCCAATCCGGCTCTTGCCCCAGGCCGCGCAAGAGGGCTCCTCTGGACCCGTTTGTGGTTTTGGACAACAAGTCAATCTTGGAAGGATTGTGGACACCACCCTGTTCACCTCCATCCCGCCGCCCCTGAGCTCCGTCACCCACTACTTTGCACGTTAGCCGCGACTTGGCATCACTCCTCCGCCGGGCTGGACCTCCGCAATGGGGCAAATACAAAACTTTGGAGGAATGGCGCGCGGCAACCCGCGCTTGGGCCGCTGCTGTCGGGGTGAACCAAACGGTACCGGACCCGAGACTCTCTGGAAGACCCGCGGCCGCGCCAGCACCTCCTCCTCCTACTCCACAACGGCCAACACCGCCGCGCGCCACCAGTGGACTCGGATGAGAGGCCTGCAACCCAAGACTCTCCTCTGCCTCCGTCACCGATTGTTGTCCCGTCATTGCCTTCAGCTGGACCGAGCCCCCCCGTTGGTTCCCCGGAGGCCTTATCTTCACCGGCCGCTCCTCCAGCCAGCCCTCCCAAGATCCCGGAGATTCCAATTGTAATGGCGCTCCCGGTGGCCGGCTTCAAAGCTTTTGCAAAAAGGTTGACCACAATGCTCCGGAACTTCCTCGCAATCCCCGGCGCACAATCCTTGGAATCCAGGCGCAAACTCCTGGCGTCTTTCCGGGCTTTACTGGCGGCTTCAAGGGCCGAAATGGAGGAAATGATGAAGATGGCGTAGGCGCATCGCCCCCCTTTTTTCCCTTCTCCCTTTCCTCTTTTCTTCTCTTCTTGTTGCTTGTACCCTGCTTCCCTTTTCCATTAAGAAAAATACATGTCTCCGCGCAAGGTCCTATCCTTCTGAGAAAAAAAGTGCGCGGCCGCGCTTTGAGAGAGTGAGTCCAAGATTGAGTCCGCGCCCGCGCGCTTGCTTTGTGAGCAACCGTAAGTGACTAGCCATTCCAAAAGAGGCACCTGGACCGCCCCAGACAAACTGCCACACAGTTCCCCGTACCCTTCCTGTAACAAAAACAACAACCAAAACACCAGCGCGCGCCACCGTAAGGGAAGAGAGAGAGAGAGAGTAGGAGAACGGACATTCTGGGGTGTCTAGTTGTTCCGGCTGTGAACCGGCTAGAGCACCCCCTAACCAAATCAAGCTTAATCCCATACCAACCACCCATCCTTGAGATATCCTGAGAGAAAGAAAAAGAGAAAAAGAAACCAACAGAGAAGAAAAATAGAAAAGAACACATTTTTTTTTTGCACAAGGCCCGTAGACCGCCCGCAAATCACTCTTTGTCCCGCTTCCCCCATCCGCGGGATTTCCCACGCGTCCCGGCTCCGCGGGGCTTGTCCTCGCGTTTACGGACCCGGCTTTGCGCCGCGCCTGCGTTTCCTGCAAAAACCCCAAACCAGCAAAGACCCCACAATCCAGACAAGAAAGAAACATAGAGAAACAAACATTCTGGGGTGTCTAGTTGTTCCGGATGTGAACCGGCTAGAGCACCCCCTCACCAAATCAAAACTTATCCCCTACCCCCTCTACCTCCCCCCCCAACTTGGCCGCTGTCCCCAGCTGGTTGCAGCCGCCTACTCCATCGCAACGGCAAGGCCTCCGCTTCTCCGCCCAAAGACAAATTCCCGGATTGCGTTCCTACACCATTTCCGCGCTCCACACTCCCCTTGTCCAATCCTTCACCCCCTTCCGCCGTCTCATTGAACAAGGTGGATCCTTGCGCGCAGAAGCGCTTGACATGCGAAGCCGCCGCCTTCCGTTTCAGCGGAGTACCGTCCAATTCTTCCAACTGATAGCTGCCGCCCTTGAACTTGGACGACACGCGGAACGGACCGTTCCACCGGTTAGCAAACAACTTTCCCCACTGAGACTCCAGACTTTGGTTGTACAGGAGCACCAAATCCCCCTTCCGCAAGGGATCCCGGAGACAATGCGAGCAGCGCTCGTCCCAATAGTGCACCAATGCCGTCCAAGTCTTCTTTAGCCGGTCCGCGGCCTTTGCGGGCATTCCGTCCCGTCAAAGGAGCTGTTTGGCGCGAGCCTCAAGCAATTCGGCGGTAGTCTTCACCTTCCACCATTCAACCCCTAGGAACGTCTCCAACTCAATGTCCACCGGAAGCATGGGGCGCTGCCCGAAAAGTAACTTGTACGGCGAGTAGCCTGTTGACCGCTTCACCGAAATCCAATCCGCAAACAGCACCATCGGAAGGGTCTCCTGCCAGCGCTTACCGTCCTCCCCGCACATCTTGACCAGGGCATCCTTGATTGGCTGATGCCCGCGTTCAATCATGCCAGCCCCTTTGGGATAGTACTCCGTTACTTGGCCAAACTTGGCTCCGCAACTCTTCACCAACTCGATCAAACGGCCGCGAAACTCAGCCCCTCCGTCCACTGTGACCAGACAAAGCAACCCGTACCGCGCGAACCAGTCTTCCTCCAGAAATAGAGCAACTTTGTCCACCGAGAGCTTGACCAATGGACATGCTTCTGCCCAACCGGATAGGTCTTCCCGCGCGACGAGCAGGTAGGCAAACTTACCGGCCTTGATGTGGATGACATCAAGCAAGACTCGACCAAAGAGGGCGTCTTCCCCCGTGGGGTTTCCGACTTCCTTAGGCAGTCTTGCGCTCCGCCGTTGACAGGCTTCGCAGGACTCCAGCCATTCCCGCACCGCACGCACTACACCCAGCCACCAGAACCGCTCTTTGACCCGCCTCCGCGTCTCAACCTCTCCTTGATGACCAAGATTGTTGTGAAGGCTCCAGAGGATAGCTTCCTGATCCGCTCTTGAAGCGGTAACCACAAGAGGAACGGGAGTCTTCCGCTGCCAACGCTGCCCCTCCTGCACGTAGAAATTCCCCGCTTGCCGCTTTGCCCATTGCATGTCCTTCTCCGTAGCTCCATCAGGAAAACAAAGGTCCCGCAATTAGTCACAAAGGATCGCGTACCTCCCGGTCTGCCGGAGAGGCAGCTGAACGCCTGCCTCCACAACCCCTACCTTGACAACGGGGGCCTCCACATCAAGCAGTTCCGCGTCCTCAAACGGTTCGTCCCTTGGATACCGCGACAACGCATTGGGCATAGTGAACGCTTTTCCTGGAACATGAACAACAGCAAAGGAGAAAAGTTGGAGAAACGCCACCCACCTGGTCATGGGAGCGTTGGGCAACGCCAGGGAATTGATCATCCGCGCCAGCGCCTCCGCGTCCAACAAAAGCTCAAAATGAACCCCCCACAAAAGATACTGGAGCCGCCGCACAATCTTTGTGACCCCGCACAACTCCAACTTTGGCTGAGAGTACCAGCTTTCCGTTGGAGTGAAGGTGACCGACTCGTAAAGTACTGGCCTATCCTTGCCGTTTTCCTCTTGAGTGAGAACCCCCCCCCCCGCGCCAAATTCGCTGGAATCAACCACTAGCCTAATTCCTCCCGCGTTTTAGTCAAGATCGCAGAGCACAATGTCACATCCCACGATCTCCTTGAGATTCCGGAACGCACGATTGCATTCTTCCCCCCACTTCCACTCCGCGCCTTTCCGCGTTAGTGATTGGAGCGGGCTTGCCACCTCCGCAAACCTCTCAATGAACATGCGGACATAGCTACATAATCCCAAGAACTGAAGGATATGCGACACCGTCCGCGGGGTCGGCCATTTGAGGACCTTGTTCCGCTTTTTCTCTGCAATGCGCCGGCCGTCGGAAGCAACAACATGGCCAAGGACTTTGAGCACCGGGACACAAACCGCCAACTTCTTCCCCGACACCGTCAGTCCTGCCTCCTCGATGCAAAACAGGATGCGTTCCAATTTCTGCGCATATTCCCACACAAAACGCCGGACGCCGGGAACCTCAACCAGCTCTGCTCCCCCGTAATTGGATTTCAGACCTTTGATGCCCGCGTCGTCAATGAAGATTTGGACTCCCTCTGGAAGATTGTCCTTCAGGATCCACGCCGTTTGTGCCTTGTACACCGCCACGGAATTGGTCGCGCCTTGCGGGAGCCGAGTCAGCTGCATTCTTCCCAACCCAGTCTCAAATGCCGTTAGAGGCCGCGAGCAAGGATCCAACTCGCGCTGGTTGTATCCCCCCATCACATCCACTAAACCGTAACAAGCCCGCCCCGCCATTGACTCAAGGAACTCGTCAACGCGAGGGGCCTTCCTGCGTCCCGGATTGTAAAGGAGTTGAGCCGCTGTAAATCATGAACAATCCTCAACAACTTTCCGTCCTGCTGAACCACCGCAAAGATCGGGCTGGAGTAACTAGAAGTTGACTGTTCGTAAAGGCCAGTCTTCACCCGCTCCCGCACCAACTCCAGAAACTGCTCCTGGACCGCCCGCGGTATTGGAATCGGCTTGATCTGCCACGGCTCGTGATCAACAGTGGGGATGACATAGGGATCGCCGATATCGTTTTTCAGGAGCCCCCGCTCTTCCGGTCCAAACGCGAGCGCTCTTTCCCAAAGAACCAGAACCGAAATCAGCAACTCATGCTCCTCCGTACACAACCATCCCTTTGGGCCGAAATTGAAAGCTGCAATCCGCGCCAAACTATTAACCCACCCCAAAGCCTTAATCGGCGTGACCCAAGGGTCCCGCAACCAAGCAATTGGTCGAAGCGGTCTGTTCAGTTCCTGGGGCATCGGCTCATTCCTTGGTTGGACCTTCCGTGACACCGGCTTTTACTTGCCCGCGTTGCACTGCATCATCCACACGCATCCTTTGCTGTAAGTCCTACGCAGAACAGAACAGCGGCTTTTGCCTTTGCTCACGAGTGTGGCACAATGATAGGGTTTTCAAAGCGTAGTACCCTTGGGCGATGCATACTGAGAAAAGGGACTTACTTCTGCAACGTGCGCGCCCTGCACTTTCCTTCCTCCCCCTCCCTGCTCCTCATTAGTCGACCGCCTGCGCAAAACCGGAGCTTGTTCCGCGCGGTCTCCTCGGTTGACTAGAAAAAATCCTCCGAAGGTTGCCCGTCGCAGACCAACTCCGCGTCCGGTTCCTCCTCATACTCCGACACTCTCCTCCGCTTCCCTTGCCCGTGATCGCAGATAGTCGTCTCAAACCTTCCGCCGGACGAATCCTCCACCGTCAACGCCTCCGTTCCCGCCTCCGGATCAAAAACCATGCGTGCTTGAAACCCAAACATGAACGGCCTTCCCAAAATCGCATCCGCACAATCAACCAAAAGAAAAGAAAGGGGCCTACGGACCCTTGCAACCTTAACCTCCTCCTCCTTGACTACTCCATCCACACAACACTCTCCCCCGTTAAGCGCGCAGAGACCCATCGCGCACTTCTGCCAAACCAACCCTAAATCATCCACCATCCGCAATGGCAGCAGGTTCACCATTGAACCGCTGTCCACCATAGCCCACACCTTCCTTCCTGCTATGACCATTGGAACGTAAGCAAGCGGAGTCAAAACCGATTTCAACTTGCACTCCCCTCGCCCCTCCTCCTTCCGCGCCACATGAACCCGCTGCACCGTCTGAGGTACCCAGCCCTGACCGCAATCCCGCAACGCCTGAACCATATTGTCTACCACCACCGGAGACACGGACGCCAGTTCCCGCAAGGTCAGCAGAACCAGAGTCTTGTTACCCATCACCCTTTGCACAATGTCCGCCGCTTTCTTCTTCCCTACAGGGTTTGCTGCTGGCACCTTGGTTCCAGGTGCGCGCGCGGCCAGTTTTGGAACGGCCAACGGGGGTCGCTCCTTCACGTCCACCTCCATTTTATTGGAGACCGCCACCTTTTCTTCCATTGCCACTACCCTTACCTCAGCTTCCACCCGAGGTGGTTGCCACAATCCGGGACCGGTGACAATTCCCAGTGATGCTCGCGCCATCGTTCCTGCCTCCTGACCCTGTGTGTGCACTTGCTGCGTTGCGGTCGGCTGGCTTGGCTCCGTCGGAAACATGTACCCCATCCCCACCGTTTGAACCAATCCCGCGTGAGATCCTTTGTAAGCTCCTTGCACGCTGATCGCCAATGACCGTTTGCCCCGCAGTACAAGCACCCTCTCGGCAAAAAGGTACCGGGCGGCCAAAACCCTTCCACCATGTGAGGTGGAGGCTCTCGCGGCTGCTGCTGGCCCATACGGCTCATGCAGATCTTCAGGTCCTTCATCAGTTCCGTCAATTTGCTTACTGGAGGGGCTGGCGTGGGTTGAGGAACCGTAACACGCGTGGAAGTAGATGGAACTGGGGCCGGAAATTGCGCCGGAGCCGGAACCTGGGGGGCGGATTTCTTTGGTCTCCCTGGGAAGGACTTAGCGGTGTCCTTGATAAGCTCCTCTAAGTCAAGCTCACTCTCCACAGCCGGGCAAATGACAGCCAACTCCGGAAGGAGCGCAATGCTCCCGTCCAATGACCGCTTTACCAAGTTGTGATTGTAAAGATGCCGCTGCACCCTTGCCCGGAGTTGAGCGCCTAAACCGCCCAGAAACGCGTGTTTCATGGCCCCCGTCTGTCCTGCCACCACCTCGTTCTTTGACAAGTACCGATAGATCCAATTGAATGTCAAGGTGTACTCCGCCAGCTCCACCTGCGTTCTTACCCCTCCGCGCGCGCTCGCCTCCAAGGCCACGCGGTCAAAATCGCTTTCCCGCAACCAAGGTTCGCGCCTACCCCACCGCGTTAGGATCTCCGCCTTCAGTTTTGGCCAATCTTGATTCTCATAGCCTTCCATTTCCTCCACATCCCGGAGCTTCTCTTCGTCCATAATGAACAGGACGACCAGCCGGGCCTTGTCAGCGTCCAACGCGACTTCCCCATCTGCAATACCTTTGTATCTCAAGATGAATTGCTCCACATCCACGGTGTTGAATTGGATGTGAGGGTAGTCGCGCGGCCTGATGCAAACCGGACGGGTGGGTTCATGGTCACTGGAGACCGATGGAGGAATGGCGTAGCTTGTCATAGGTCGAGTGGAGGGAGGGGGAGGAGGAGGGATGGAAGACAAGAGTGGGGTCGGAGTAGCGGACCCGGAGACGGAAGGAGAAGGAGAAGAAGAAGAAGGAGCGACTGTAGGGAGGTATGAATAGGACATCGTGCCCGGTTACCTTCAAAAGACAAGAAACAGAAAGTTACTTCCCAGCCAGACCCCCAGATGTGGAAAGAATAAAGGTTATCCCCCTATAATTGTCCCAAGGTTTGGAAGTTAACGGTTCCCTGCGTTTGAAAGCAGATGAGGATGTCTGAAGTTGCACTTGAATGAGAAACAGAAATAAGAGATAAAGAGATCAAGAAAAGTAGAAAGAGAAATTGCCAATCCTTCAATCCTCAGAACTTTCCACCTGGATGTGTATCCGGTATGAGTTCCTTTAATCTCCTGGAAAGATGAGTGATTCAATCTGATGATGTGTTTTCCTCCTCCTCTTCCTCAATGCTCTGATGCCTCCCCCTCCCCTCCGACCCAGAGTTGAGAGTGAGGATAATTCCTCCCTCTCAACCCTAACCTAAGTACACGCGCAAATAACAGTATGACAACAAAACAGAAAACAATCCCAAAACAGAAACCCTAGCCTCCTCTCCCCACCTCCTCCGTACCAAACTCCCCCTGCCGTCCGTACGCCGTTCCGTTCATCCGGTTTGTCCTTCTCATGAAGCGGTCCTTGCACCGCGCCCTACTCGGAGCCCCCCGCACCTGTCCGTATCCGTTTTTCCGCGCCCGTCATGGGTGTTTGGTAATATCCGGCATGATCCGCGCGCTTGCGCGCGCGCTTCATCCGTTCCTTCATAGCCCACGGATTGCTCCGCCCCTACGTATCCAAACCGGCGCGCCCGCGAACCTAGTCAAGTGCACTACCTTACGAATCCGATCTCCGGGGGGGACCGCCGCCCACGCCGCATTCAATGCTGAGCCCGACCCGTCCACCAGGTGCGGAGCCAAACAGCGGCTGCTGCTGAGCACTCCGCATACCCTAATGCTGAGCGCGCAGCCGCAACGCAGTTCCCAATCCATGTCTATAAATTGACACCACACCGGACCCTGAATCCTTGCCTGTTGGCCCCACCACGGCCCCCCCTCCTTGTCCACCGGCCCCACATTGGCCCCCCCTCCTTGCTTGCCTGCTGGCGCCATTGCCACGTCCCCCCCCCCTTGGATACCCCCCCACCACGTGGATGCCTGCCCGGCTGCCTAACCTCCCCCCCCCCCTCCCTGGTTCCCAGGCCCTGCCTAACTGGCACCAAGCCCGACCCAAAAACTAACCCAAACCTGACCCAAAGGTCCCCCCCCCAAATTCCTCACACCCCAGTAAGTTTTTTTTTTTTTTGGGGGGGGTGCCAATGTGATGCTTTTTATTTTTTTTGTACAGTTTTTTTTTTTTTTTTTTGGTAAAGTTTTTCTTTTTCTTTTTTTTTTTTTTGATGATCATGTTTCTGGTGAACTTAGGATCAAGTCCAGGTTTGGTTTCATTTTTTTTATCCAATCTTGTTTCAACAATCATGTCCATTTGACTGACTGTTTTTTTTTTCAATCCCCCAGCTGCTATTGTTGAATGTCCAATTCTTCTCCCACCCCCCTCCAAATGTTACACAAACAATAAAATCCCGTCTTTTTCCTCACCCCAATCTAAGTATAGGATTGGGAGGGAAGAAGATGGAAGGAGATGGCTTGAAAAAAATATGGAGAGGTGGGAAGAGTAGGGCTGCTTTCCAAAATAGGCTTCAATCTTGGGATCCAGAAATTTTTTTGGAAGTTTCTGAGCAAGGTATTAATGAAAGGGATGTCTGGTCTGGTCAAAAACCACTTCCTTTGGATCTCCACCCTTCCATTGTTGCGTAAAAGAAAAAGAATAGTCAAAAACACACCCAGGAAGATTTTGAACAAGCCAAACAAAAAATCAAATCCTTCCATTTCTTGCACCATGGAAAAGTAATACATCAACTTTGTCACCACTTTCCTTCACCATTCAAAAAAAAATTTCAAACCAGTTGGTCTTTCAAGAGCTTGGGGTGGAAAAATGTGGGCAATTGGATGGCAAAAATTGATGGACCCCTTTGAGTCATTTGGACACTATGTGAAGAAATCATCTATTCAATCTTCCCCTCAAGAGTATGCTTTTCTCAATCTTAAGGTGGAAAAAGTCTCTCCAATTTTAGGAAAAATTTTTTGCCATTTGGCCAGGCTTCCCTTTGAATCAAACCGTGAAATAATGAAGGAAAATTGAATCCCCTCCTTCTCATCACTTAAATTTGGATCTCAGCCTACTCCCTTTGACTGCTCTCCGCATGCCACCTTCACATCCAACTCTTTTTACAACTCAACTCACATTGACAAAGGTGACATCTATGAGTATTCTTTTTTACTTGAAGTTCCAACCAGGAAATCAAATGGACAACTTATTGAAAACAACAATGAATATCAAGTATCAGATGGCCAATTTGTTTTTCCTGACCTTGGCTTTGGAATTGAATTCAAGAAAAAAGGTGTGGTCAAAATGGTTTGGGCAGCCAATAAGTACAAGCACTGTACTTTTTTTGCTGTGGAGACTGCCACTCATACAAGAATTGAAATTTCAATGCAAATCAACAAGACAACTAGAAACACTTTGAGAGACTTGGGGAGTGGGAAAATATACTCCAGGAAAAAAATATAAATAGAAAGAAAAAATAATTTTTTATTGGTGGGGTTAAAAATAGTCTTAAGCATTGTTGTAATCAAAAATGATTTTTTTCTTTTTAATTTTTTCATCAAAGAAAATATATTTACAAGCCCAGAACTTGAGTAATCTGCTTTAATTCATCTACTTTTCTGCTGCTACCAATGTATGCTGCAGCCATTGACCACTTATCCTTTTTTTCTGTTGCCAGTTTTTCCCTCTCCATTTCCGGTTGTGCTTGCTGTCAATCCTTCTCCTTTTCCTCTTTTTGAAATTCTAGCTCAGCCTGTTTCAACTTCCACTCAGCATCCCATTTGTGCTGATGAGCCAAACTATTGGCTTTCTGCCTTTGAAACTCAATATCCAGTTGACAATCTCACTTCTCCTTTTCAAACTGAAGTTTTTCAGATTCAATTTGCAATTTCACTGTTTTTCAGAGGGGAATAGGAATGAGCTTGATTTTGAAAGCAAGGAGAATCCAATGGGCTTACTTGAATCTTTCTTCTCCATGATCTCTTTAAAGGCCAAAAAATTTGAAGTTTTTCTCCTCTTTTGAATGCTATTGGGGTTGATTTTGGTAGAATTGGAGGCCTTTTGCTTTCCCTTTGCAGAGGAGGTTTGTGTGGGAATATCATTGCTCTCATTTGAAGGGGATGTTGGAGGCCCCATTGGCTTGAGGTTTTGGCCATTCAGGAATGTATGAGCCTGTTTCTTTTGAATCTAAATCATTCAGGATTAACTGGAAAGAAGAGAAAAGAACTTGGTTCCTTACTTGAGCAGATGTTGATGGCAATGGTGATATGGGAATGTCATCCTCCTCATTGGCCAATTCTCCAGTTCTTCCACCCCAGGAAGAGAGCAATCAAAAGAAGGAGGGGAGGGGTCCAAGTTTGTGTTTGACTCCTCAATCAACGCGGAAGTAGATATTATTGGAGCTGATTTTGTTTGAATATCTTCCTTGGAATTGGATGGGGGCCACTCATAGGTTTCTTCAGGATCACCATTGCTAGGCTGGACATCCCAGCCAAGTCCTCAGCTTCAACTGAATCCACTTTTTGGGCATCAAAAGCAGCTAGGGGAGTGATTTTGGCCTTCTTTCCAAAGATTTTGTCCATTTGAATATAAATAGGACAAATGGAGTCCAACTTATAAACCACCAACTTGATTAACTTGGCTTTTTCAGAGTTGGTGATACCAAAGACAGTGGAGATTTACATGGAGTGGGCCTTTTTGTACTCGGCTTGATAATTATTGAATTGCTCCCTCATCTGTTTGGATGACAGATCCAGCCTAGATTTTGTTTTATTCTTGAGTTCATTGGCAATCAGGAGATAACCATTGATTTCAGAGGATGGAGGTTGGCAAATGCATGTTTCATTGTTGGATCCAAAGCAAGCATTTTAGTTGGATTGAATTTTGAGCTAGTTGACAAGGATGATGTGGTCAGCTCTCTTGAGCTGACTTGAGCCTTTGGAAGCTGATGGGGGAGGATTTTTGGATTTTGAGCTCCTGGGGGATACTGGCTTTGATCCATTGGATTGTTTAGTGGACTTGCGGGGGGAGGATTGCTGAGGTTCCATTTAAAAATAGTAAGAGGGATGAAGGGATGAAGGTTTATGAGAGTGTTAAAGTGGTGAGAGTGATGATGTGATGAGAGGATGAGAGTGATGAAGCAAAGAGAATAGGAAGAGATGAGAGTGATGAAGTGACAAGAGGGATAAAGCAATGAGATTTAGGATTTGATGAAAATGATGAATGGATGAGAGCAATGAAGTGATAAGTATAGTAATCCAATGAGAGTTAGCTGGATTTGATGAAAGAAATAAAAAGATTGGAGTGATGAACTGATCAGGATAGTGATCCAATGAGAGCTAGCTGGATGTGATGAAAGCAACAAAGTGATGTGAGTGATGAAGAGATGAAGAGCAATGAATCAATTTTTTTTCCCAATGAAGTTGGAGTTAGAAGGAGGTCGGAAGCCAGGGGTGGATGACGTGGAAAGGTGGTGGAAGCCTTTAAATACTTTATTTGAAAAACCCCACTTATTTCCAGGTAACTCTGACACAACTGATGTGAAATAAGTGGGTTGTTTTATTTTTAATGGCGGGTTTGCTTAACTCTGATATGCCCTAATAGGGAGTATCAAAGTTAACCAAACCCGCCATTTTTTAATGGAGCCTTTAAAACCAAATCTTCCATTTCAAAACCGCCATTAAAAATAAAAAAACCCACTTATTTCACATCAGACCTGTCAAAGTTAACATGAAATAAGTGGGTTTTTTAAAATAAAGTATTTAAAGGCTTCCGCCACCTGTCCACTTCATCCACCCCTGTCTTCCCACCTCCTTCTACCTCCAAGCTCCTTGCAAATTTTTTTACCTCCAGCCTCATCATAAGAAGATTCACCACTCTCACCACTTTATCACTCTCATTATCACCTCTCAACAATTTATCACCCTCATCACTTGATCACTCACCACTTTATTGCTCTCATGGCTTCATCAATCTCATTTCTTCATTGCTCTCATTGCTTCATCACTCTCATTGCTTCATTGCTCTCATCAATCTACCTTCAACCTCATCCAAAGAATCCAATCATTGTTTTATTTCTCTTGTCACTTTATCACTCTCACCACTCCATATCTCTCATCACTTTATCTTGCTTGAAACTTTATCCCTCTCATCACCTTATTGCCCTTACTATTTCCAAATGGCCCCTCAGCAAACCTCCCCCCACAAGTCCACACAAAAGTCCAACACACCAAAGCAAACATGGCCAATTAACTCCACAACAAACAATCCTCCCCCATCAGCTTCCAAGGGCTCAATTCAGCTCAAGAGAGCTGATCAAATCATCCTGCTCAACTGGCTCAAAATTCCCTCCAACTATGATGACTTCTTTAGATCCAACAATGAAACAAGTGTTGGCTGACCTCAATCCTCTAAGGTCAATTTTTATCTCCTCATGGCCAATGAACTCAAGAATAAAACAAAATGTAGGCTAGATCTGTCATCCAAACAGATGAGGGAGCAATTCAAGAATTATCAAGCCAAGTACAAAAAGGCCCACTCCATTTCAATCTCCACTGGCTTTGGTATCACCAACTCTGACAAAGTCAAGGGAATCAACTCGGTGGTTTATAAGTTGGACTCCATTTGTCCTTTTTATATTAAGATGGATGAAATCTTTGGAAAGAAGGCCAACATCACCCCTTTAGCCACTTTTGATGCCCAACAATCTGATTCAGTCCACACTGAGGACTTGGCTGGGGATGCTCAGCCTAGCAATGGTGATACTGAAGAAACCTTTTCCTTGGAGTGGCCTCCATCTGATGCCAAGGAGGATATTCAAACACAATCAGCTTCAATCACGTCTACTTCCGCATTGATTGATTTTTCAAACCATACCTTGGACCCCTCCCCTCCTTCTTTGGATTGCTCTCTTCCTGGGTTAGCAGATCTCATCAAACTTGCTGATGCAGGACAAGATACTCCTTAGTCTCCATTACCCTCAACATTGGTTCAAGTAAGGAACCAACCTCTTTTCACTTCTGTCTGGTTAATCCTGACTGATTTAGATTTTAAATAAACAGGCTCATCCATTCCAGAATTGCCAAAAACTCAATCCAATGGGGCCTCCCACATTTCCTTTGAACACCAGTTACAACTTTCAGACTCAAATATCCTCTGCCAAGGGTAAGCAAAAGGCCTCCAATTCCATCAATATCAACCCCAAAAGTCATCAAAAGAGGAGAAACACTTCCAGTTTTTCAGGCTTTGAAGAAATCATGGCAAAGCAAGATTCATGTAAGTCCATTGGTTGAATATCCTTGCTTTCAAAATCATTCTCATTGCTTCTCCCCTTCAAAAAAAAGTCAAATCACAAATTGAATCCAAAAAACTTGAGTTTGAAAAGCAAAAGTGGGATTTTCAACTGAACATGGATGTTCAAAAGCAGAAATCTGAGAGTTTGGCTCATCAGCAAAAATGGGACGCTGAGTTGAAGTTGAAACAGGATGAGCTAGAGTTTCAAAAGGAGTAAAAAGAAAAGGATTGACAGAAAGCACAACTGGAAAAGGAGAGGGAACAACTTGCAACAAAAAAAAGGATAAGGTATAAGTAGCCTTGGCTTGCATTTGTAGCAGTAGAAAAGTAGATTGAATAAAGTAGATAACTTGAATGCTGGGCTTTCAAATATATTTGCATGGGTGAAAGAAAAACAAAAAAATCATTTTTAATTAAAACGTTTCAGAGTATTCTGAATCCCACCAACATAAAAATCTTTTTTTTTCTTATTTAAATTTTTTTCTAGAGTAAATTTTGCTCATTATTCAAGTCTCTACGAGTGTTTCTAGTTGTTTTGTTAATTTTAAGTGACATTCCCATTCTTGTATGGGTTGCTGTGTCCACAGCAGGAAAGGTAAAGTGCTTGTACTTATTAAATGCCCAAACCATTTTGACTATATCTTTTTGCTTGAAATCAATTCCAAAGCCAAGGTCAGGAAAAACAAATTGGCAATCCAATACTTGATATTTGTCCATTGTGAGACTCCAAATTGGATAATGGTTAATTTAGTAAATAGCGTGCTGGCAGTCTTTGAAGGTGAATTCAGTATGACTTCTACTCCTTTAGAGTATTAGTAAACTGAGGGGTTTTTGAATTTCCTGCCCTTCTAAACTATAGTAAGTCTTCCAATATTTTTTTATTGGTGGCTTGTTTGTTTTTAAACTTAATATAGTTCTCAGATCAACCTATGATTAATTATTAGCTGGGGGTTTGTAGGATTGTTTTTGAAGAGTGGACCAGATGTGTTAGGGTTATTGGTCACTGATTGATCAGATATATGTGATCTTAACCAATATCCCAACTTTGAAGGGTTCAGGGCTTTATCACAGGGATGGTTCAGGAGAGTACCCAAGGATGGGTTTACCCACAGGGGGCTGGGTAGGGGAAAGGTTATTAGTTGCTTTTTGTTGTGCTCTCTTTCTTTTTAAGGGTTATCTATTGATTGATGGGTGGTTCTTCTTTAATTTGGTGTTGAATATTTAGGTGAAAGAAGAACCCTTATTCAAGCAACTGTTGGATGGTTTAATTGGCTAAAAGATGGGTGATAACTTGGTTTCTGATTTCTTGTTTCCTTTTATGACTGATTCACTAATAATATTTTATCTGGGTAGGTACCACAGATGGATGATGAGATGGGATGATGGTCTTGAGATGGTGATGAGGTGGGTGGATGGCATGATGGCCTCCTCCAAAAACCTGGATAGGGCAGAGAGGCTCTCCTTAAATAGAAAATTCCTGCCCCCAGGGGTGCTCAAGGCTGCCCCTGAGGGTTCTCCCTGTCCTGGTGAGGAAAAGTGAGATAAAAATACATGAGGCATTTCTACTTGTTGGAAAAAGCTTGTACAGTTGCATGAGGCATTTCTGCTGGTTGGAGAAGGCTTGTAAAGGGGTTTCATGCATGCACAGCCTTGCATAAATTGCTGTGTAGCGCTGATAAGATGTATTTCTGTGCTGACTGATAGTTTTTTCAGTGCTACTCAATTCTACCTACATGTATTGCTGTGCAATACTGGTGGTTTGTTTGGTTCTGGTTAAGAATGCTCTCCTTCCCTCCTGCATATATTGCTCCTTTATACTTCTACACAGCCTCCTGCATGTTTATTTGCATGTTTGTTTGGTTCAGGTGACTAGATCTGACATGCTGCACTGCCTCCTGTATCTGTATTGCTGTATTCTGGCTGAGGTGACTGGATCTGGACTGGTTGCACTGCCTCTTGCATCTGTATTGATGTATGCTGATGAGGTGACTGGATCTGGACTGGTTGCACTGCCTCCTGGATCTGTATTTCTGTATGCTGATGAGACGACTGGATCTGGACTGATTGCACTGCCTCCTTGTTCTGTATTGCTGTATGCTGATGAGGTGACTGGATCTGGACTGGTTGCACTGCCTCCTGGATCTGTATTTCTGTATTCTGGCTGAGGTGACAGGGTCTGACAGATTTCACTGCCTCCTGTACCTGTATTGCTGTATTCTGGCTGAGGGGACAGGGTTGTATGGTCCTGGTGTTGAGGGAAAGCTGCCACTGGTATGTACTTGAGGTTTTACAAGGTATTTCTTATGTCTTCTACAGAGATGTGACTCTTGGTTGGGTATGAATTTGCCACAGTTGGAGGTTTGTTGGACTGTATCTTCTAATCCATGAGGGATAGAGGGGTACTTTGGCTGAGTGACTATAGGTTATTTGTGATGTAGAATCCATTTCTGAGGTTACTTTGAGGTTTTGATCTTTTTTTACACTAGAATAGTGAGTCTGATGGCTATAGGAAAGGTTTTGACTACCACAATGCATTTTCAGTAAGTCAACCTTTTGATTTCTTGGTTGGAACCAGGAGTAAAAAGGAGTAGCCAGAGATGTTGCCTTTGTCAATATGAGTGAACTGTAAAAATAATTTGAGGTGAAATTGATGTGTGGGGAGAAATCAAAATTTGTAGGCTTGGAACCAAATTCCAACAAAGAGAAAGAGGCAATGTTGTTTTCCTTCATGGTATCATGGTTTGCTTCAAAGGAACATTTGGCCAAATTGCAAAACATTTGTCCTAGAATTTGGGATACTTTGTTGGCCTTAAGGTTGAGGAAAGCATACTCTTGAGGAGAAGATCTAATAGATGATTTATTTACATAGCTTCCAAATAACTCTGTAGGGTGCATTGATTTTTGCCATCCAACTGCCCAAGTTTTTCCACCCCAAGATCTTGAAGGACAAACTGGGTTGAAAACGTTTTTTGAACCATGAAGGAAAGTGGTGACAAAGTTGATTTCCTTGTAATCTTGTTCTGAGATTTTATCCAAGTGCACAAATTTTATTATTGCAACCAGGGCCTGATGATCAGATCAATTGAGGACAATTACTTTTCCATGGTGGAAGAAATGGAACTGTTTGATTGTTTTTTTTGCTTTCTCAAACTCTTCCTGGCTAGGTTATTGACTATTCTTTTTTTTTTGGCAACAATTGAAGGGTACAGATCCAAAGGATGCGGTTTCCAACAAGACCAGACCACCTTTTCATTAATAAATTCCTCAGAAACCTCCAAATATATTTTGGAATCTCTCATTTGATTCCTCTTTTGGCAAGAAGCCCTACTCTTCCCACCTTTTTGTATGTTTTTCAAGCCATCTCCTTCCATCTTGCTCCCTCCCAATCCTATACTTAGATTGGGGTGAGGAAAAAGTCCGGATTTGATTGTTTGTGTAACATTTTGAGGGGGGTGGGAGAAGAATTGGATGTTCCCCAAAAGCGGTCAAATGTTTTACAAAAAAAAAATGTCAGTCCAATAGACATCATTGGTGAAACATGATTGAATAAAAAAAAACCAAACCTGGACTTAAACCCAGGTACACCAGAAGCTGAATCCCCCCCAAAAAAAATTGGCATGAGTGACCCATGCAACACACCAACAAGCAAAGTTACCAAACAAATTAAAATAAAAAAAAAAACTACCTTCCATGGCAAAGAACACCTGAAATAACCAAGGTGCAGTCCAGAGACACCTAAAAAGAAAAAAATATCAAAACCAAAATAACCAGAGGTCAGCTACAAAGAATTCTCCAAAAAAAAAAGGAGCAGGAGACATTGGCAATCTTTCAAGCGGATTGATTGCAAAAAGATTGCTTGATTTATTGCAAAAAAATTGAAGGATCGATTTCAAAACAATCAAGAAATCAAATGCAAATCAATTTCTTGACTGATTGCAAATAAATTTCTTGATTTATTGCAAATCAATCAAGCAATTGATTTGCAATTTATTTGTTTATTGATTTGCAATCAATTGGTTGATCTATTTGAAATCAATCAAAACCATTGATTGATTGATTGAATTGGTTTTGATTGATCAATCAAAACCATCAATCAATTGATCAAATTGGTTTTGATTGATTGATCAAAACCATTGATCAATTGACCAAAACCAATTTGATAAATCAATCAACCAAATCCTAATCAATCAATTGATTTGGTTTCAATAAATCAATCAATCAATCAATCAATTAGGATTTGATTGACGGGATGATTCCTAATGAATTGGTGGGGGTTGGTCAAGCAAGGCAGGAGGAGGAGGAGGAGGAGTAAGGAGGGAGAAATAGAAGGGAGGGGATGCAAGTGATATCAGGTGGAGCTGAGAGAGAAGACCTGGGGGAAGTTCAAAAGAGAGGTAAGCAAGGGTGGTTTAGTGATTGGAAAGAATGAGGGAAGGGTACTCACTGATTCTTTTGGTGAGTTGGATGGTGGATGTTTTGGGGAGCTTGGTGAGGCAGGATTCTTGGTGAGGTTGATGATGCTGGTGAGGTTGGTTAGGTTGCTGAGGTGAAGGAGGTGGTTTGATGAGGAGGAGGAAGGAAGGTGACCAGTGTGGGAGTGGGGTGAGATGGAAGTGTTGGAGCGGTGAGGTGGAGGGGAGAGGTGGGTTGGCTGGAAAGTGGTGGGGTATGAGGTGGAGGTGTTTTTTGATTTTGTCTAAGTCCACTAAGGAAAAAAAAGAAAAAGAAAAAAAGAAAAAGAAAAAAATGAAAAAATGAAAAAATGAAAAGAAAAAAATGAAAAAAATGAAAAAAATGAAAAAAATGAAAAAAATGAAAAAAATGAAAAAAATGAAAAAAATGAAAAAAATGAAAAAAATGAAAAAAATGAAAAAAATGAAAAAAATGAAAAAAATGAAAAAAATGAAAAAAATGAAAAAAATGAAAAAAATGAAAAAAATGAAAAAAATGAAAAAAATGAAAAAAATGAAAAAAAATGAAAAAAATGAAAAAAAATGAAAAATAAAGAAAAATAAAGAAAAATAAAGAAAAATAAAGAAAAATAAAAAGAAAAATAAAAATAAAAATAAAAAGAAAAATAAAAAGAAAAATAAAAAGAAAAATAAAAAGAAAAATAAAAACGACTTGGCCTAGAAACTTGGTGAACAACCAAAAAAAACTTACTGTGAAGTTTTTTTTTACCTATTTGAAAATCAAACATTACTCATCAAACAAGCAAGGGTGATAGGAAGAATCCTCTCTCTCATTGAAAAAGATGAGGGACAAGATGAGACAGGGATGACTTGAGGCAGATCAGGAATATCATCTTCAAATATTTTGTTCCATTCATCTTTGATGTTGGCCAAAACATTGTGAAGGATTGCACAAGTGATAATCCAGTTCATGAGGATCTTCATGTCTTTGGGGTTTTGAATCTGGTTTCACATTTCCCTTAAGCTGGCCCATTTTCCTTTCAGGACTCCTATGGCATGCTCAATCCAAACTTGTGATTGGGCAAGATGATAGTTGAAATTGGTTTTTCCTTGATATTTAGATGAAACGTTCCTGTATGCTGAAACCACATATTTGCCACTAGCATAAGCTGAATTGGCCAGAAGGTATTGATTGGGGTCAAAGTAGTTCTCTGGTTGTTGGGCAATCCGCATCCAATTGATCACTTATGAATCATGACAAGAACCTGGAAGGCCAGCATGAAGGGATATGAACTTCTTGTTGTTATCACAAACAAGTTATACGGCCACATAGTATCTAATAAAAAATGAAACATATTTTGTAAGTGGTGTGATCAAGTTGTTATCAAAGTCATTGGAAAAGAAATGAATCAGTTGACTTTTTTTGCAATCAAAATAGTGTTTGCCATCTAGCTTGGGTTTTTGACTCAAGGGGATGGTGGTTCCATCAACAAACCCAATACAACCAGGAAAGCCTTTGGTCTCCATTACTTGAGATATCTCCTTGTGTTCTCCTTTTTTTGGCCAAGAAAGGACTGAGAAAAGGAAAGATAGGATACAAATCATGACTCTTTTGGTGTATAAGTCAATGCTTCCATAACTGACTGAGAATAGATTTTCCAATCAATGGATTGCTGCTCCATTTCCATTTGATAAAAATCTAAAAAGAGCAACAGCAAGTTGGATGGCTTGATTGCGTTGAGAATTCCAAGAATTGTTCTGGAAGATGTGGTGGTCTTCAATCATCTCCAAAAGTTTCATGAATGAAGGCAACAAAGTTTGGAATAGTTCCTGGAAGCTTAAAATGAGGATGAGATGAAGCTTTTGCCTTTCATACATATGGTTGTGGAGGGTGTGTATTCTTGGAACCATGTATTGCTTTTCCAACAGCAAATTCAAAGCTAACCAAGTTGATTCCAAATGGGAGTCTGAATCAGAGTCTGAATGGGAGTCAAACAGTAGCAAAAGTTGAGTCAGCTTTTTTGCATTTTCAACTTGCTGGCCAGAAGTTTGATTGGACATGGTGAGAAAGGTGCTAATGTGATGTGGGGTGATGAGATGATGATGGGATTTGATTTGTGTAAAGATGGAGATTTGAAAATCAATAGAGATGTGAAGCAATGCAGATGAGATGTGTGTGATGCAATGGAGATGCGACTGGTATGGATTTGCTGATGTGGATGGGTGTTTTAGATGTTATGGATGGTAGATGGATGATGATGCATAAATTGCGGGTTTAATGGCGGGTTTGATGTTTGAAATCTGCCATTTTCATGAAACCGGCCATTTCAAGATACACCAGTTAGGGGGTATGTGTATTTCAGAAACCCGCCATGAAAAATGGCGGGTTTGGTCAAAAAAAATGGCAGGTTTGCTAAGTCTTATACGCCCTAATGATGTTTTTTAAGCTCCAAGAAAATAAAGTAGAAACATAAGACCAATCAAAGTTGAATAAGTTTTAATATTTTTCTCCATATTTTTTCCATATGTTTGATTTTTTGAATGAAGTTTGGGAGGTGTATGCATACATCCACAAGATCTGTATTAAGAAAATATTTTTTTTATTTTTAAAAATTTATGAAATCTTGAATATGCCAAGAAAATAATAAAATGCAAGAAAAGGATCCAAAAATCCGATGAGAAAATTCAATTTTTTGAATTGTTTGGTTTTTTGAAGGAAATTTATAAGGTAAAAAATGACATCCAAAAATTATGGAAGAAATATTAAAAATATCTTCAATATTTGTGTTAAATTTCTAAAATCTTGAAAAACCAAAAAAATTCAAAAAGGCAAACAAAAGGATCCAAAAGTCCATTGAGAAAATTGAATTTTCCATATTCTTTGCTCTTTTGAGGGAATTTTATAAGGTAATATCATACATCAAAAAAATATGAAAAAATATGGAAATTCTCTTTGAATGTTTTTTTAAATTTTTAATAGCTTGAATCACCAAAAAAATGAAATAAAAAGGAAAACAACAGCATGCAAATTTCCAATGAGATATTTGAATTTTTTGAATTGTGTGGCATTTTGATGGAACTTTTTAAGGCCAAATGGTACATCCAAAAAATCTGGAAATAATATTGTAAAGCTCTTTGAATGTTGTTCAAAATATTTGGTTGCTGAAATAACCAAAAAATAATAATTAGAATGGCCAAAATAAGGATCCAAAAATCCATGGAGAAATTGTTTTTGTGGAATTATTTTTGTTTTTTTATTCCATTTTTGGAGGGGTTTTAATGCCCCAAAAATTAACAATGATTCTTCTGGCGGTTTCATGAACCCCAGCTATGGGAGAGAAGCTTTAGAAATTAAAAAAATAAATTCTGGAAAGTACCTTGAAATAAAGTATTTGTCCGTGTAGCAGCAGAGGCACACAATGGTGGGTAGAAAGAGAGTTCCATGGAATAAAGGATTGAGGTTTTGAGAAAATTAATGCTCTAAATTAGGTGGTAATTTATTATTATGAATATATTTGTGATTATGGGAAGGATATAAAATAAATTGCAGGATATTTTCCATTCTTTATACCAAGTCATCTGCAAACTATTACACCCTATGTATAATCTATCTCCCTGATCAAGCAAAAAAATCATCCCCAGTCAAGCTAAATGCACACTATCAAACCTTTGTAATGCTTTTCCTCCTCAGAGGCCTCCATTCAATTCATGCTTTTCTTAAATATCTTTTAATCCTCCTAATACATTTAACAACAAATCCACACTAAGTTAAAACAGTCACCAATGAAAAAACTCTACATGTTACTTCAGAAATATTATGGGCAAGATACTGTGCTATGATATCATGTTCCTTCAATTTGATCCATACTCCACCTGGTCTACTCTCTGTTGGAAATATTAAAATTTATTCAAATCACAAGCTAGTGTCATTTTCATGTACCTTCACAAGTTTGTTTACAATTATTGGGCAATTGCATTCAACTTGTTCATGTACATTCTAGCCACCTCATTCTGGTATTGGGTTTCATATGATATAATTTTTGACTCACATGTAATGTTAAATTCCCATTGTAAACATGCTTTGTCTATTCCAATGGTCCATTCATACTCTGCTTATGTTGATTTTCATTCATGGATCTTGTATCAACCTGTCATAAACACAACTTGACTCTCTTTGCTCAGTCCCCTTAGTAATTCTCAAACCTCAATACATTCAACCTCTAACCTGGATCTTCCAGCTTCACCTCTTGAATATACCAATAGTACAGTGGGTAGACAAAAATAATGGGACTGATGCCCTTATTTTTTCTCAACTCATTTTTTTCAAATTATTTTTTCTCACATATATATGCAGCAAAAAAAGGTTAAATATTTTGTATTTCAGTAATTGAGCATTTCAATTTTATTGTAAAATGATTTTTGAATTTAAAAAATAAAGAATAAAACAAAAATTCAAAATGAAAAAATAGTCACAAATTGGCTTAAAATTGATGATGGATAAAACAAAGATCAAAAAATAGTGTACCATTGAAAAATGATGGGAGTTTCTGAAAATAGAAATAAAATGGTAAGGAATGAGAGACAAAAAATAAAGAGATAGAATTGATTCTACCATTGGGTAGAACCTCCATTGACCTTGAGGACGGTCTGCATGTGATCAGGCATAAATGCAATGAGATTTTTGAGATTTTGACAAGGAAAGTTGTCCCAGGAACGTTGGAGTGTATTTTCAATCTCTAGCATTGAATTTGGTTGGTAGAGCTGCTGGATATTATTTTTAAGAATTTTTTGTAAATTCTCAATTGGGTTGAGGTCAAGGGACTGAGCTTGGCCAAGTAAATTTTTTGATATCATTTGCATGTTGCCATTCTCCCCTGATCTTGGCCTTGTGAACAGGAGCTCTGTCTTCCATTAAAAAAAATTGAGTTGTTGAAATTCTTGATCCATGGGCCAAGAGCACCCTTGTAAACAATTTTGATGAAATCCTTTGGGTTATGTTGCTTTGGTGGCATGATGACAAGAGGTGAGGTGCTTTCACCAATGAAAGAACCCCATATCATGATTCAGGACATCCCACTCTTGAATGTGGGAGCAAGGCAGTTGGCTTCAAAATTCTAATTGGAAGATTGCCAGAAAAAGACTTGCTGCAAATTCTAACCAATTTCAAAGCTTCATTCATTGTTCCAGATCACCTTCTTCCAATTTTCAATTTTCCAGTGTTGATGCTTGCATACAAAGGTAAGTCTTCTCTTTTTCTGATCTTCATTTATCAACTGCTTCATTGCAGCCACCATTGAGAAAAAGCCCATGTCATGGGCACGTTGTTGAATATTCCAAGTTGAGACATCCTTTAAGATTGAATACCAGATCTTGGAGGCCTTCAACTTGTAAGGATGCTTGATGGTGTGCCTGATCTTGCAAAGATCTCAATTGGTAATTTTTTGAGGTCTTCTGGGGTTTTTTGCTGATTGGAAGGTCCCTTGTTGTCTGTATGGTTGGAGGAAGTTATAAATTGTAGTCCTTGGAATCTTCAAGTTTTCCAAAATCATGTTCCCCAATTGTCCCCCTTCATACATTCCTAAAATCCTGGTCTTGATCTCATCAGGTAGGAATTTTTGTTATTTTAATTTCTAATATAAGATTAAAAACTGAGAAGGAAAACAAATTCAAAAAAAATTGAAAAAATCATATAGAGAAAAGAAACACTCACCAATGCCATTGAATCAAGGCAGAGATGGAGCAAAAAAAGGTGATCAAAAGAGAAAATGCGGGATGTTTGATTGATGTGGTCAACAAGAGGAGTTCCACCCATCTTTGGCAATGGAAGTTGGGAAAAGATCCGCAGTCAAATTGGAGTGGGTGAGTGTGGTGCTTCAGAAATCAGTCCCACAACTTCTGTCTACCCACTGTACAGTGGGTGGACAAAAGTTGTGGGACTTTTTGTCAAAGCGACCACACCCGGGTACTTCAAACAATGTAGATGAAGCTGCGGGTGTTGCAATCTTTCTGTTGACCAACCCATCTTTGGGATCCCCCTCCATCTGAACCATTGCCACCTTGCCACCAACTTTGTTTTTGAATTTTGATGTCTGACTACTCAATCAATCCAAAAAACAAGGATGGTAAGTAATTTGTTTTGAATCTTATTCTTCATATTTGATTCTGATTCATGTTTTTGTTTTTTGATATTCAGTATTCTTTGTGCACTCAATTGTTTCAGAAGATGAAGATGTTCAAACAATTGGAAGAAGCTACAATTGCAATGGTCCAAATCCATGTTAGAGCAATTTCAATTGGCGCAACTCAAATTCAAACTTGGACCAATATAACCTCAAACATCTCAATGCACCTTAAATCTGAAATGGAGTAGAAGAACTGAATTATATGACCATGATTTGACCACAGAGCTTGAATAAGCCTTTCTAAGTGGTTTCCAAGACTTCCAACCAACCTATCTCAACATTATCATCACAATCTTACCAAGGCACTGAAAAGTCAACATTGATTAAAAGTGATTTTAGATTTTTTTAGGAACTCTCAATCTTAATTTGTTTAATGAAAATTATTCATTCTGATCCTCTCTAAAACCCCTATAAATCAGAAAAAATATTGATTGCACAGAATTTTTCAATTTTTTTTTCCTCTGGCATGTTTTTTGGGGGTTTTGTGTGTTATACAATTTTTTTTAAAACAATTATGATTTGATATTTTTTGAAATTTCAATTTTTGTATGATTAAATTACAGATGCTGAAATATAGTATACCATGGATAAAATTAAATACATGCCTTTTTTTGAACAATTGATTTAGCTTGGAACACAGGCCTGAAAATAAATGGACTGTTTTGGGTCAGTCAGTCCCATTATTTCTGTCCACCCACTGTACATACTCCTGGCTGAAAATACCATACTTCCAATTCAGTACATGCCACACCTTCCTGTACAGGCCCATCATTTAATCTGCCAGGCCACCGCCTCCAGCCCACCAGGTCAACAGGTAATACCATGGGGAATCTCAGCCCCAGCACCAGTCACTCCCTCCTCAAGGCCTCCTCTTAGTCCCACATCCCTCCTGGACTAATTCCCTCAAGGAATTAGTATACTAATTCTTTTTGGTGAGTCCTTTCCAATAGGTGTCATATCAGCACAAGAAAGCCAAATATTCTTCCCTTAATCATCTCACCTAATGATGAATTTGGAGAATTGAATTCCAAAAAATACAAAAGGAAAAAGAGCCAAGACTGAAGAACAGAAGAAGTACAATCAGAAGAATGAAGAGATCCGGTGAAAAGGAAAGAGCAAGAATGAGCATTTGAAATGGAAGGATGACTGAGATAACATGAGCACTAGACATGAGAACTTGAATGAAATCATACCACAAAGGACCACTAGGTCTGAAGAGGTAAGTTAAGGGATCCAAAAAAGGATTGATTTGAAATTTTTTAAATAGACGCCTGTGATTGACGCGTCAAAGTTTATCTCCTCTAAAAGGAGAAGGATCAATCAATATCTGTTGGTCAGGAAAGAAGGATGGTGAAACGTTGAAATGGCAGAGGAGAAAGAAGAAAAAAAGTAAAAAAAAAGAAGGAGAGATAGGAAATGAAGATTGGGGTTGTCGAAGTCATACCAAATAACCAAATGATGGGTGTAAGTTGAGGATTTGGTCATCAGACTTTCTGAGGATCAATAAGTTGAAGTTATCAAGGAGTTGAAGTTAAGAGGGATAAGTGGAGGAGTTGAGCGGCATCAGTGAGAGTGGAAGAGGGATGATTGGAAGAGGTTTGATCAACAAGGGATGATAGAGAGGGAGAGAGAGAGAGAGAGAGCTTGAGGTGACTGAGGGTGATGAAAGGAAATGAGAGCGGGTGTGACACTCAGATGACACCTGTGAGGGTGCGCGCACGAGAGGAGCAGAGACAATTTCAACACCTACCCCTCTGGTGCTACTCTTATAGAATTCATTCAACCAGCCTCCTTCAGAGACTTACTATTGAATTCATCCCATCTCTTCATCAAAACTTTCCTTAATCCATCCCTCATCCCTTGCAATAAAATCTTCTCTATCCTGAGTTCTGCAAGCAGTAGTGCCTGTTCCATCCACCCCTTAAATTCCACAGGCAGTTGTGACACAACCCTCTGTTTGTCTGAATTTAAAAAGAATCATGCTTTTGCTGTTATAATTATGGCCAGAAATTAGCTTAGGCAAATGAGCAGTGTTTAAAGCAAAAGAAATTCTGGACACCTTGTGTCAATAATTGCTGATGGGCTCTCACAATGGGGCAATACGTTGGATGATATTGGTGATGAACTCAATTGGATGATGAATGGATGATGGAAGACAGCAGGGAGAAGAGCTCCTTAAGTAAAAAAGATTGGCTTCTTGGGAGCCCATGATACAAAAAGCCAAAAGGCAAATTTTCCGCCCCAAAAGATCTCTAAAGACTCTACAGGCCTTGTTACTTAGTTTGGACTACATCAGCCCGCATGGCATCAGTCCCTGTACCCATACAACCAGCCTATTCCGGTCCTTTCTGGTGTTTCCACTGTTATGGGACTGAACCAGCCCCTGTGCTGTTCAATACCTGACCTCACATACTGGCTGGTTGCCTCATGCAACCAGCCCCTGGCCATACAAATGGCCAGGTGGGACCCAGGACACACCTGGGTCTGGTCTCAGACCCACATGGGGGGGGGGGGGGGGGGTGACCAGCAGACATGCTGTCCCCCCCCCTCTTTCTCACAGATCCCTGGAGGGGGCGGTCAAATCCCCCTACCAGGGGCCCTGGGGGTCAATACCCCCAGGGAGTTGTCATAGAATGGTGGGCTGGGGGATGGTCAGAGCCCCTCAGCCTGGTCACTCCTCCCCCTTGGTAAAGGGGGGGGAGAGCGCCCCTTTGCTTCAATGGTGGAGGGGTGGTCAGGTCCCCCCCACCGCTGGTTGCTTTGTTGCAACCAGCTACCTTGTCACCGCCCCAACCACCTAGGGCTGGTGGGGGGGTGGTCAATTCCCCCCCCCACCACAGGTTGCCTCAATGCAACCGCCCTGGGTGGCAAGCTGGTCACTACCAGCTGCCCCCACCTCCCCCTTGCAATGGTGGGCAAGGGGAGGCAAGGGAGCCAAGGCCATCGGCTATGGCCCTTGCGGCACCAACAGCCGCAATGACGGCCCTGCGCGGGCCGTCGGGCCCCATAGACGGGCCAAAGCCAAAAACAGTTGCCCCAAGCGGGCCGCAACACGGGCAGCAGTCCCAACCGGGCGGCGGCCCCAATGGGCCGCCCCAAGCCCGAAAACTAAGTAAACCATACTTTGGAGGGCCAGCCTGTCTGGCCAAGTATGTCCAAAATAAACCTTGGGCCCAATTTTGCCCATACAAGCCCATCTGGCTGTATTTGCCCATATAACTCACCGGGCCCGTTAGGGCCCGTGTACCAATAGGCCTGTTTCACGCCTTTTGAGGCCAGTTTCCCCAAATCTGTGACATCCAAACAGGCCCATATGGTCCATGTGAGTGTCCAATGGGCCGGAGAGGCGCATATGTGCATCCCATTTGGATTAAACTTATACATAGCACACGCATAAGTGCATACGTATTTTAACATTTGCTTCTATCTCCTTTACTTATAAATGAATTATTACTAACTCTGAGATTTTGAAAGTCTTCCTACCAAATAAAGTAACTTCTTCTAAAAAGCCCACACCTCATTCTACTTCCTTGAAAAAATATTTTTTGAGCCCAATCCCAGCGGGACCACCTGAGCATTTTCCTAAAGCATTATCTGCTTCCCCAAGCTCTCTCAAAGCATTCTTGTGCTCCCTTGAAGTGATTAATTCCTACCTTTTCCTTAGTTTGAATCCTCAAAGCTTTCAAAAATTTGCCTGGGGAAACTTTCATACCATATTCATCAAATTTTTCTTCATTTCTTCCACTGATTCTGTATTTTTTAAAACCAGAAGCAATAAAAAACATAAAATTTCACTAGAATCAATCTGAGATTTGTTTTAGGAACTGTGGGTGATGAAGATGATATGATATGAGTGGTCAAAATGATCCGTCCAATGTTCAAATTGAAAATAACAACAAAAGAAGAGATAATGTTTTTTTCCATTTTTTATTTGTTTGATTGAAAAGTTATCTGGGCTAGCCCTAAAGAATTTTGATCCAGGATACTTGAAACCTTTCTGTGTTTCAGAACAAGAGTTGGGAATGATTTCAGAGAAGCAAGGAATGTTGATGTTTTAATATATTAAGCCACCAATTTCAAACTCTTCACTAATTTTTGCCAACAGATCTACCACATGTTTCCACTCCAATATTTATAATTTTGAATAGGATTGAAAACTTCTATGATTGACACAGTAACTTGCAGGTAAAAAAGTTTGTATCCTTCTATTCCTCAGAGAATTAGACCAAGTGAGTTAGCTTAATAATTCTTACAATCAATCCTTGATTATACTGCCCAGAAAAAATAATATTTCATTGCTTAAGGTGGAAAATGCCTCAACAAGATCACCAGCTTGTTTGAGCTCCTCCTGAGTTGGTTGATAGGAATTTTACTTCTTTTCATAATGGATGGCTGGGTAAAAATTTAGGGACAAGAGTTTCTGACTGGACCCAATTATTGACTAATTCACATTGATCCAAATTGACTGGGCCAGTCATGATGGCTAGAAACCTGTTTCAAATGGGATCCTCCATCTGAAGGAGATCATCAAGACAATCAAAACTTGTGCTTTGTAATTTACCTTCCCAGATTGATTGTAATCTGTCACCCTTATAGAATTGTAGATGACAGAAATAAATAGTATTTTATTCCCCCATATTAAAGGAAAGAAATAAAATAAGCAAGCCATTGTGGCTTTAGATAATCTAGATACAAGAATGTTATGGAAAGAATTGTGCATTGTTACAGGCTTCCTTAAATTTCAAGTTTCACGTTATAAGTCTATAGCTGATTTTAGTAATCTATATTCCTAATACATGTTTCATGAATTTAATCAGTAGCTTATACCTGTGACACATAATGCTAATTTCCCCCCCCCCCACACAATTATTTCCAAATGATTGTGAGAAACAAGAAGAAAAGATTAAAGGAGAAAAATAAATTTCAAAAAAGAAAAAAGGAAAGAAAAAACAAAATAAATAAAATAAAATAAAAATAAATAAGAAAAGGGAGGAAAAACCAGAGAAAAATATCACAACAAAAGAAAAAAAACAGGGATTACAAGAAAAAATTCTAACAGAAAGTTGTGTGCTTGATTGCGCCGAGTGCCTGGGTGAAAACATCAGCTAGCTGGTAATTTCCCTTAACCCATTTAATGCAAAGATTGCCATGCTGCAGGAGTTCATTGAAAAAGTGGAATTTGCAATTGATGTTCCAGGTGAGTTTCATTGAAGATTGATCACTAGCAATTCTAGTTGCCGCTTGGTTTTCCAATAGGAGGATGGGCAACGGATGATCAAGGAGTAGGTTCCCAAGGAGTTTCTTGAGTTCCATGGCCTTGGTAGCAGCGTAGGAAAGTGCAACATATTCGGCCTGGAAAGTTGAACGTGTAACACAGAATTGATGTTGGGAGTTCCAGTGGATGGGCAAGCCCCAGAGGGTGGAGATGAAGCCATGGGTTAATTTAGCCTTTTCACCACCCCATTTTCCATCAGTGTTGTGGTGGTTCTTTATAGACATGGAGGCAAGTAGACTTAGCACTGGAAATTTGACTTGGAGCGGCTCAACAGTGGTTTGAACTCCACAGTACAATAGGCTCAGGAGGAGCGCCTTGGCAGAATGTCTAATTGGGAGTATAAAAGTCAGGGGCTCAGCATTGGTGCGGCACGCGCTTTCTGTGGCACAATAACAAGAATGGGCCAGATTTTTTGCCTTTTGCCTACAACAAATGTGGTAAAACATAACTTCCCCTCCGCAACTATGGATTCATGAGTGCGGAAGCAATTGATTGAGGCTAAGTAGTAGAGACTACGAAAATTATGGATAATGCACTGAGTTTGCAGGAGTATAGGGCAATCAACACTGAAGCTGAGGAGGCGGCATGCGGATTGTTGGGGATCTGTAGTAATGCCGCCTGTGGGATAGGGAGTGATCCACTAAGGAAGATTGATGGGGATCTGTTTTTAGTTATGCATTGGCTCAAATCAACTGTTAGGGAAGATTGGCAACATGATCACCAAACCTACTGCAATTAATTGGATTGGGTAAAGGATTGGACTATTGGAAAGGAGGATTGGTGTGGAATGCACAGAGGTGGTTAAAGGAGGGGTCTTTCTTTTGTAGTTTACATTCTTTTGGGGAGTAGTTCAATTTTGGGAGTTGTATATATATATGGAGGACATTTCCCTTACTGGAAGGAAAAAAGGAGGATGGACTATGGATTGGAAAAAGAAAAAGAATTTATTAAATTATTGGAGATTATCAGAGTATATTATCTTAGAGGGAATACAATAAAGGAGTATTTCTATTATTTTCTTTGCTTCAAAAAGCATAATTACCAGCTTGAGTGCTTAGATTATTAATTAGGAACTAGTTCAAGTGTGGAGCTTGTTGAGGATTCTGCTTTATTTATTTACTATTACTTCATCGCAAGTTAGCTTTAATGGTTACCATCAAGGGCGGGATAGTTTTGCAGATAACAGAATAGGTGTCAGGAGTGATTCTTAAACTGCTGCGGGCTTTAGTAGCTTTTCTCACGGAAGAGGATTATATTTAGATTTGTGGAGGTACAGGAGGGTAACTCAAGGGCTTTGGGATTTCCAAAACTTGGAGTGAGGTTGTTCCAGAGAATTTTATGGAACACAAAATCTCTTTCCACAGCATACACCAGCAAGTCCGGATCATCTGTGGTGGGCTTGAGGGTGAGTTGAATGTGCTGGGTTGTTCAGATGTATTGAATAAGCCTCCGGAGCGCCGCCAAGTGAGATTTTTCAGGCTTGAGAGAGAATCAGGCCAAGAAGTTGACGGCAAAAAAATGTCTGGCCAAGTTCCCAGGGCAAGGTACATAAGCATTCCAATCTGGTGAAGGTAATCATTTTTTGGCTTCCTGGAAACATTTGAGCTAAGTTCAGTGTTTAGAATTGGTATTTTGGCTGTCAGGGGGGAAAGCTCCAATTCCAACAGCTTTGAGATCAAGGCCAGCTGCCTCAGACAGAAACCCATGGGCGTGCAATCAACTTGAATGCCCACAATGGTTGAAAACTCATTGTCCCATTTCAAAGACAATAACTCCAAGAGCTGAGTTTTGAGTTGTTGGAGGAGTTCAGGGTGGTCCACTATTATGACCCCATTTTCAATGTGAATCCAGAGAAAGGCCTTCCCTTCATCAGATGTGTAAGTGTAATTACTCTGATCCTCCTTGTTGGCAACAAAACCAACAGATTCCAATTTTGTGCGTAGATGCATCCATCAGAACCTGCCTGCCTGCTTGGTACCATAGAGTGATTTCTGTAAAAAAGGAACCTTGCCCTTTGGGAAAACATGGCCTTTTTGTGGTTGGATATATAGCTCCCCATCCATGGAGCTATGAAGGAAAGCTTTTTTGATTTTGAAATATTCCACAGGCCAGTTTTGCTTTGCTGCAATAGTGAGATCCATCAGCACTGACAAGAAGGTTGGTGTAGGCGCAAAATACTCCTCAAAAGTGACCCCTGAACCTGAGTAAAACCCTGTGCAACTAACCAGGCCTTTCTTTTGATGAAGTCACCCAACTGTCCCCTCTTTGTTGTAAAAATATACCACAATCCAACAATCTTTGTCTTGTCATCCGGGGGATTTCACAGCTCAAAAACATCAAGGTCCAACAGGCCTTGGTTTTATTCTTGGATGGCTGACAGCCACTCAGATTCAAATTCAGAGCCAAGAGCCTTATCCACAGTGGGATTATCAATATTGAGGGGAAGGTTTTATTGGAACTTGCAGACAAAAGAGTCCTGCTTTTCAATCTCATCCCCCAGCACAAAGTTGCAGAGGCAATCAGAAACAATTGTGGAAGCATGAGGCTCCCCAGGAACAATGGGAGGAACAAATCACACTGACAGGCCGTGAAGGAATTTACCACTGGAATCTTCCCAGAGGACCAATCCCTTGGAGTTGGTGCAGACACCAACATGATGGGCCTTCCATGCGTACGGTAAAAGTTGGTTTGAATGAGAGTGATCAAACACTTAACCAACACAACCAAAAGGCTGCAGCATACCCAGACTTGGCTTTCTCCCAGTAGCTAGTTCAATGGGTGTAAGTTCCTTCCCCGAGTGAACCAGACGGCTCAATGTTTATGCTGCATGCCGGAAAGCATACGGCCACAGGTTGGCCGGCAAGCTATAGACGTGCATCATTTTCCTTGCCGCCACAGTGAATGTGCAATTTGCCCACTCCACGTGTCTATTATGGTGATGTTCATGCAGATGGTCTTCTTGTGCACAATACTGTTGCAGTCCAAGAACTTGCAAAGAGAAACAGAACAGTCAAATTCAAAAGCATTTTCTTTCCGAAGACACTGAAACTTATAAGGACAATTGATTTGAAGCCTGTTGATTCAAAAAACATTCTCTGCGGGTGCATCCAAACCCTCCTTGAGGGGGCTAGCCAACATCATACCAGAGAACAAATCCAAGATTGTGAGAACATAAAGTTGGCCCTTGACACCAATGGAAAAAGGCCCAATGATTTCCGATACCAGGAAATCTCCAGGTTGAGTAAAAATCCCCCCCAATTCCATGTTGGGAACTCAATGGGTAGCTTTCATCAAAAAGCAGGAGTCAAATGGGGTACAGTCACCCACAGGAATTGGAGGTAAATCTGATGCCACACCACGACGCAAGGTGTGTTGCAACATCCTCATGGACAAATGACCAATAAGGTTGTGATTCCTCAGAAGATTGGCATTGATTGCATTAACTTGATTGGTACCAGGAACAGATTGAAAAAAGGGAATGAAAAAAAGGTTTCCAGATTCAAAAGCAGGAAAAGAAACATCATCTTGAAAGAGAGTTTACGTTTTCCCATCACAGAGGACAACACCATCATTGCGCATGAAATTTCCCAAGGAAATGATTTTCACACTGATTTTGGGGCAAAAGAGAGCATTCTTCACTTGGAGCAGCCCATGAAGAGTTGGTAGGACCACATTGCAAAATGATTTTACAGGAAGCCGGTCTGCCAACGCAACAGATAAGGTCAGTTCAGTAGGCTTGAGCAACAGGAAAAGACTGACATCATTGGTAACTGAATTGGTTGCTCCAGAGTCAAGCAGGAAAGCATCCAAAGTTCCAGAATCCTTGGCAATTGACCCCACTTGAGGTTCCTTCAACCTTCTGAAGAAGGCATGGCAGTGATCAGAGTGTTTGGGCTGAAAGAGCAATCCCCAAGACGCAGGTCTGGAAGCGCCAGCAGCCCCACCTTCTTCTGCAGACAGTCCACAGACCAGTTACCCCATTCGAAACACCAAGTGCACAGATATTGAGAGTTGAGATTTGCCCTGGCCCAATTGTTGCTCTGGTCCATGAAGGTCTTCCTGCTCACCCAATTCCCAGCAGAAGTTGAATAACTGAGGAGAGAGATTTTTGGTATGTCAGTGGCATACTGGAAATGGCAAGAGACCAACTCAAGCACATCCTTAGAAGTGATTGAAACCAACTTTTTTATTGCAATCCTGCTGTCCAATGCATTTGCAATGTCTTGAAAATAGGGTTGCGCATTCAGGTGGACCTTAAGCGCCAGGATATTGTAAAAGTTAAATCCCCCAAGGTGTTCCTTGACCATCCAAAGAGCCTTCTTGAGATTTTTATATGCCTTGTTGAGGTTTTGAGTCATCTTGCCCCCATTGAGGATCTTTGCCCATTGTGAGACCACATAGGACCAAGACACAGTACCAAAACGCTCCTCCAGAAGCGCATAGGCTTCCCTACCAGGCTTACCTTCCAAAAAGGGGGAGAGGGAGGCGTCAATGCTATATCCAACAATGTTCCTGGTTTTCCTAGCACGGTCAAGAACAGGGTCTATAGCAGGGTTAAGGAAGTAGTCATTCTTGTTGAATAGAGATTGAATCTTGAGGTTCAGCGCCTGGGACCACTTGGGGAAGTTGGAGCCTTCAGAAGAGAGATTGGCAATCAACTTCATGCTCCATACCACTACAGTGATACCTCATTCTCAACCCTTGTCCACAAAAACCTTTCCCCCCCTGTCCCGTGAAGCCCTCCCCTTCCCCCCCCCCCCCCACTGCTAATCCCTTTGGCCTTGTTTGTCTTCCCCAAGCATGGAGGTAGAAAGCCTGGATCCAGGCAATAAGCAATGGGCCCTCCCCAACCCCCCCAACCTTTTTAAACCACCCTTGGGCCTGCATACCCTGCTTAGCACACTTCTACACAACCAAAAAAACAAGAGCAGCAATGGTGATGTCACCCTAGACTCAAATTCTGTCAAGATCATCTTGGGCCTATTGGCTGAGCCCAATTGTTCCTTCAAGCTGATGAGAAACATGTTGGTGGGACTAAACTCCAAAAATGAGGCCTTGGAGCGTCATTTTGCGCTCTTCACAGCATCCTTCCCAGCTGTCCCACCCTCCCCTCCCAAGGGTCATCCCCTCTCCTACGCATCCTCTAAAACTGACTGCACTTGCACCCAAGCTTGCCCTCCAAGACCACCCCTGCCTTGCTACCCCCTGTCTGACCTTAGGCCCAA
This sequence comes from Puccinia polysora, assembly GCA_025617555.3. Lineage (NCBI taxonomy): Eukaryota > Fungi > Basidiomycota > Pucciniomycetes > Pucciniales > Pucciniaceae > Puccinia > Puccinia polysora. Next base: position 24,213,935 of record CM062621.1, read on the forward strand.
ACAAGTCATCATTCACTCCAATCCGCTTAACACTGCCTTACAGGATATCCCCCTGCCTGCCTTAGTTCAGAAAGCAAACCAATCCCTTGAGGCACCCAAAGCAAAATTCAAGGGCCAGCTTGTCACAGTAAGGGGAGTAAAGTATTTAACTTCTGGCAATGTTTCCTTTTATGTGAAGAACCGGACCAATCAGAAGTGGCTGATGGAGAACAAGCACGTCTGGTATAAGGTAGTTCATCCAGACTTGAGGCCACCCCCAGCACTTTCTCAGTCATGGTCCACGGGGTCCCCAAGTCCTTCAAAATAACCAGTAAAATGGCCCTCTCTTGCGTGGCCTCATAAAAACAGTTTCAAGCATTGGACATAGCGCAAGTAAGGTGGATGGGATCTAACACCCCCACAGACAAGAAGGCTGGGACAATTGTACTCTCCTTCCTGGACAACAACCTTGCTATTTTTATTGAGAGGTCCGTCATTTTCAACAACTACAAGTTTTATTGCACAGAGAAATTTAAGCCCTGCCCTTTGCAATGCTATTGCTGTCTGAGGGTGGGTCATTTTGGCAAGTGGTGCAGAGAAACCCCTACATGTGCCAAGTGTAGTGGCAAACACTCTACAAATGAGTGCCCCGGTGGCCTGAGTGGTATCCAGACTTGTGTCCTTTGTATTGGGGGTCTTAAGGTCAAAACCCTGGGCGTTTCAGACATTAATCACACTCCCTTCAATTTAGACTTCCCCTACAAAAAGGGATGGTTTGACAGAAGGCCCTTAACTTGATCATGTTAGGAAAACAAAATGGAACCCCCTCTCAGTCTCTTTACCCCCCTTCTCTTGATTTCTCCACTCCAATCCCCCCTTTGCTGCATTTTAACCCTTCCCCTTTGGGCCTGGACAGGATCCAAGACCCCCTCCCCCCCTCATTTTCAGCCCTCCAACTGAATTTTCATGTCTCAAAGGCAGTGGCCCTAAGCATATTGAATGATGGGCTTGTAGCTGATTTCTTGATCCTGTAGGAGCCCTGGATCAACCCCCATGACCTCTCCCCCCCCTTGCACCCCACTTGGAGAGCCTTTGCTGCGTTTGAGAACTTGCCAAAAGATTGGCACAATTGGCACGAAGCCGTAACTGAAGTTAGAATATCCATCCCAAAATTAGAAAACTTTCAACTGGCGGGGGGCTTGCAATGCCTTGTGGCAGTGGGCTTTGAAATGCCTATGCACTCCTTCTGCATTGTTAAACTCTACAACCCAACCCCCTCCTTCTCCACTTTCCCCAACTGGTGGACTGGTTGCAATCCTTCAACAACTGTGCTGTTCCCAAATTTGTCTGTCTGGACTCCAATCTTTATCACCTGCACTGGAATCCCAGGGACTGTTGGCGGACAGACCCAGTGGCCTCAACCTTTATCTTGACTCTCTCAGCAAGGGGCTTCTGTTTTGTGTCACCCAAGGGTGTCCCCACCTTCTACTCAAGATTAGGAAATAGCTTCACAATTGACCATGTCTGTTCCAATTTTCTGGTTTTGATTTTGCTACAAGACTGCTATGTTTCCAGAAATAATTACGGCTCCAATCATCAACTGCTTTGAATGACATTTAGAATAAAGAGGGCACCACCAACTGACCGGTGGAGTGCCCCCAGATGGAATGAGCTGGATCCCGGGAATACAGAGATGGCATGTGGCATATTACAATCACTTGCCTTGGACCCAGGTCAGCCACTGGACTAAAGGGTGGAGGTACTGACTGAGACTCTCCTGTCCGCTCAACAGGCCCTTGGGCCTAGGGTGATATACTTGAAAGACCAATGCAAAAGCTTTTGGTGCCCTGCCACCCTAGGACCAGTTGTGAAAATACACAATTGCGCCCACCAGTGGTTCATTCTGGCCAAAACAGAGGAGGCCCAAGCCTTTTATAAGGCCTGGAACAATTATTTTCTCTCCTTGGTTGTCAGAGTAAAGATAAAAGAATGGTTGAAATTCCTAGAATCCTCAACCCCGCAGGCAGGCTACCACATCTGGGATTTCACTAAGAAGAGGGCGGGAGCCAACATTCTACCTTTACCGCTCAGAGACGGCTCACAAACGCACCTCAAACACTTGCAGGCCCAGATCCTCTTTGAAGGCACCTTGGCCCCGGCTACCCCCTTTGACCCAATGGGAATTCTTCCCCCCAATGCAGTCAAGTTTGCAGTTTACCCCCCCCCCCCATCTCTGAAGCTGAATTCTTGTTGGTGCTTCACAAGATCTGCCCAAGGAAAGCCTACAGAATGGATGGTATTGAAAAAAAAATGTTGAAGCTAGCAGCTCTGGTCATATCCCCCTCTCTTACCTCACTTTTAGATGGCGTCACAAGATTGGGTCTCTTCCCAACACCCTGGAAGACAGACGTCACAGTGATAATGAGGAAAGCAGGGAAGAAAGACTACACCCAGCCCAGGGCTTACTTCCCAATTGCCCTTCTGAACTTGGTAGGCAAAGTTTTCAAGCTGATTCTGGTGCGCAGACTGACCCATTGGGCGGAGACCCATCACATCCTGGCAGAGGGTTACTTGGGAGGGAGGAAAGGCTTGGGCACAGAGGATGCCTTCTTTATCCTGGACATGTGGGTAGGGGCCAAATGGTCCAAAGGCAAGGTTGTTGCTTCCCTATTCTTAGATGTCAAATCTGCATACCTCTCCATTCAACCCTTGCGTCTGATTCAGATACTGAGAGACCTGAGACGCCCTACCTACTTAGTATTGCTACTGGACTCTTTCTTAAGGGGCCATTCCACAACCATCTTCTTATAGAACTTTACCTCCCCAAGCTTTGACATCCCTATAGGCTTACCCCAGTGGTTTCCGCTCTCTGTGATCTTTTACATTATCTATAACAAAATTCTTCTCTCCTCCTCCTGTTCCCCCTCCAACAACAGGATCTCAATTGGATACATTGACAATGTGGTTCACCTGGTGGCTGCCCCCTCAATTCAGGAAGCCAAGATATCAGTAGAGTCAGAGGGCAAGCGCTCTCTGGAGTGGGGGACAAGAAATGGAGCAATATTTGATGGTGAAAAAGCTCAATTGATGTGGCTGATGCTGCAGCTGGCCCCAATTACAACAGTGATGTTTGAGAGCCACCCCCTCACCCTGGTGAAAGAGGTTAAATGGCTGGGATTCACTTTAGACCCAGGGCTTAGATATGTCAAGCTGTTCAAAAACATGGAAAGGAGGGCTGGCCCCACAATATGCCAGCTTTGCATTTTTGGCTCATCTAGGTCTGGAGCAAGTGAAGCAGTTAGGAAGCATATGATACAGACAATCCTTTTCCCACAAATATCCTATAGTGCTCACATATGAGCCACACAGACTAACAAGCACAAACTGAGCAGATTGATCGCCAAGATCAACCACCAAGCAGGCCTGTTTGCCCTGGGGGTGTACAAGACTACCTCCCTGAAGTTCATCTGCTTGGGACTAGCACCTCTTTCTTCCCTTGATCATTGTAGACTAACTTCTTTCTCTTTCTTTCACAGAAAGCTCACTCTTATCAAAGAGAATAGAGCATTAAGTAAGATGGTTCTGGACCTCTTCACTGACCCCCCAACCAATGGCTCTTCCCATCTAAATCTGCCCATCATTCAGCTGCAGGTCCAACAGCTCCTGGACAGAGGTTTGGAGCCCTTGTTCCTGGACTTTGATTCCAGACCCAATTGCCCAAGCAACATCTCTGACCTGATTTTGGAGGCCCCAAAAGATCTAGCTAAGTCCAAAGTCTCTCTACTCATAGAGAGTGTCTCCCAAGATGAACACACCCTCCCCTTCTTCTGCAATGGCTCCTTCAGCAAGTAGAAAGGCAGAGCAGGGGCTGCCTTCTCCCCAAAAACAAACTCCTTCCTTGCGTATAGAACCCCTTTCAGGGCGCTAGTGTCCAATCACAAATGCAAGCTGGTGGGCCTCCTTGCGGCAGCACACCTTGCCTCCCAGATCCAAGCTTCTTTTGATTACCACTCCCTTTTCATCTTTGTGGATAATCAGGGGGTAATCCAGAGGTTAAGGCACCCCAATGCACCAAAAAAGGGGCAATCTCTCCTGCAGATTATTATTGGAAGCCTGAAAACCCACCTGCTCACAGTAAAAAACACCGTAGTCTGGTGCCCAGGGCATGTTAATGTACAGGGGGGGGGTACAAAAGTTATCCCACTTATTTTATTTTATTTTATTTTTCTTTTTTGTACCATTTTTGATTCTTTTCTTTTCAAACAAACAAACAAAAATATAAAAATATAAAATCATGTATTAATATAGTTTTATATCTTTTATTTACATGGCCATGACTTTTATAACTTGAAATTGAAGATGAAGTGTCCTTTTATTTTTTTGAAAAAAAAAATCTGAAATTGATAAATTGCTTTTTGTGTGACATGGATCCAAAAAAAAAATAATGAAAAATATTTAATGATCACAATTTCTTGATAGTTGGTAAGGATTGATAGGGGATCATGATAAAAAGTAAAATGAAATAAAAAATGAAAAAAGGCAGTTCTACCATTGAGTAGAACCACCATGAGCTTTCTTGACTGCCTTCATTTGTTCAGGCATGCTTTCAATGAGATGGATCAGTTGCTTCTTTGGAAAATCATCCCAGGCACTCTTGAGGGCCCTCTCCATCTCATGCAGGGACTTTGGTTGGTATAAATTCTGAATGTTGATCTTCAGGGTGTGCCAAACATTCTCAATGGGATTGAGGTTTGGTGATTGAGCTGGCCATTTGAGTTTTTTGAGACTTTTTTTGTTTCTCCTCTTTTCACAAATTTTGGCCTTGTGAACAGCGGCACCATCTTCCATCAGGATTGAATTTTGATGGTTGATTCTTGAAAGCCATGGCCCTAAGGCACCATCGGAAACAATTTCAAGGAAATCATTGGAGGATCTTCTTTTTGGAGGCATGAAAACAATTGGAGAGGTGCTTTCACCCATGAAAGCACCCCATATCATCATTGTTGTCGACCACTCTTGAATGTGGGGGCAAGGCAGGCTGATTCATACCTCTCATTGGGGAGTCGCCATACATTGACTTGCTGGGTGTTCTTGCCAACTTCGAAGGAAGATTTGTCCGTCGAGATGACATTCTTGCAATCCTCAATGGTCAAATGCAGATGCTCACAAGAAAATGCCAATCGCCGAATCTTGTGGGTGGCATTTAGAAAGGGTTTTCTTGCTGCAACTTGGCATTGATAGCCAAGTTGATGGGCAGATTGGCAAATTGTCCTAGTTGAGACCTTTGTCACAATTGAATCGGCCAGTTCGTTCAAGTTGGAACGTCTCTTGCTTCTCATGAAACGGCTCAGCTGGCGATGATCCCGATTGGTCAGTTTCGATGGCCGACCAGATCAATGTCGGTTCTCAACAGTCCCTCGTTTGTTATATCGTTTGAGGAGGCTGTAAATTGTGTATTGGTTGAGGCCCAGTTTCTCGCTGATTTTGTTACCCAACATTCCACCTTCGTACATCCCCACAATCCGCGCCTTGAATTCATTTGATAGTTCTTTTTTTTTGACTTCGTTGGACATCGCACTATCACAAATTTGATATTGAAAAAAAAAATCAGTGTATCAGTTGGAAAAGGACAACTGATCGAGGATGGTTTTTTAAAAAAAGAATGTGAAATCAGAGGAAAATGAAACTCAACTGGTTTGATAGACCGAATCGAAATGGTCATGAGGCCGAAGACCAAACGACGATGGAGGTCAACTGGCCGAGCAAGTTCACCCAGGCCGCACTCCAAGTTTGGGAGTGTCGGAACCCACACTCATTTCGCATCAGTGACTTTTGTCCCCCCCCTGTACACGGTAATGAGGAGGCTGATTTCCTAGCGGGGGAGGCAGTGGAAGACCTCGACGCCCCTGTCTTATCCATAGAGAATAGCGCATTGAAAGTCCGACGTCTAGCAATGGGCAGATGCCCTAAGCTAAAACGGGGAGAGGACGGGCTGAGGATAGGCCTAAGTGCCCTAGTTAATCAGCTCCGCTCGGGGCACTGCCAACTTGACTCTTACTTATACCGCATCAGGAAGAGGACTGACCCTCTTTGTGATATCTGTGGCAGCAAGGAAACGGTGACCCATGTTATGAACCATTGCCCGAAATACAAAGGCGCTCGAGCAACCTTGCGGAGGTCCTGAGAAAATTTAAGCAATTCGGAATGTAAATGAACAAAGAAACAACAAAGCTTTGATAAAAGAAAACAAATGAAATTAAAAATGAGACAAGGATGAAAGAAAGATTGCGATGTATGTTCAACTGATACGTTTGTAAAAGTTTGAGTTAGATGCCCCGGTGAGATGGTTGAAGAAGATGGTATGAAGTCTTTGTAACGTCAAGAGGAACGGATCTAGGGAGTCAAGAGAGGGGCACTCCGGTTCAAAGTAAGACAGAACAGATGATGTTTCATTTACTTGAGAACATGTCAGCTTAAGTAGTCTAAGTACAAGATGGGCTGGACAGTGGTTGACAAGATGAGAAACAACAATGAATAAATATATTGAATAGTGAGCCTTGGAGTCCGCACAACTTGGGTGACAACTGCAGAAGTCTCACTCAAGGTTCAGGCAAATTAACAGAGGACAAAAATTCCAACAACGTTTACAATAGGATCACAAAAACAGGGCAAAGACTAAGATTGTGAAGAAAGGGAAAACTTGGAGCGTAGATTTTTGTTGCTTTAAAGGAGGTGACGCCAAAGTTTTTGGTCTGATCGTGATGAGCTATTGACCACGGAAAGCGCAATGATTCAAGTGTTTTTATTGTATTTTAAGAATGGGATGATCGCTGTATTGTGACGGTAAGGAAGTTTTGTAGAGTGTTTGAGTATAGGATTTTTGTTAATATTTGTAACCAGATCTTTTTATGTCTGAATTGATACAGTCTTTGGTGGTCATCACACACCTATCTTTTATAGCTTTCTGCTCGAGATGCTTCTTAGCAGAGTATGGTTTGATCCAAACTGGTTGGTATGCGTTTGAGACTTTCCCTGGTTATCTGATGTATTGCGCTCATCGCTGGTAGGGAGGATGATTATGCTTGAGGAGAATAAGATTTAGACTTTTTTCTGATTTACGACATGAGTGTTTAATATTGCCTCTTACGGTCATCACGACTGTCTGTGCCATGAATATGGATTTGTTTTGGTTCTCTTGGGTGATGGCAGCTCGTGATGGCGTTGTGTGTCAGGTTTGCAATGGCATTGTGCATTGGTCAGTTTATCTTGACAGGTCCCTCAGGGGAAAAGGGATCCCCTTCAACTCAAACCGATTGAACACATCCCTGGGTCAACCCAAGGCTCACCAGGCGATAGCTCAATTCTTACTCAACTCCGGCCGCTTCAATAAGGAATTATACGCTCAACCATAGACTCCCCCGGAAGACCTCCCCTCACCAGCCCCTTCGGCGTGGCTCCTGACCTCCCGTTCCACCATTCTGCCTTTCCCTTTCTCCTTTGTTTCCTTTCCTTTTCCTCTCTCTTGGCGGCTTTGTATACTCGGTATTTGTCAGGCCTGTTTGTCGCGAACGGGGCTCTCCCCCATCTTTCACTCCTGCACCCCCTGTTATGGTTAGGTCAAACTATACATACATGTTACTAGCGGATATCACGAACACTGTGACACTTGTACCTATCATATCTACCTCCGCGCGGCCTAGATGTAATAAACCTTATGGATTCTGACTTCTAACACTCTACAGGTTAAAAGCCGTCTCTTTCGGCATCATTGGTACCACGCCGCGGCTCGATTATTATTCCTTTTCCGCCTAAACATTTGTACATCCGCCTTGTGTCTTTCAGCACAAAGTTAGTTTACGCCATTGTATACCACCATGGCGGGGCAAAGCTCGACCTGGTAGACCTGGACTGAACCTTGGAGACAATCCGCTCAAAGACAAAGCAAACAAACATCGTGAAGAAGGTGACAACGGCTCTTCCCATGGCTCTGAATATATAACGGCTGAGACTGACGGTGCACGGTTAACTTCGGACATCATGGAATTGAAAATCCCGGTGGGTGCGGCGCGAGCAGTCAAGACAACTGTGAAAGCACGGTTCCTTTTGAATCCAACAGAGTATGTTTCAACGGTGGAGCGGCTCAAGCGTGACGGTAGTAATATTGATGAATGGATCGAGGGGATCAATACAATCAGGCTGATGGTTTTTGGCGTAGGAGAGTTCACTCACAACATTGCAAACCTGCGGGGATTAAACAATAACAAGAGAATCATTGTACAAGTTTTCTTTACTCTTACCATTGACCGGGAGCTTTGACCACTCATTGCGAAGGAGTTGACGGCGGCGGGCGCTTTCAAAACAATTTGCAAGAACTTCCAATTATTGACTCGGACCAGACAGATCGAGCTGTGGGACGAACTTTTCTATAAACTGACCACAATAGAGGGTAGCATCTCGTCTCATCTCAGTCGGATATCCAATGTCTTCATTGAGCTTGGCCAACTCGGCGCGAACGTCCCCAATGATTGTGTCTCCTTAGTGATGCAGGTGCTGACTCCACCACCGCCAGGATCTTCTTGTACGCAGATGCTCCAGAGCATTGGCCTGCAACTCGACCGTCTTGACAAACCCACGGCGGCCAATACTCAGTCCATCATCACGTCGTTTTACACCAAGATAACCCAAGGTAACTCGTCCGACAACCCCTACTTGGTGGTGGCTGTCAACCCATGGGCTTGGCCAGCCCCGGATGCCTGTCGCCAGCCAGACCAGCAACCTTGTGGTAATGCAAGTGCCCGATCAACCGGAACTTGGGCGCAGCAACACCAACCAACGGCAGCTGACATTCAAGCGGCTCAAAACGTCATTGCAAATGGGAATTGACTGGTTTCAGACGAGGTCCGGGCTTGTGTCGGCGGCACCTGCGTTTATTGCTGGTCTCCCGATCACTGGCGCGGAGACTGTCCACTGCTCCGAATTGAAGCTCAACTTCCCCCCCCTGGGGTGACTCAGAATGCCCCCAATCGCAATCCACCACACCTCCGCAACCCTTGATCAACCTTTTGTCCTAATCCTTTTGGCACCGGCAGAATCAACAGCGTCGCAGGCCCGGATCACCCTCCTGCCAATGAGGCTTGCCCTGATCAACCTGTTGTGTGGTTGGTGGTAGCCCCAAATACGCTGGTTATTGACTCTGGGGCAACCTCAATGGTGAGTGGCCATTTCCCATCCTTTGTATCTTATTCCGCTTTCTCCTCTCCTGTCCCCCTGCGTCTAGCCAATCCTCACTTGGAAATGCTTGCCATTGGTAGGGGGACAATGCGGCTGATGCCAACGCCATCTGGGTACCCTGGGGACCCCCTTCTGAATGATGTACTCTACTGTCCTTGCGTGCGAGGAAACCTGCTTTCATTGGGCCATCTCATCAATGCAGGTTACTTGCCGCGGTTTTGTGGTTGGAATCTCTTTCTTGTTTCCTCTTCTCATAGTCTCTTTGCTCCTTACTCCAATCGCGCCTGGACAATTGGTTCTGTTTCTCGTTGTTTGTCACCTTCCTCTTTAACCCCAACTGTTTTGGTCCGCGCTGCCATGGTCCCCCCTCTTTCTCTATCTCCTCTCCCTTTTATTTCCCCTTCCTTTTTCTACCACTGTGCTCTGGGCCATGTCTCCAATTGGATAGTGAAAGCGTATGTTAAAGCCCATGTGCCGGACTTTGATATCAAAACGTGGACCCCATTTTTCTGCGAGGCCTGTCGGACTGCAAAGAGCACCCGACGGCGCGAGATACTGCCTGAAGCTATCCTCCTTGCCACCAACGTTCTCGGCCCGCTTCCCCTGGACATCTCCGGTAATCGTTACCTCCTGACCATCAGGGACCACCACTCAACCTTCATTTTTGTCCACGCTTTCAAACTTTGATCGGATGTCTCCAAACTACTTGTGCGGACCGTTACGTACCTAAAAAACCGGCTCGGACGGGCTCCCATTCATGTGCGGTTGGATAACGCGAAGGAGTACCATAGCGCTACCCTGTTGGATCAGCTGGGAGAACTCGGGACAAAGGTGATATTTACGTGCCCCTATACGCCGGAACAGAACAGAGAAGCGGAACGAGTCAACAGGACGCTTGGTGATATGGCCCGAAAAATGCTGACTTATGCCCGCTTACCGGACTCCTTCTGGTCCATGGCCTATAGACATGCATGCTTTATCCATAACCATCTGCCAAACACGTGGTCATTGCCTAAGTCACCCTTGGAACTACTCTACAACACCATTGACCGTCCCGTTCCCCTGCACCCGTTCCGCTCCATCGGATTGGCGCATATCCCAAAAGAAAAGCGGCTCAAACTTGACAACCGCGCAGAAAAAATGATTTTCCTGGGTTACCAGGACAATCTTTGTGGTTTCATTTTCTGGAGCGACAAAACCCAATCCATCCACTATACCGATGCAGCTGAGTTCCCTGACACGGGACCGGCCCCTTTCATACCCGTTCCTACGTCTGTTGACAATATTGACCCATCCCTGAGAGCCGTCGAGCTGCGTTTGGGCGAGTTCCCTACCAACCAAATTTGCAAAGAGCAGGACGATCAGATCTACTTGATACCGTCAATTTTGGACCTTGACATCCCAACATCCATTGAGCAAGCTCTGGACTTGACGCACAGTTTGGTATGGTTAACCCCTATCAACAAGGAAATTGACCAGCTTTTTGATATGGAGGTATGGACCCCGGTTGATCGCAAGCCAGATATGAAGGTCATAGGAGCTAAATATGTCTTTAGCGTGAAATGGGCGCCGGATGGGTCCATCATTACCCCAACATCCAGGTACGTGGCGAAGGGTTTCCGGCAACAATTGGGGGTGGACTGCTATGAGACTTTTGCCCCTACCGCGTCTCTGTCTTCACTTTGGCTCCTGCTGGCAATGGCAATGTCCAACAAATGGGTTATTCATAGTTTTGATGTCTTGGCGGCTTACCTCCACTCCCCCATCCAGGAAACGGTATACGTCAAACCACCGGTGCACGTGCGGCCTGAACTGCGGGGGAAAGTTATGTTACTGAAAAAGTCTTTGTATGGTACAAAGCAGGCGGCCCGCTGTTGGTGGTTGTTTTTCAAGGGGGTTCTGTGTGATTTGGGGTTTGAAGGTGGGACAATCGAGCAAACGGTATATATCTATTGCAAGGACGAGAAGGTGGTAGCTATCTGGTTGCATGTAGACAACGGGTTGGTTGTGAGCAATGATGTGGAGGTGGTGGGTGTTTTGAGGCGGGTAATGGAGAGGAAGGTGAAGCTGAAATGGGAGGAGGGATGCAATCAAATTGTAGGCATCAACCTGACAAGGAACAAGGGCACCCTGGCCCTTGACCAGCGTTTACTGGCAAACCAGATCATCGATAAATGGAACACAACCCGGTCAAGACTCATACCGTGCAATACTACCCTACCCAACACTCCCCTGGTAAATAATGACAACGGAGACGGGATTGATCCGGCGTCTTTCCAGAGCTACATTGGTTCTATGAACTATTTGGCTCTGGGAACACGGCCCAATATCTCTTTCGCGGTAAACTTCCTGTCACGGTTCAGCAAGCGGCCAGACGTTACACACTGGGCAGCACTTGAACACCTCATTTGGTACATATTGGCTATGCCTACCAAGCAACTCCTGTTCAAGCCGCAAGGATCCGGCTTACATCTTTGGGTCAATGCAGATTGGGGTGGGGAATTCCATTGGTCTACCTCAGGGTTCCTTGTTCTACTTGACGGCTGCCCAATATTGTGGGCGTCAAAGCGGCAGAAGACAGTGGCCACTTTGACATGCAATGCGGAATTTATCTCGCTGGGTATGGGGGTGGAATTCTTTATGTCTTTACATTCCATGGTGCTAGATCTACTTCCTACTATTACAACGTCTTTATTTTGCGATAATAGGGGGGCAGTCCTTGTTGCCAATAATAACGGGTCGCAATTGCGGATGAGACATATTGCGCGCAATTTTTTCTTTGTTAATGATGTCATACGGGATTTAAAGATAGAGGTGACTTGGATTGATACAAAAAATCAACTGGTGGATATCTTGACTAAGCGGTTGGGTGCAAATAAACAGTTTCTTTTTTGTCAGCGTTTTTTCTTGGATGCATAGTTTGTAGGGGGGTGTTATGGTTAGGTCAAACTATACATACATGTTACTAGCGGATATCACGAACACTGTGACACTTGTACCTATCATATCTACCTCCGCGCGGCCTAGATGTAATAAACCTTATGGATTCTGACTTCTAACACTCTACACCCCCGGTCTGCGGGGAGTTCTTATACGTCTGGCTTGATATTCATAGTGCGCAATGCAATATGCAAAACTACACTTTTTTTTTTTTTTAAAAAAAAAAAAGAGCTGTCCCACCTGGGACGCATCCACGCACGTCGCCTTCGGCCTCGACCACCGCCCTCAATCTCGGCTCAGCCTCATCTCGCAGTGTAATCGTCAGCATGGGTTTTCCTTCCGAATCAGAGGCAGCGGGGAGTGGGCGTCAACGGCAACATCATTCTACATCTGCTTCGCTGATCAGTGGCAGCGTCGGTGGGGCAATGCAAGTTCTAGTGGGTCAGCCACTAGTAAGCACATTCAATCCATTTCTCGAGATGCCCACAAAGACCAGAAGCTCCTAGGAAACATCCCCTGATGTAAGATCACAACCATCTGTCCCGCCTCTTTCGATCAGGACACCATCAAAACTAGGGCCCAGATAGCCCCTCTAGGAATGTTCAGAGGGCCAATGGATGTTGCAAGGAAAACATGGACACAAGAGGGATTCCTGGCATTTTACAAAGGTTCTCTCGATTTTTGATTCTATGCATTGATTTTGTGAACCCCCGCCATAAAAGCCCTGAGTGACCGACTTGGTCAACGATTCCAGGATTACTTTCTCCCTTGGTTGGTGTCGCCGGAGTAAATGCACTTCTCTTTGGAGCTTATACGGTCTCAAAGCGGATTGTCAGTCCCTATCCCGACCTTACCATCCCACAAACAGCCCTAGCAGGTGACTGATTCAATGTCCTCGTTGTTAAGTGTATTTCAATCTGAACTTGATGCTTTATCTAGGCTCTATGGCTGGAGCCGTCAATAGTATATTGGCCTCACCAGTAGAAATGTTCAAAATCCGCATGCAGGCTCAGTATGGGAAGCCTAACGACCTGAGGTCAGACTTAAGCACACCCGATTCGGCATAGAAAAAGCACTTAAGGTCGCCATGTCTGGATTTAGGTTACGAGAAGTAATCTACAATATGTGGCGCGAATGGGGTTTCCGACAAGGCATCATGCGCGGGTTTTGGGTGCGCTCAAGCTCTCCTTCATATTTACCGATCAAGATATCATCCCAATAATACCCACATCTCACAGGTCACGGTTGCTCGAGAAATTCCCGCTTACGCTGGTTGGTTTCACCCCTTAACCACTATTGGACGCAATCAGAAGTCGCAATAAACCGAAAAAGTGGTAATATTGATGGAACATTCAGGCTTTTACACCGGATTCGAGTCCAGTAAACAGGCATTTCAAAAGCGATATGGTTCAGCACAAATTTTGCCGGTCTGGTGCCTTTTGTGCAGTGGGGCTCTGGGCGGAATCGGTTACTGGACTTGCTGTTACCCTCTCGGTAAGTTGAGCGGGTTGGTATGCGTCTTACCTCACTGCAAAACCAGTCGCAATATTAAGGAACACAAATTCTTGTTGCAGATGTTATTAAAAGTCGCATTCAAATGGCTGATCGACCGCCGAAAGGCTTGTCTTACATTTCTGATGCCTGGCGAGCGATTTGTAAGCAAGAAGGAGCGTAAGTGATTGGGAGTATTATTTGCCTCTGTTCGTTGACTGATAAATCTATTCAAATTCTCAGTCGCGCCTTGCTGAGAGGCTTGTTGCCAACGTGTGAGCCCTACCTTTTTTTGAACCACGGCACACCCCGTACTAACCACCAACCGATACTCCTATCGAGCTTTTCCAGACATCCGAGCGTAAGATGATTTCTTTCGACCTGGGTTTTCAAATTAGTACTGAAGAACTTTTTCTTCTAACTTCATTTTTGGGATCAGTATCCCAGCTGCGGCATCAACTTTTGTGGGTTACGAACTCACAATGGATTTCCTACAAAAGAATTTGGATATTTGACTGTTTGGATGAGCGCCGGACGTGAAGCACCTAGCCAAAAGTCCAGTTCATGCTAGCTAATAAGATTTCGCTGAGCAAGGCCGTCTTGAGGTATCCCTCAAACAGCAAACGATCAATGGTTGTAATGAACAAAAAAAAAGATTGAAATGATGTTAACCCAACAGACTTCGGGTACGATCAGGAACAAAGCATCAATTCATTGAATCAATTCCAAGAAAACTGCATTGGATGTTATTTATTAGATTCAAGACCAGGTGGATGTGACACAGCGTGTGTGTGGGTTTTTTGCTGGAGAAAAGATAGTCCAACGGATTTCTTGGAGACAATCAGAAAGACCATCTGCCTGATTCAGTAGCAAGTAGTCAATGCCTATGGAATTTCAAGAGAACTGAGTTATACCCAAAGACATAAAAGTTGAAAAAACTCAATGCTTTACAGCACAACAGATGGAGAGGGATCATGAACCCCTCTGGGAAGAGAATACTCCTAACAAGAAATTTTCACAGCTAAAGGAAGGCTGCGGCAACCAATAAATGGGTTTGATTTGGTGTAAACAAGATGTGTCATGGAACCACCAATAAATCATACAAAATTTCTCATCTATTACAACCAGTCCCACCTGTGCACAGAAAAGTTGGTACAAAATTGGAGTGCAATTTTCCTATGGTGTTTCAAACCAAAGGGTAGTATCCCATGAAATCCTTCCAGATTTGAAGCACTTCTCATCATATTTGATTTATTTGATTTGACACTTTTTAATACCAATGTTTTTTTGTGTGGATGGGTGAATTTCTAAGTCCCCTGAGCCTTGAACTAAAATATTTTAAATGAAAAGCATGTTTGAATAGGCTTTTGAGATCACCAAACCATATGATTGATGCTTTTATGGACTTCAGCAAATCTAAAAAAATGATGCACTATATGAAGAATCTATTTTCATTTTGGTGTTGGTGACATCTGATATGGTTAAATTTTGTGAATGAATTGGGAAAAGAAAAAGTCTAAGGCTCCATTTAGCAACCGGGATGTAACTTATGCCACCGTGCCAACAAAAAGTTACACCCTGTATGTCCCAGATGTGACACACAGGCTGGTTTGACAAAGTGTATGTGTGCATGTGCATTGCCATGCACACTTTATGTTGCAGCCCGTATTTCTGGTGAGGCCAGACATACAGGGTCAACCCTGTATATCTGCCCTTCACCTGCCCTTGTTGCATATGCATTTGCAAGCAGGGGTGTATAATGCAACCCCACAATATATATTTTTTTGGAGAAATGTTGTTTTGGGCCTCTTCCATGCTCATATACACATACAGATACATGTGCCCAAATGCAACCTAAACCCCAGGGACCAATGAAAGTGATCTTTTTCTGGATAAAATTTTGAAATTCTGAGTGAATTGATACAATGGATACCAATTTTTCCTCCCATCACCAAGGTGTTCTACATACAGGATCTTTGTGGAACTTCAAATTTAGTAGATTTCAGTTTGGAATAGCCATTAAAACCAGAATCTCAAATATTCTAGAGTATTTTCAATTAATCCAATACCTTCCCAGAATCACCTTGGTATTTGTTTTTTTAAAAAAAAAGCAACTTTGATGAGATCAAACCAATTTGACAAGAACTTCAAAATTAGCCAATTCACTTTGCACATCCCCCTTGCCTGGTGATTCTCTTTTATCCTTCACACAACTTTAAAACTGGGCTTTTGGGAAAAATATTAAAGCCTTTAACAGGGAAATTGGTATCCATCAAAATTATGAAATAAACATAAGTGTATCATTCTCTTCAAATATTTAAATAATTCAATAACTAACCCCATTTCCATGGATTTGATAAGTCTGAAGAATTGAAGCGCCTAAGAATTTCAATCCAATTGATTTTTCTTGTAAAAAAACAATCATTTTTCTTTATTCAATCCAAAAGTACTCTTTGAATTGAATCAGCATTCCTTATACTTTAGTGATATTAATTTGACATCAAGAAACACACATCTGTGACAAGCGCTGCTGAAATGCAAGCAGGGCTTGGCACAAGTGGAATCTACTCTTAGTAGGCTTGGGGGCAAGGTTACTGGAAGATGCTACAAGGAGCAGAGTAGGAGTTAATTCAGAGAAGGTGCTGGATGACACTTGCAGCAATGGATTTCCTACTAAGGATTAGTAAACTAATTTCTTGGGGGAAAATCAGGAAGGAGGGAGAGGAGGCCAGTTTAAATAGAAAAGAGATGGAACTACAACAGAGGTACAGTTGGTTGGGGCTCAGACTATGTAGGTAATGACAAGGGAATATTCTGGGTAACAGAGAGGGAAAATGAGGTATGCTACTACATTGGGATAGGCTGCTTCTACATTGGGGCAAGGTTCAGGTCTGGGCTGTCTAATTTGGGATTGTACAGTTGAAGGATGTACAGTGTACATTTTTTTTTTCACAGGCCTGATATTAAGGGTTCTATTGGGGCAGGGATTCCAGGGTCCAGTTTGAGTGATCCAAATTTATTTTATGATTTGATGAATTCCAAAAGGTTTGGCAAAGACTTCAAATTCTTTAAAGCAGAGCTGAGATTTTTGGGGTTGCACACAATTTTGTCCTTCCACAAGCTTTGCTTCAGTTTTAATTGTGCAATTTGGTACGCTGGGAAAAAATGAAAAAGGTGAGTGACTTTTTCCTTCCTGTAGCCACAATGTGGGCAGGAGGGGTTCAGAAATTTCCTCAATTGTTACAAGTAGCCTTTCAGAAAGCAACTTCCCAACGCAAGCTGGCCTAGTAGAGCCAAATCCTGAATCTGAAGTTGTGGGAGTCATCTGTTCAGGATTGTATTTGGCGTAGTTTTGCCCTTCAAAGCAATTCTCTTGGATTTTGTAACATTGCTGAACAAAGGAAAGTCTAGTGGTTGGCCAGAGGTGACTGCTTCCCTGGCCTTTGCATCTGCCAATTCATTACCTCTGATGCTTGCGTGTCCCGGGCATCATTAAAAGGCTATCTACTGTTCTGCGCATAGTGAAGAGACAAGTTTCAACAGTTCCTTAAAGATTTATTGGCCAGGGCTTTTGGCTAGAAGGTTTAGGAGCATTTTCAGGACACCTTTATTATCCATAAAAATCTGATGTGGTTGGAAGAGGCCTTATCCCAGTGGCTTATTAGTTGAATTGAAGCTATGATTCCCAGTGCTTCACATTCATGGTTCAAATGGGAGATCTCCTTCCCTGTTCAGATAAGCAAAGCATGATCAGTGTCAAGTAATGGAACCACTGCCCCTCTGCCTTTGCTTTCATCATAAGATATATCAGCAAAGATGAGAGCCTCTCTATCCATTGTGTTGTTAATAAGAGTTTCTGTGGATGTTATTTCCTCTTTCCTTTTCAGGGATAAGTTGTGGTAAGTCATTGAGCATGGTAGGCTAGTTATCTTACACTTGACCTGGATTGCAATTAATTCTGGGTTAGATGCAATAAAAGTTATTAGAATGTTTCTACAGATGGTGGTTTTAGCTTCCAAAAAATTGGGGTTTTGTTGTTTTAAGATTTTTTCTAAGAGTTCTCCCCATATGCTCTGTAAGAAGTAAATCTGCAGCAGCTTCCTTGCAAAGAACAGAAAGGCAGATTGAGTTATTGCTTCATACACTGGTGTATGTGTGATGTTCTGCTTTATCCAATCTATCCTGATGGTCCTGAAGACACCCTTTGCCCACATTGTTCTTGTTTTGTTTATCTTGTCTGTGATGATCTTCAGGCAAGGTTCATTTTTTTTGTGGCTCATATGTGTTCAGCGTAGGCAATTCTGGGTAGGAGTACTGAGTTCAAGAGCCTTGACCAATTGTTTTCCAAGATTCCCCAACATGTATTACCAAGCCTGGATTAAATTCTCAGGGTTTGTTGCCTCTGGGATAGCAAGTTCCCAATGTGTGAATGAAAAGAGAGGTTTTTGTCAATGTTTATGCCTAGCCACTTTGATGTGGTGGAGAAATTTATCAATGTGCCTGAAAAGTTGAAATGGGAAGGGGACTCTGGGGGCTTACTAGCATTGGACATAATTAAAACCTGGGTTTTCCATTTGTCAAATGTTGCTTCATATCTTAAGTCCCATTGGCACAACCCATTGGCTAGTTCCTGCATTTATTCCAAGGCTTCTTAAAATGATCTTCCTGCCTTCAATTTCACAAAATAATCTATGTAACATATGGAATTTGTTGCTGTGATTGGTTTCTTGGTTAGGTGAAGTAGCTTTGAGTTGTACAGTATATACAGTATTACCAAGAGTGGAGAGCCCTGTGGAAGGCCTCCTGGGAGAATCTTTGGGGGTGAGATGTAGTTGTCTAGGTATATTGTTGTGCTTCTTTACTGTAGGAAATAGCATTTCAGTATCCATAAGTATTCCAGTTAACCACTGGTGCAAAGCAAATGCGTGATTCTGTAAGGGTGAACCATAGGGTACACAAACTTTACATCTAAGAATAAATCCATAACTAATTTTTTCTCTTTCCATCTTTCTTGTACCCATGTTTCTAGCTTTAAAATTGCATCTTCAGTAACTACTCCCTTAAACCCATGATAGTGCTGATTGGGGAGAGTTCCAGATTCAACTGCCCACTCTGTTAGGTGCTTGGCAAGGATTAGTTTCAAGGGTTTTCCCAGAGTGTTGAGGAGGGCAATTGGTTGGTAGGCATTGGGATTTGTGTATTCTGGCTTATGTGCTTTGCGGATGATTGTTGTCTCTCCCCGCTTCCAGAATGAGGGATATATACCTTGGCTCAGAAAATGGTTGTATAGG
Source organism: Puccinia polysora (assembly GCA_025617555.3). Taxonomy (NCBI): domain Eukaryota; kingdom Fungi; phylum Basidiomycota; class Pucciniomycetes; order Pucciniales; family Pucciniaceae; genus Puccinia; species Puccinia polysora. The sequence goes on from CM062621.1 coordinate 24,232,867, forward strand.
TGAACTAATTGTGGGCATAGGGCTGGGCTGGTTAGTTTTAATATTTCATTCCTCACCTTTTGCGGCTCCAGGTATTTTTCTAAAGCTAGCTTTTTCATTGCTCTAGTGACTTCATTGGCGGTAGCTTTTCTATAAATTTCAGGCTGGTGCTTTCCTTCTTCTTCCACATCAGACAGGTTGATGGTGGTCTTGATCAGGGATGTGCCTGTGAAAAGAATATCTGCCTGTTCTGTTTTACCAGTTGCATATAAGCCATCAGGTTTTTTGAGGGGGATTCATTTGCCAGTGGCTCTAGGCTTGACTTTTTGCAAAGAACCAAATACATCATTTCCAATGGAAACCAGGTAAGATTGCCAGTGAGATTTTTTGGTGTATCAAAAAAGTTACTTGGAAGTAGTTGTTCCACTGTCTGTAGTGCATGCATGCCTCCTCTGAATTAGTCATGAGCATCCATCTGCAAGCCTGGTTCCTCATTTTCAGTATGGGATTTAGTATTTTAGGGTTCCACCACAACTTGGCCTGAGTGGCATCATGATTTACCATCCAACCTAGGTTAGATTGCATCTGATATAGAGCATTGGACAGGGCTAATGCCATCTCATTTGTCCATATTTCAGTTGGAGATTATGTGATTGTATTTTATAATTGTTGTTAACCACACATTGATCTAGCGCATGCCACGTTGGATGTGCCCATTTTTTGGGTTGAATGTGTCCCTGCATGACCAGAATCCCCTTCAGGGCATGGTGATCAGAGCCAAAGGTTTCATTAATTACTCCTATATCTGATATTTTTTTTGCTGCTTTGAAGGTAGCCCATATTAATTCTATAGTTGTCAATTTACCTTTATTTGTGTAGAAATTGGGGATGCGCCATGGTGAGATTAAATGGAAGCCACTTTTGCCGCATAGCCTTACTAGCATTTCTGGTTCCTTGTGTGTCAAGCAATATCCTACCAGGTTCCACATTTGGTTGTGTAGGTTAGAGTCCATGAATATGCACATGGGTTAAGTTAGCCAATTATGCGTTGGTAACCATACTTCAAGGTCTTTCAGGCCTGCGTTTTTGGTTGGAGGGTTATAAAAATTTACCAAAATGATGGACTTTCCATCCGCCCCTTGGAGTTGGACACTGGTTAGATGTTTGGAGTTGCCTGGAAACTGGATGATGGCTTTGGAGGGAATCAATCTGTGGATATATACACAGCTTTTGTGACAATCCCTCCAACTTTTCAGGGTATGCTTGTAGCTTTTAATTTGATTCCAGTCTGGGTGAGTAGGAGGAAAGAGGGTGTATGGTCTCAACCATGGTTCCTGGAATGGTAAGATTGGGGCAGTGATTGGATGTAAATGGAGGAGGTTCAGAGTGATTTATTTTGGTAAATGACAATTTAACTGGAGGAAAGGGAGTTTGTTGATTGGTCCATGCTGAGGTTTCCCCAAAGGGGGGGGGTTGTAACAGTTGTAGGTGGAGTGAGACTTGAAAAAGAAAAAACAGGTAGATCAGAATTTTTGGTAGAAAAGGGTTTCCTTATCATTGGAGTGGAAAGGGACGTGTGGACTGAGCTTGTATCCATGACCGTTTGAAGGGGCAAATTACACTTAATACTGAGTGTTTTATGTCATCTATACCTTGGACCTTGTTTTGTAGGCCTTCTTTGCACTGTACGCATTCTTTTATCTCAAATTGATTTTCTGGGCATTCTTTTGTCATATTTCTGCCGTTGCATTTGCCAGATCTTGATTTTGGCAGCACCATTCTCCATAGTGTCCCATCTGTAAAAATTTAAAATATTGGGCCAGGTAAGGCTTGAAGCGTATTACCCAATGATAGTTGGAGTCTTGGAAAAGGACTGTGTAAGAGATTTGATCAGATAGCTCTTGGGTTGCAAAAGATAACACAAGTGATCCCACTTCTTTGGCTGTATTCATGTTGTCAGATAACCATTTCATCCTTACTAGGTCTTCTTTTTTGAAGTGTTTTGTCATTTCTATTTTTGTCTTATTGTAATCTGATGACGGGTTGAACTCCTTTGGTACCCCACGTACTAAGAATGACCATGTACTGGGTGTTGCCTCCAGATTGGGATGGACTTTCTTAGACCATAAGTGCTTGTTATTTTTCAACCATTTCTGATGAGTTTTGTTTTTTGTATAAAATAAAACATAAAATGAATTCATGACATGTGCGCAAGTTACTGTGACCAACTCATCTTTTACTTTGGTGTTTAACTGGGATAGCGCTTCATTTGCTCTCTGGAAAAATAGTTCTTTTGGCAGCTTTTAAATATGGTTTTTCAGAGGGTTTGAGTGGATGATTGCTCTACCTGGCTTGTATAGTCTCATGCCATGCCTTGTTGCAGGAGCTAGTTTTTTTTTCATGTGGCAGCTAGTGGGGCTTGTGTTTCTGTGTTTTCAGCCTATGTTTGTCTTGGAAATAACACAGCAGGTTGGGTTTCATTATTAGGGGGTTGGTTTGCTGTTTGCATAGCTATCATACTTCCCAAAAGCCTCACCATCTGTTTTAAATTTTTTAACTGTTTATTCTTGGATCAAATTAAGATTTGGAAGAGCTCTAAAATTGTTTTGCTTATGATAAGTTCACCTTCAGCAGTATAGTTTTCTTTACCAGCCATCAAACCTGTTAAAAATAAGGTCACACTGCTGGAACCATCTTTGGTTGGGGAGGTAAGAAAACTATTGTTTTCAGTTTTTGAGCTATTTTTTATGATTCCCTCAATTCCTGGAGGGTTGGGATGACAGAGAGGGACCATTTGGTCCAAACAGGAGAGACATTTAGGGCGGATCAGCTTCCCATATAATGATTTGTAGAAATGATAATTGTTGATTGGGGGTTTGGTGGTGAGGTGGTGGTACAGAAGATTATCATCCGCACAGTGTACATGAGAGTCATGAAACTATGTACTAAGTAGAGATAGTATGGGATACAATATATAAGTGGATATACATAAGGATTCCCAAAGGATAAACCATGATGAAGTATGGGATAGACAAGTGATTAAGGTTAGAGGATATGCAGGCCTGGGAGATTAAGTATGTGCAAGCATATAGAGTCTATCTGTATGATGTATGAGGTTAGACTATATGCAGATATGTACTGCATGAAGATCCTGAGAGTATGTAGTTACTGGAGATATACTGATATAATTCTCCTGATCCCTGAGGTTGAATTTACTTGGCAAGTAGATTAGAACTGAGGGTTAGAATGAGTTTGCTGAGCGTAGACTGAGTTAGGTGTCAGTATGACACCATCACAGAAGTCCTGTTCCAATTTAAAATATGGGAGGTATAAATGATTAGATTATCATTTAAATATTCCCCGGAGCTGCAATGAATGTCCAACAAATAGATAATTTCTTTCATTTTTCACAAAATTACTTGGTTTATACCATTCAATTATATACTTTCAATTATATATGAAAAATGAAATTATTGTTCCCTAAAGGATCATATAACTACTTGATGGATTCTATTTTTACTTGAAAAGGTTTTTGTTTCTATTTTTAATGAAATCAAAATGAGAAATTTAAAAATATTTAGGTAATTCTCCATGAATTTGGATTACTTGGAGGAAATTGGACTCTTTTTTCAGGAAAGGATTCCCTCCAAACTTGAATCCAAAAAATTTATCAATATGAAACCAAATTGATCTATAAACTGAGTTTTTGTTTTTTTCAAAACATTTAATTTGCATATTAGGTCCTATCAGATTTAACCAAACCCAAAATTTTTAAATGGCGGGTTTCAACCCAAATCCAGCACTAAAAATAAAAAAAACCCCGCTTATTTCACATCAGATGTGCCAGAGTTACCAGAGAATAAATGGGTTTTTTCAAATAAAGTATTTAAAGGATTTCACAGCATCAACCCATCATTCCACATCATCAAACCTGGTCCAGCCTCTGACCTCATTTGAAAAATTCTACCTCCAACCTCATCTGAAAAATATGATTTGGTGCTCTCATCAATTCATCACTCTCATCTCTTATTTTTATCCTCATTTCTCCATCACTCTCATTGCTTCATCACTCTCATCACTTCATCACTCTCATCACTTCATCACTCTCATCACTTCATCACTTTCATCACATCCTAAATCTCATTGCTTTGTCACTTTTGTCACTTCCTCACTCTCATCTCTTCCTCACTATCCTCATTGGTTCATTGAGCTCATCACTTTATTGCTTGATCAAATCCTAACTCTCATCACTTCATTCCTCTCATTCCTTCATCCCTTCATACCTCTTACTCTTTTCAAATGGCCCCTCAGCAAACCTCCCCCCGCAAGTTGACACCAAACTCAAATGGACAAAAGAAAAAATCCCCAAGGAACTTTACATCAAAAAATCCTCCCCCATAAGATTCCAAAGGCTCAAGTAAGCTCAAAAGATTGGATTGCATCATCCTGGTAAACTGGCTGAAAAATTTCTCCAACTATGATTCTTGCTTTGGATCCAACAACAAAACACAAAATGGCCAACCTCCATCCTCTGAGATTAATGGTTATCTCCTGATGGCCAATGAACTGAAGAATAAAAAAAAATTTAGGCTGGATCTTTCATCCAAACAGATGCAGCACCAATTCAAGAACTATTGAGCCAAGTACAAAAAGGCCCACTCATTTTGAATCTCAACTCAATTTGGTATCACCAACTTCAATAAACCCAAGGGAATCAACTTGGTGGTTGATAATTTGGACTATATTTGTCCCTTTTATATTCATATGGATGAAATATTTGGAAAGAAGGCCAAAATCAAACCATTAGCTGCTTTTGATGCCCGAAAATCCAATTCAGTAGATGCCAAGGACTTGACTGTGAATGCTTAGCCTAGCAATAATGATCCCAACAAAACCTATGAGAGGCTCCAATTGAATTTGGAGGAGGATATTCCAACACAACCATATCAAAGCATGTCTACATCAGCATTGATCAATGATTCAAACCATTCCTTGTACCCCTCACTTCCTTCTTTGGATTTCTCTCTTCCTGAGGTGGAAGAAATTAACAACTTGGCCAATGAGGAGAAATTTATTCCACTACCTCCATTACAATAAAAATATGTTCAAGTAAGGAAGCAAGTTCTTTTCTTTTCTTTCCTGTTAATCCTGAATGATTCAGATTTTAAAAAAACAGCAAAATTCATTTATTAATGGCCAAACACTCAAGCCAATGGGGCCTCCCAAATCAACTTCAAATGAGAGTGATGACTTTCCTAAACAAACCAACTCTGCAAAGGGAATGTAAAAGGTCTACAATTCCATCAAAATAAACCCCAATAGCCTTCAAAAGAGGAGAAAAAATTCCAATTTTTCCAGCTTTGAAGAGTTCATTGAGAAGCAAGATTCAATTAATTGAATTGATTGAATCTGCTCACTTTCAAAATAAAGCTCATTCCTCTTCCCCTCCAAAGAAAAGTGAAATCACAAATTGAATATGAAAAACTTCAATTTGAAAAGGACAAGTGGGATTGAAAACTGGCTATTGATTTTCAAAAGCAGAAAGCAGAGAGTTTGGCTCATAAAATGAAATTGGATTCTGAGTGAAAATTAAAACATGCAGAGCAGGAGTTTCAAAAAGAGAAAAAGGAGAAGTATCAAAAGGAAGAGAGAGTAAAAAAGGATAGGAAAAAACTTTCAATGGTAAAGAAAGATAGGTTATCAGTAGCCATGGCATGTATTGGTAGAAGTAGAACTGTGGATGAAATAAAGGAGATTACTCAATTCCTTGGCTTGTGAAATATTTACTTTGATATTTTTTTTTTAAAAAAAAATAAATCAATTATTTTCAAATACAATCGTGTTTGAGCATATTTTTAACCCCACCAATAAAAAATTTTTGTTCATTTTTATTTACATTTTTTGGTTTAGAGTATATTTTACCACTTTTGATATCTTTGCAAGTGTTCCAAGTAGTCTTTTTAATTTTCATAGACATGGCCCTACTTGTAGGGGTGTCAGTCTCCACAGCAGGAAAAGTCTGGTGGTTGTACTTATTGGCCGCCCAAATCATTCAAACCACACCTTTTTCTTTGAAATAAATACCAAAAAACAAGTCAGGAAAAAAAATTGGCCATTGGATAATTAGTATTCTTCCTTGTTTCCAATAATTTTTCCATTCAATTTTTGGGTTGGAACCATGAGTAAAAAGGAATATGAAGAGATGCCACATTTTTCAATGTGGGGGGATATGTAGAATCAATTTGAATTGAGGGTGATGTGGGGGGCACAGTCAAAAGTAGTGAGCTGGGATCCATATTCCAATGAAGAGGAAGAGGGGATATTTTTGCCCAGAATTTTTTGACTGTTGAAATCATGTGCCAGTCTGGCTAATTTTTGGAAAATTTGGCCTAAAACTTGTGAGACCTTGTCTGACCTAAGTTTCAAAAAAATCAAACTCTTGCAGGGAAGATTGAATAACTGCTTGCTTAAAATTTTTTCCAAATATTGCAGAAGGGTGCATTGATTTTTGCCATCCAATTTCCCACATTTTTCCACCCCAAGATCTTGAGGGACAAAAAGTGTTTACAAAATTTTTGGATTGGTGAATGAAGATGGTGACCAAGTTGATTTCCTTCTTCTCTTCTTCAGAGAATTTATTCAAAAAAAAAAAACAATTATTTAAACCAGAGCCTCATGATCCAATTGATTGTGAGAAAATAATTTTCCAGAGGAGAAGAAATGGAACTGTTTGATCTTCTGTTTGGCCTGTTAAAGCTCTTCAAGGGAGGGTTTTAAACAGGGTTTTTTTTTGGAATTGATGGCAGGATACAGATTAAAAGGCTGTAGTTTTTGATTATACCACACAAACTGTTCATTGATCCCTCCCTCTTCTATCTCCAACAAGATTTTAGAATCTCAGTATTGATCCCAGTTTTTCTGAGAAGCCCTATTCTTGCCACCTCTTTGTATGCTTATGGAATCTTTTTGTTTCATACTTTTCCCTCCCATCCAAATAATTCAATTGGGTTGAGGATCAAGGAAGGATTCAAGTGATTGTGTAAAATATTGAGTTTGTTGGCAGAACAATTGGACAGCCGGAAAAAAGGCAGTTTTAGACCAAGCAAGGGATGGAAAATTGTGTTTCATTGCATTGAATAAAAATAAAAATTCATGAGTCATTTATAATAAAGGTAGATGAGAAAAAACATAGAAAAAATAAAAAATAACTGTCAATCTTCACCCCCCCTCAAAAAAAAAAGTCAGCCCAAGATTTTAATCATCCAGGAAAAGGCAGAGGAGGAGGAGGGAGCTGCAAACAATTGACAAATTGATTGCCAATTGAAAAAAACAGCAAAAAATCAATCAATTGATTGTAGTTTGTTTGTTCAATTGAAACAACAGCAATTGATTGATTGTTTGCAGTTCAATTGACCAAACAAACTTCAATCAATTGATGGATTGCATTGAAAATGAAACAATTGATAAGTTGCTTGCAGTTTTTTGGTCAATCAAAAAACAAACAATCATTTTTTTTCTTGCCAGTCAAGGGATGAGGAGGAGGAGGAGGAGGAGGAGGGGGGGGGGGTGCTTGACTGGGGTTCCAGAAAGTTCCAGGCAAATAACAAGCAAGGAGGTGGGGTAATATCTGAAAGGAGGAGGAAGAGGGAGGAGTTCAGCCAATGAGGGGGCGGAGGAGGAGGGGGGGGGGGGAGCTTTCCTGGGGTTCCAAGCAAAGAAAAAGCAAGATCAGGAGCTGATGAAGGAGGAGGATGACTGGGGGAGAATTTGGGGTGGAGGTGGATGGTGAGGTAGAGGAGGTGGGTGAGGCGGTTTGGTGAGGAGGAGGAAGGAGTGGGCTGGTGCTTTGGTGGTGTGAGGTATTAGCTGGAGGTTTTGTTTTGTTTTATCTAAGTCCACAAAAAAAAAACCAAGTCAGCCTAGGATTTTTCGTTGGAAAATGAATAAAAAATTACTGTGATGTGAATTTTTACCTATTTTGAAACAGCATTTCGCTCATCAAAGTGAGAAAGTGTGAGGGGTAGAATCTGCTCCCTCAAGGCAGAAGATTAGGGAAAAAATGAGATGGGGATGAATTGAGGAGGATCAGGAATATTGTCTTCAAATATTTCATCCCATTCATGTTTGATGTTGGCCAGAGGGCTGTGAAGTATTGCAAAACTGATAATCCAGTTGATGAGGATCTTCATTTATTTGGAATTTTGAAGCTGGTTTTGCATTTCCCATAAGCTGGCCCGTCTTACTTTTAGGACTCCTATTGCATTCTCAATTCAAACTTGAGATTGGGCAAGATTATAGTTGAAATCATTTTGAACTTGATTGTTGAATGAAAAATTGCAGTATCCTGAAACCACATATTTTCCACTAGCATAAGCTGAATTGGCCAGAAGTTATTGATCTTTGCCATTATATTTCTCTGGTTGTTGGGTAATTGTCATCTGATTGAAAACATATGAATTGTGACTACAACCTGGAAGGCCAGCATGGAGGGATATGAAATTCTTGTTATTATCACAAACAAGTTGCATTGCCACAGAGTATCTATACAAACAGATAAAAAATATTTGGTCAGTTTTTCATCAAATTATTTGGAAAAGACATGAATAAATTGCCTTTTTTCTGATCAAAATAGTGGTTTCCATCTAGCTTGGGGTTTTGACTCAAAGGGATAGTGGTTCCATCATAAAAACCAATGAAACCAGGAAAGACTTCAGTCTCTATTAATTGAGATATCTACTTAAGTTCTTCTTTGGTTGGCCAAGAAAGGACTGAGAAAAAGAAAGATAGGATAGCAATCATTACTCTTTTGGTGTATAAGTCAATGGTTCCACAACCAACTAAGAATAGATTTTCTAATCAATGAATTTCTGCTCCATTTCCGTTTGATCCCAATTTACAAAGATCATCATGCAGTTGGATATCTGGATTGAATGGAGGATTCCAAGAATTTTTCTGGAAGATTTGGCAGTCTTTAATCATTTCCACAGGTTTCATGAATGAAGGAAATGAAGTTCTGAACAGTTGATGGAAGCTTAAGTTGGGGAGGAGATGAAGCTTTTGCCTTTCATACATGTAGTTGTGAAGAGTCTGCCTTCTTGGAACAATGTATTTCTTTTCAAAAAGAGAATTCAAAGCTAACCAAGTTGATTACAAATCAGAGTCTGAATAATGAAAAATGTTCAGTCAGATTTTTTGTGTTTTCAACTTGCCGCTGAGAAGTTTGATTGGAAATGTGTAGAAAAATGGTAATGCAATTTAGGGTGATGAGATGATGATGGTATTTGTGTGAAGTGATATAGATGAGATGTGTGTGATGCAATGGAGATGGGAGTGGTATGGATTTGCTGAGGTGGAGGTGTGTATGGTTATTTTGCATGGTATGAATGGTGGATGGATGATGGTGCATAAATAGGGGGTTTGATGTTTGAAACCAACCATTTTCATGAAACCAAACCATTTTGAAATACACCAGTCAGGGGGTATGTTTATTTTAGAAACCTGCAATTAAAAATGGGAGGTTTGCTAAATCTTATATGACCTATTAAAGAGATTTGATTGCAAACTGCAAGACTGATAGGCACAAGAAATCAGGGGGAAAAGGTTGAAAACAAGAAAGAGAAGAATAAAAGAATGGAAACAAAAATGTGAAGCTGATCTGTTCAGTCAAAGCAAGCATGGAATGTATAGGATAAGGTGCATTATGGGTGAAGACACTCAAGGATAGGCAGGAACATTGAGGTTTTCTGATGAGCTGATCTGATGTGGAAAAAGATGCAAAGTTGAAGAAGATCCCACCAGGAACCAAAAAAGATTAGGTTTTAGAACAGCAAGTAGGTTGAGTTTACAAGCTTGAAATGGTGAAAAAGTAAATAAAATGAAAAGAAAAGAAATAGGAAAGAAAGAAATCAAAAAAGAAGATGAGAAAAAGAAAAAGTAAATCAGAGAATTGAGAAGGAGATCTGAGGTTTGGTGTATTCAGGAGTTGAAAGTTCAGTGTCTACTCCATCAAGTTCACCCTCCTCCCTCAAGCTCTGTGTTCCATTCCTCCTATGTTGTTGTCCCTCTGTGGTCCACATGGTTTAGGTTTGAGATGAGAGAGCGCCTCTCTGTGAAGCTGTGTGCTAATACCGGCAATGAGTGGGAGCCTCTGGGATTGTGAAATCTGATATTTCAACACATATACCCCAAAGTTTTTGTTATTTCAAAAGAAAAAAATCCCATTTCATTTGAGTCTAATTTATTTCTCAAAAGGAAAGAGTAAGAAAGGAGGGACAAATCCCTGTGGGGAAGTGTCTAAATAAAATCATGAAAAATTTAAATTCAAATTCAATATTTCTTGTTCTGGGTAGCAATTTTTTTTCTTGTTAAGATCAAAAAGATATGTATCTTTTACTGCATTTTTTTCAAAAAATTATCAGCAAAAAGAAAAAAAATGCAAGAGGTGTTACATGAATCGCTGATGAAGCTATGATTTTATGAAAAAAGTTGGTTTTTACCCCTCATGAAAGAAAGTATCAAAGTAAGAATTCATTCAAGTATTTTTGTCAGCATCTGCCTGATCCTTAGCATTTATTGGAAATTTTACAATTTTCTGATCTGTTCAAAGCTACTTTGTCTTCAAAAAAAAAATGATTATTTTTTTGTGAGTTTCTGATTTTTTCATTCTGTTTCAATGGAAATTATTCCAGGAATTAAATTTCATCCAGGTAAGATTTTTGAAATAAAATCAATTAAAAATGGTTACCATTTGTGATTCAGCTGTGTGGTTTCTCATAAGAGATGTCTGATTGAAAGTAATTTAGTTTTTCATTGAGAGAAATTTTGGGCATTACCTAGCCTTTTGGAATCTTGAAGAAAAATGAGTTTAAGGACAAATAAATCTATACAATCTGTGGATAATATGGAAGATTAAGTTTTGGGCTGGAAAGTTTTTGAAAGCATTCATATATGATTTAAAATTACTATTGGGATCAACTAGAATCAAAATAAACATTTATAGAAAAACACACAAATATACAGATATTGAACCTTTTATTTTGGCCCAAAATTTGTTTGTGAAATATTTTTGGGAAATGTGCCTTACTTTTTACAGAAGAAGATAGGTGGTTTTACTAGAATTTTTTTTGTTTTTGGCTTTTTTTTCCCTAAAAATATGCTAATGATGGAATGCAAGACTTCCTTTCCTTCATTAGTGTTGAAATACTGTTCCCTAAATCTTTTCACGATTTTGTAGTAAATTTGAATGTATATTTTATATTTTTAAATTATGGAAAATTATTAGGGTAAATCAGAGTTAGAAAATCCAAAATTTTTTAAATATTTGCTCTTGAGCTAAATCTACGATTTGAAAAAATCCATTGAAAAATTTAAAAAAACCACTTATTTGACAGAAGGGATTTCAGGGTTACCTGAAAATGAGTGGGGTTTTCCCAACTCTCTTTCTTATATCTCTCTACTTTTCAATCATTTATCATCCTCCCTAAATCCTCATACATATCATTCAAACTTCAGATCCCTCAAGAATCATAATCAATCTCAATTCAAAAAATGTTTTCATCCATCATCCTGCCAACTTGTTTCTATTTTTTCAACCAAATTTGATAAATCCCGTCAAAAACCTGAGGATCCTTCTTAATCTTAAAAACTGAATCAAGAAGTTGATCAAATTTGTAATCAAAAAAAATACTTCCTTTCAAAATCACTAACTTCAACATTATCTCAACTTGGTAGCTAAACAAATTTACAAACAGCCCATGCCCAGCATTTAAAAGGAAAATACAAAACAATAATTCCAGAAAAAATCTGAACTCTGGTAAGATTCAATCATAGTCAAATTTATTCTCCCTAATATTAAGCCAAAGAATTCTGGTAGGTTGGAGAACTGAAGCGCAATCAAATATGGTCAAAATGCCATGAGGTAGTCCAAAATGCGGCATAAAAAAACCTAATTAATCCCAAAATAATTTGAAGTTGAAAACAAAAAAAAATGAAAAAACTGCAAAATTACCCTTTCAAAAAAGGGATGAGCTCTATACATGTTTTCATATCCAAAAGATTAATTTAAACCCACTTCAACTTTCAAAAAAAAACACCCAATAATTCTATCCTATTATAAAATTCTTCTTCTGTCTTAGATCAATTCCTTGAAAAATCTATGAAAAAGCTATAAACTTGTTTAAAAATCAATAAATAATCCAATATCTTGCCAATCTTCCATAAATACCTCAATTTGAATAATCATTGCAAAAAATCTCAAAATTTGTTATTGAATGGAACCAGACCAGTTTGAGAATCCTAACAGAAATATGTGCAATATTCTGATTATCCCATTATTCTGAAATCAAGTCCATTCCATTATCCAAGACAGTAATTTGAATCTGGAGAATATCTTGATCGGGCTCCTCCAATATCTGACCAGAATTTACAATAAACACCGGAAAGGCTGTTTATGCATCTTGATAATACTGTTTGTGTTCACCTGGATTTTCATTCTTCACCCAAGAAAATGAAACTGTCACACTCCAGAGTTAAGGGTGATTGTTTCCTCACTTTTCAATATACCCTTCTCATCAGTACCATCTACCTCAGTCTTAAGCATGACAAACAGTAATGCACAACATCAATAGTGCAATCCACTTACTCCCCCTGGCTTGTGCAATAACCTTCCAATCTTGGCAACTCAGTCTATACCTGCAACACCTTGCAGTTTGTCAACCATCCATTTGAACATTGCTCCATCTCCGCTTGGTTATCTCAGCCCTGGTACTTCCATTCTCAGTTATGCTACTATTTTAGATCTCACAATCGTCAAGCCACATCAATTTTATAGTTCCATCTTTGCACTAACTCCTTCCTTGCATTTTCACCTCTGTTACTACTTTTGTTCATTTTCAGTGTCATCTCATTTCATTCCTTCATGCATCAAATTTACCAGGGTACATACTTGCACAGTCCCCTTTTCTTGCACCCATGCTATGACTCCAGAGATGTTGTATTGTTCAATTTCATCTTCCCATTCTTTTCTGGTCATCCATTGCATCATTCTCTCTAGATTTAGAAGACTTTCCATCAGGTTGTACCTAGTCACTCCGGATTACCTTATAAGGACTGACCCCTTTCCTGCAGATTGTTTCCTCAGTTAGTTAATTTCATACTTTCTACGCTTTGCTAAGGAAAGAGTATCACATTGGGACTTGACTTAGTTTCATCCCTACGTAAAAACTCCATCCCTCTTTCTACTTTCTGTCAATCATATCTCACAGTTAGCAACTTGCTACCTTTCACTTGTCCTTGCACTTAGATTCCTCCCTTGCGCTCACAGTTTCCTAAAGATTTTTGAAATCCTTCCCTCTTTTTTGTTCAATACTATGTTCATATCTTCCTATCTTCCACCCTCTCTCATTACCATCACCACATTAATTACAATTAAATACTTTCATCACCCACCATCATAAAATGACTGTCACCACTCCATTCCAACTTCATCTCTATCACCATCACCATCACCATCACCATTACTATCACCATCACCATCACCATCATCATTACCATCATCATTATCATTACCATCATCATCATCATCATCATCATCATCATCATTATCATCATTATCATATCCCATATCATGCTAGGAAACTATGCCTGAGGTCCTTGTTGCTCCTCTTAAAATAGGCTACTATTTCCCCATCTCATATCCTGACAAGGTGGTGTCTTGTCATTTATTCCTCAAAATCTCATATTCTCCTCTCATTTCTCATGAATCCCTGGAATGTTTGTTGGTTTTAATTTGGTTCCTAAATTTTTCAGTTAAGGTGGTGTGTTGTCTTTTGGATGTTCATATTCTGTAACTAACAAATTTAGTTACCTTATTGCTATCTTACTGTTTTCATTAGCTCATTACCCATGTCTTAGACCCCCTCTGGGGCTCTCTAGTTGTCTTAACCCTGCTACCTTAGGCCCCCTTTGGGGTTCTCTAGTTGTCCATAAATACTGGTCCTTCCCTTGGACCAGGAAAGAAATTCATCTGATTACCAGACAACTAAACCAGAGTGTCCCTTCCTCCTCTTCAGATCAGTTCCACTTGACTATACAAGTACTTTCCCTCTTTCCTTGGCGCTTTGTAGCCTTATCAATACATCTCATTTGGTTCTTCTGTAGCCTACCATACTCCTTCCTTCTCCAAATAACTTTGCTTCTCATATTAAACTCTTCAAAGATCCTCTCCAGTACTTGGGGCTGTGGTGTTACAGAAAAATCTCAATGGCATAATATATGTTTTGCTCCAAAGCTAAATTTTTTTCTTTTCTAAAATAAAGAATCTACCACTCTAAATTTGAATTACTCGACCTAAAATATTTTCCAAAAATTTATATTTTAGACTGGGTTTTACCTGGAACATCTCTTGCCTCCTTGAGGAAATTTGTGCATCATCAGCTACCCTTTTAAATCAATATGTTCCAAACCATTTTACATCTTCTTCATTTTTTCCTTCTCTTTAATTGTTATCTTCTATAAAAAAATCTAATTTATAATTTTATCATTTACCTTTCCAAAGGAAATATCTACTATTGCTATCATCTCTAAGCATGAATTATCCCAAAGCCTCTTTTGCTGAGAACTTATTTGCTGCTATTAGGTAAGAGCTGGAAAACAATTTTTTTAATTTCTTTATCATTCTAGATATATTTTCCTTTTATCTTCCTCTTGAAATTCTATTTCTTTCCCTCTTTAATTAAAAGAAAAAAGAATTAGTCAGCTCAGAATCCACATGAAACCTTTCCATCTGAGGAAATCAGGAAGATAATTTTGATCCATGGTTCCAAATTCTCAGGATATATTCTTTTCCTGGGATTTCCACAGGTTTTACTGCTCACAGTGCATCCTCCCAAAACATATCTAAAATTTTGTTGGTTTTGATTTCAGTTTTAAAATTTTCCCTCAATCTCTTGTTCTTTTTGAAAGAAAATATTTCGGAAAATAATGGTACCCACCAATGCATATCATGTCCAGGAAGGAGATTTTTGATAAATGCTCATACTTTCTTTTCAGGGACATTGCCATGTATAAACTGCCACAAAATTGAGTTATATTGATATCCAATCATTTCATTGCATGGTATTTATCAAAAGAAGAATGAATCATGTATAAATTTCAGAAAGAAAATCCTTGGTCCAATTCCTATGATCATTCCACAGAGATACCATC
Source organism: Puccinia polysora (assembly GCA_025617555.3). NCBI lineage: Eukaryota > Fungi > Basidiomycota > Pucciniomycetes > Pucciniales > Pucciniaceae > Puccinia > Puccinia polysora. The sequence goes on from CM062621.1 coordinate 24,248,050, forward strand.
AAAAAATGGTTTACCTCATAGTCAAAAACTAAAAGGTTGTTACATGAGAAGGGATAGCTTTCTGATCTGGAATTAGAAAGGGTCTAATTATATATATATATTTTCATTTAGAATAATCATTCCAATTTAATTAAATTAATGAGACCAAACCCCATGTCAATACAGATGGTCCAATTGTCTAATTGGAAATTTAAAAAAACTATCAACTGCTTTCAAATTCTTCAAATAATTTGGATTAAGTTCATTTTATTGATATTGATTATTATTTTGTTTCTCCCCCTTGTGGATTATAATAAAGTTCTGGTTATTTTCTTGAAAATTAGGATGTTACATATTCCATTTCTAAATTTGTTCAATTTTTTACCATGAAGTGGGTTGCAGGAAGGTCTCGGAAGAATTATTTTCTCCCATATTGAATTGAATGAGGTTGCTTCATGATCAGAGAAAATATGGGTTCATGTTGAATTTTAAACTCTTCTTTCATCATTTCTTAGGGCATTGCACAATTCTTTGAGCCAAACAATCCACACCTAAGAGATATTGTATGATTCCTACCATCCCAAATCACCTGGAGTATTACACCCAATTGGAGATTTTTGTGCATAATGATCAGAATTCTTTCCAAGAGATTTTCGAATAATAAAGAGATCATTGAAGATAATACAATGGTGGGTTGCCCATGTGTAAAAAATACCTTTACCCTCAGCCTGAGGGAACATTAAACACATCTCTGGTGCATTGGAGACTTCAGGGTTTTTTTCCAAGCCAGATCCCCTGATTTCATTTATGAGAAGGTTTAAGATTGCAAAATACATTGTTGGAATCAATTTGAGAAGCATTAAAATTGAGGAAATTGGGCAAATTCAACAATCACAGATTGGGCTTGATATTAATTGAGAAAGAGCTGATACCCACAGATTCAATCAACAAGTTCTTGGGACTATGATGATGGATCAAGGCTGAAGATGAGGCTTTGAATGGATTGATGAGGGGTTGTTTTAGTGTTTTGAGGTCAGTTTTGGTTGATTCATTTAGGTGAGGATGGGATTCTTTGTATGATTTGATGATGTGGAGGAGTGGGTGGAATTTTTTCATTCTGATGGATGAATATTAATGAATGGTTGATTTTATATATTAAATCCATAATTTTTACAGAAGAAAACAGTTTGAAATACACCAATTAGGTGTTATTTGTATTTCAGAAACCCACAATTAAAAATATGGGGTTTTTGATGGCAGATTTGCTACCTCTGATACACCCTAATATAGAAAAGGAAGGTTTTGCACGTATTTTTAAGGTTTAAAGGACTGCCTGGGGTATGCTATTTTTTTAAATTTGCATTCATTTTAAGGTTCAAGGAAATTCATGGCGGGGGGGACCAACCAAGGATATACTGGGCTAGTAGAGGCCTTTAAAAACAACTTAAGGCCTTAAGGGGCTAAAATGAGGCCTCTTGAGCCCCTGAAGGTTCTTTCTGGGTTAAAAAGTTTTGGATAATCCAAATATTAACACCAATTTGAAGAAAAAAGAAAAACCTTCTTTTTCAAGGAATTTGAATTTGGCCTCAGATTTGAAAAAAAATCATTCAATGTAAAAAAATTAAAAAAATGATGAAGATAAAGTTTCTTTTCAAAATATTGAATATTTATGGCAGGAGAAGAATAATGGTTTACTAAAAATAATGAAAGGTATGAGAATTCCACTAAAATGTATTATTGAAGATTTTTCAAAATATGCTGTCAGATCTGAGAGTGGCAGTCACAAATTAAATCAATCATAATAAAAAGGTCAGTATTGAATTTGAAACCCTACACAACCCTTTCACAACCCAAAATGGGTTGCATGATGAATTTTGCAACCCATCTGAATTGTGAACGGCTTTTTGCAAACCATCATAGGTGTGAACAGTTTTTCAAAAACCAGATGGGTTGCAAAATGTTTTGAGTTGCGGTGGACCACTTGCAAATTTTTATTTTTGTTTTTATATCAAAAATTCATATTTTTGAAAAATTTGATATTTCTAATGGGATTTAAATAGTTCTTTTACAATATATATATATATATATATATTCATAAATTTCATTAAAACCTGTGTTAAAATCTCAAACAAAATCATTAATTCAAAAAATAGTGGATTAAGTAAATATTTTTTGGGAAATGTGACTCCTTGTACTTGAGACCATGAGGTGAGATGGAAGGATAAGTATTTAAGGATGGCTAGGGTGGTGAAAAATATCAAAAAGATTTATTAAATTTGATGGCAGAAGCAGTAGAGGAGAGTTGATAAAGATTATTTGATAGCAGAATCCACCAATCAGATTTTTTTTAGGCTATAAAGAACTAAGCTCAACTTTTTAAGATTGCTTGAAATTAAAATTTCTGAACGCATTCATCCAATCAATTTCATAATGCTACCAGTCACTCAGGTACATTTACAAGTCCAAGGATGTGTTTTAGAATATATTTGCTGTGATGATGAAGGATCAGGATAATTTCTCTAAATTATTTGAAAATTTTCATCTTGCAGTTTGTTGAATGATTTTTTTCTCCATTTTATGGTTATGTTTTTCTTTTTGCTATGAAAATTAGAAGATTCTTCAGACAGTGGAACAATTTTATTCATTGCATAAATCAATCAAAATATTATTAAATTCTCAAACCATTAAAAGCCAAAAATGATTTTTCTGATAACTAGTTTCCACACAGACATGATATTACAAAGACCTGATAATAATACAAACTTTTAGAAAAGTTAGTAACCTGGACATTTCTATCATGCCTCAATGGAACACTTTTTTGGGAATCACATAAAAATATATAAAATGTTTTTCTGCATCTATTTCTTTCAAACTGACCAAATCAATAATGTTTGTTTTTATTTCACCTCTAAAAATTTTTGAATTTTCATCCCACTTTTTCCTTCTTTGGAAAATTGACATATCCTTTCTACAAGATTGTTTTCTGTAGCTTTCTTGGTGCTTATTCTTCAATTTTGGTTTAAGCCATAAAAGAAAATTTATTTTATCTGGGAGTTAAGGTACCAAGTCATTAATCAAGTAAAATTGAAACTTTGTATGATTTGGTGCCATGGATTTATCCAGTATGATATGGTAAGAGAGTTAGCAGAAACATAATTCAATATGGACATCCAGTATAGGAAATTTTCAAACTCTTGATTTCCACAATTTCTTTCTGTTCAAAAATATTCCATGAGGATGGCCATCCATAAATAGAAAAAGTTCTCTCATACAATTTAGGAACATTTTGGATGGATAGACTGAAGTTTTTGATGCTGGAGAGGATAGGAGGGGTGAGGTGGAGATTTTCCTGATAAAGTTTGATGGTGTTAGATTTCACACGGAGGCTTAAAACAGAGCCAGAGTGGCTGATAACTAACAGGGGAAAGGAAGCCTAATACCAGAAGAGATCCAACATGCATGAAGCTGAAGATTCCATGGATGAAGTAAGGAATCCAGGATGGGTGAGAAAGCAAAAAGGACTCAAAATGAGTCTGGATGGTACTAGGATGAAAGGAGACTCCAGGAATTTAGTGGACTGAAATTCAGGGTTCAAACAAGTAGAATAGATTTCATTATGAAAGGCTAGCAATGGAAGAACAATTAAGTTTTATATAATGATCATGAAAAACTGTAATCTTCAATTTTTGTAAAAACTCAATGATAATTAAAGGTATTACTAATCACCTAGGCTGTATTATATAATCAATACTACATCTTTTTCACAGTTTTGACATTAGATGAGTTGGGATGATGAGGATTTTGAGTGTTGTGAGAACTTGTGGATAATTTAAAATGATATCTCTGACTAGGATTTTTGGTTGGATGATGAGCGACTGGTTTAAGAGGGGTGCAATCAAGATTAAATTCTGGTAATATTGAGAGAAGTAACAGTTGTGGGGCATGAGGGGCTCAGGAATATTTCTGCTATCCTTGGAATTAAAATTTTTATTGTCTTGGATCAGGTTGATTAGGGAGGTATCCTCTAAATGGTCCTCAATATGGTGTTTTGGATGATGGGGGTGGAAGTTTCCATGTTTCAGGATTGCGGGTGCAGAGATTTAGAGGAGAAAGAGGATGATATGAGCTTATGGGAGTAAAGGGAACTTTGTGAGGGGTGAAAACGGAGAAGCTTTCTTGGGTGATGATGAATATTCAAGGCATGGTTCTAGTTCCAAATTTAGTGGGTTACTTTAGCAGAGGTGGTCTGTGGTTTTGAGAGGATTTTTTGTTATATAATGGATGATGTGGAAGGATGGATGATGGTTTGAATTTTGATAAAAATTAAATTTTGAAATACACCAGTTGAAGGGTATGTGTATTTCAGCAAATTTTAATGGAGGTTTTTATCAAATAAATGGTAAGTTTATTATTTGGGATTTGCTAAATTTGATACACCCTATTTTGAAATGATACTGTATTTTTTTCATTTTTCTTTGTTTTATTGTACTGAATGAATTTTTTTCCAAATCTGAGCTCATATCTTCATTCCTTGCAAAATTTTGATATTTTATTTTATTTTGTATTAACTCAATTGATGACCATATTTGGATTATTAAAAAAAGTAGATATAAGAAAGACTCCATATGGTTCTGTTCACACATCCTTGAGAGCAATATTTTGCCATCCTAGGAAATCTTTTAAACCCTGAGGAAGCTTTTACAGAAATTGATTGTCTGTATTCACACTTTGTTTTAATTGACACCGCTTTTGAATTTTTTCACAGCTTCCTGGAGTAGTAAAAAATTCCGAAATGTGTAAATTGATTCAAAAAATATAATATACATTCCTTTTTCAAAAAAAAAAGAGAATGATTTGAGAAAAAAACAAAACCTTTGGAAAAAGGGGCAGATTTGGCCATTTTGAAGGCATTAAGTTAGAATGGGTATTTTTCACATTTTCTTCTAATTATTTAATAAAATGGGAACCCTTGGTTTCATTTCTGAATTTTAATTATTTATAAATAGTTTTGAAAAAGAATATATTTCATCAGAAGAGTATTAATCTTGAGCTTTCAATTATTTCAATTTTAATTCCATACTATCATCTGATTTTTTTAGTTTTTTTTTTATTTCCTAAACTTAATCTAAAGGGTGATGATAAATTCACGGCTCCAACCATGTGGTAGTTGTTTAGGGCCCTACATGGCCAATTTGAGCTGTGGGGGCCCATAGATGACTACAAAGGGCCGTTCCAAATATGCCCAACCCCCAGGGGTTGTACAGGAGCCGTTTTTGGGGGTGCACAACCCCCCAGAAGTTGTGCCATAATTTGGGGCACCCCCTGGACCACACTTGGGTTCCCTTAACCTAAATTTGGGACCAAGGTACACTATGTGGGACAGTTGGACCACACCTAGGAATACCAAAGAAAAATTAAAGTGAAATCAAACTGAAATCAATTGAAGTATCCTAGATATTAAAGTGAAATTTGACACATCTTTCCTAACTCAAAAGTGAGAAAACTTTGCAGTTGTTTATTTGAAAGTTGTGTTGAATACTGAAGTAGCATTGCAATTTTTTTGCATTATGAGAACAGTGGCAAGCCCTCCTTTTGACATGGCTGTGTTGAAGGACTACATCAATATTGCCGTTAACAAAGCTTTGGAAAAAAATGATTTTGGTAATGAAACATTGTAAGCCCCAATTGCATTGTCATCTAGGGTGAAAATTGGGGAAAAAAATGTTTCACAGTTGGATTTGAACTGTGGTTGTGAGGAAAATTTTATGTTACTAAGGTCTTTGCCTGATTTAATTTGATTGAAACTAAATGAGGGATTGTAATTATGAAACTATGAAACTATGAAACTATGACAATAACCATTGAATTTTTAGTAGATCCACTAGACCCACCTCCTGTGAGAGCCTTTCCTACTAGGGAAGGGGTGCAAAACTATTGTCAAACATGGGCTATGGAGCATGGTTAAGCTCTGACAATTCTTAACTCAAAGAAAGATAAATATGTGGATTTGGCATGTGATCAACATGGTCCCTACTTGGGGAAACTCCTTACCAAACAGTCTTGGAAAAATAACACAAGGAAGGCTGGGTTCAAGTTTTAAATCCATGCAAGTTGCACAAAGCACAAAGGCAGACCCCTTGTGGTGACTCTCCTACAAAGAAACTAAACATAACCATTGACCATCAGAACATCCCTCTGTGCATCCTCAACTGAGGAGAATCACTGGGGTAGCCTTAGATGATCTGATAGAAGGCATGAATGATGGGCTCAATATGTTAAAACTTAAGAGAAAATTGAGAAAGGTGGATTACAGCAATTATGTTGATGAATAAACAATCTATAACACTAAGCAAAAGGTAGCGCTTGAAGAACTGAAGGGGAAAAGTGTTATGGACATACTCTACAAACAGCTTGAAGAATAAAGCTGCATTCATTGGTCAAAATTCAGTGGAGAGGGTCACTAGGAGGCCCTATTCTTGGCCCAACAAGAGTAATTAAAACTTTCCAAACAATTCCATGATATTTCTATGTTGTATTGTACTTATAAAACAAATAAGTACAAATTCCCGCTATTGCATGGTTTAGGAATGACAGCCAACCGGGAAACTTTCACAAAAGCTCTTGTTTTCATAACAAAAAAAAGTTTTGAGTTCTACAGTTGGTCTGTAAATGCATTAAAGGAATTGGCTTATGATCCTGAGAGACTTCCAAAAGGCTTTGTGACAGACTGTGAAAAAGCTCTGATTTGTGAAATTGAATATATTTTCCCAGAGTCATCAAGAAAATTTTGCAATTGGAACTTGTCTAAAAACATAAAAGCAAAATTTAAAGAGCGCTTTTTTAATGAATTTGAAGGATGGAAAAGCTTTATGACGATATGAGAAAAGTATGGGGCCTCAAAGACCAAGGAGGAGGCGGAGGTCAATGATGCGGAACTCAGAGTAGGTCAAAATCACTGCTTCTCATTCTTACTAGTTTTAGTTTCTGAACTTTTGACTTCTATAGTTTTTCTTGAAAGACTATGAGGATGTGCTTGAGTATATGGAAAATAACATTTTCCCTATAAAATAAACGTTTTTAACGGCATGGACTTGTATAAACCCAGATTTTGGAACCAAAAAAACTTCTTGGGTTGAAGGGGCCCATGCCACTCTCAAACAATTCCTTGAAAACTCTTTGGGAAGAATGTTAGATGTTTGGAAAAACCTTCATGGAACAGTTTTGAATCAAATTAAATTGGTTCATGCATCACTACACAACTCTTGAATTAAGTTAGGGACATTTCTCCCACCTGAAATGTTACCATTGGGATACAAATTGTCTTTAGAGGAAATTAAGCTTATTAGGGAACAATTTTGAAAAGTTCAAACTTGAACATTATGGCAAAGTGTGCACCAATCCATACTCCAAGACTAAGGGTTTGCCCTGTTCCCACCAAATAGGTGACTGTCTAACATTCAGAAAATCTGTGGTGTTAAAATGCGGATGCACTCAGGTAATGTGCATAGGAGTGTGTAATCCAAATGGGATGCAAAAATGGGCCTCCAAGGCCCATTGGACATCATGTGGGCCACGTGGGCCTATGTGGGTGTTATTGGTTTTGGGCATTTGGGTGCCAAAACACGTTTTTATGGTCTTTTGGGACACAGGCCCTCACCGGCCCGCCAGGGTGGATGGACCACCCAAGCCAGATGAGCTTATTTGGTAATAAAAGGGCCCAAGCTTTATTATGGACATACTTGGCCAGATGGGCTGGCCCATCAAAGTATGTAATTCTCACAATTCGGGCCTGGGGCGGCCTGCTAGGGGCCGCGGCCCGTGTTGCGGCCTGCTAGGGGCCGCCGCCCGTGTCGCGGCCTGCTAGGGGCCGCCGCCCGTGTTGCGGCCTGCTAGGGGCCGCCGCCCGTGTCGCGGCCCGCTCGGGGCTGCTGCCCACGTTGCGGCCCGTTTGGGGCCACCTGTGTTCCTTGGTACGGCCCATGCAGGGCTTTCGCGCGGGCCCGGCTGGTCGCGCTCCGCGACCAGCGCCGCCAAGCCGGGGCTCGCGGCCCCAGCTTGCTAACCCTCCCCTTGCTTGCCATTGCAAGGGGGATGGGGGCGAGCTGGCTGGGTTGAACCAGCCAGCTACCGACTGCAACAATGCGGTCAGTCAGGGCAGGGGGGACCTGACCACCCCCTTGCCCAAGGAGGTGGCGGCGCCAGTCGCAAGCTTAGCGACCGGCAGGTGGGGGGGAATTCATCACCCCTCCACCATTGAACTTGTGAAGCGACCAAGAGGGGCGCTCTCCCTCCCCCTTTACCAAGGGGGAGGAGCGATTGGCCTGGGGGGACCTGATCACCTCCCAGGCCAACCTTCTTGATGACGCCCTGGGGGTATCAATCCCCAGGGCCCCTGGTGAGGGGATTTGACCGCCCCCACCAGGGATTTGAGAGAAAGAGGAGGGGGACAGCATGTCTGCTGGTCACACACCCCCCATGTGAGTCTGAGAGCGGACCCAGGTGTGCCCTGGGTCTCACATGGCCCATTTGAGGGGCCAGGGGCTGGCTGCATGAGGCAACCAGCCCGTAAAAAAAGGCAATGAGGTCATCATGGCTGGTTGTAACGGACAACCAGCCAAGGGGATTGAACAGTTAAGGGGCTGGTTCAGCCCCATTGAGGTGGAAACACCAGAAATAACTGGAATAGGCTGGTTGTAAGGGTACAGGGACTGATGCCATGTGGGCTGATGTAGTCCAAACCAAGTAACAAGGTCAGTAGAGCCTGTAGAGCTCTTTTGGGGCGGAAAATTTGCCTTTTGGCTTGTTGTATCATGGGCTCACAAGAGGAAAATCTTCTGTACTTAAGGAGCTCTTCTCCCTGCTGTTTTCCATCCATCCATTCATCATTCCAATCAAATTCATCCAACATATTGCCCCATTGTGAGAGCCCCATTAGCCAATATTGACACCCAGTGTCCAGCATTTCTTTTGCTTTAAATACTTCTCATTTTCCTAAGCTAATTGCTGGCCATAATTCTAACATGTGGTACCCAAAGATGTTCATCCCTAGTGCAGGTTGGAGTATGAACCTTGGAGTTCTAGTTCTGTAAGTTGGCTTAAGTTGGATTGTTCAAATCACAATGTGATTAATGCTTTTTGATTAATTATTATTGATTAATGCTTTTTGATTAATGCTTTTTGATTAATGCTTTTTGAGTAATTCTTTTTGATTAATGCTTTTTGATTAATTATTCATAATTCACTAATGGTTAATCCTTTTGAATTTTTGAAGTGCAATGTGGAAAAAATGCTGAGCGTTCCTCATTTATGTGAAAAAGTGAATGCAACAATCTTGGAATCTCCATATCATGAGCAAGGCAGCCTATTGAAGTATATCATTTCAAATATCACAAAATATCAATCAAAGGAACCTAAAGTCTTACAATCAAGTAGGGGCCAGCTAAAATCAATAGGTAAATGTAGAGAACCATCTCAGTTTGAGAATTTTGAAAAACAAATCAAGGAGTAAAATAGGACTGGAAGGGCGCCAAATAAGAAAAGAAAAAAGATTGTAAGTCTTTTCTTTTGTAAAATTTTCATTTTTTGGGTTTATAAAACAAACTAATTAATGATGAATTGTAAGTAGAAGCTGGCAGGATAAGAATCTGAATTTGATAGTTCAGAGGAAGAGATTCAAAGTGAATTGGGATCACTTAATTTGGAATTGGAATCCTCTTCAGAGGAAGACTCCATGCAGCAAAGCTCAACCAGAGGCTCATCTTTGGTGAGTATTCATTTCAATGATTTGATTAAAGAAATGAATAATAAGTTATTTTTGATGATATTAACCAAATGTGAAATACCTCAATCAAATAACCAAGAAATTCCAAAAGTTCTTGGGTGAGGTTTGGGATTCAATGGGAGATGGAAATTTCGGATTTAGAGTCATTGCTAAATCTCTTGTTTATGATTAACATGGATGGTTTAGAGTGAGAAAGAAAATGATTAAAAGATGAGAGAAACATAAAGCTTGCTACATTGAGATGCTTGGCGGTGCAAAAGAGGTATAAAAGATTTAACAAAGTCTTGATGTTGAAGAAATAAATCAAAATATTCCTTCTTCAAAATGGTTGGCTACAATATATATGGGACAAATATTAGCAGAAACATATGCCAGAACTATATGTTTCATTTCATTTGATTCATGTTGTTCTTTTACTATAATGAAAAAATGTGTTAAAGATCAATCAGACCCTATTTTTATTTCCTTTTTAAACAATAAAAGCTGGGTTCTATTGGTAATTGAGGGATAAATGATTCCAATCCCACCCATTGTAGCAAATCTGCGTTCCTTGATTTCTAAAAAAAGCCTCTGGTTGGGTTTATCATATCAAAAATCAACTGCCAATGTATTCTAGATCATAGAAATTATAGACTTGACTTCATTTCATCATTGGGCTTCATATAGATTGCAATTCTCATGCAGCTAACAAGTTCTATTAATATAAAGGGTTATCACATTTTGAACATCATTAGGTTGAGTTATTTGAGTTGACATCATTAAATTGAGTGTTTTTAATGAGATTTTAATGCTAAGCCAGTTCAAATTGTGTTGAGCTGATTTCATCATAAGGAGTATTTTACTCCTTTTGATGGGATTGGCTTAACACAAGTTGAACTGTTTTTTTTGGTGTTTTTAATTTAGGGCTTCTCAAGTTACTTGTATTTTTTTGGTGTTTTTAGTTCAGGGCTGGTCCAGTTACTTGTGTTTTCTTGGGTCTTTTTACTTTAGGGCTAGTCCATTGGATAGTACCAGTTTTTTTATTTATTTATTTATTTATTTATTTATTAGTTTTCTTTTTAAACCAAAAAATGAACTTTTTTGCCTTTTTGGTTGATTTCTGTTTTTTGGAAGGTTTATTTAGTTTATGGGTTATGTTAGTACCCTTTAAATACTTTTTCTTCATTTTTGGCTCACCAATCTCCAGTGGCTTTTGGGATTCCACAAAAATACATTCAAGCCATGTGGAGTTCTACATGGCTCAAATGTAGCTGTGCGGAATCCCACACAAGCCTGGACCCTGGTGTGTGGGCCGCGCAGTTTCTGCACAACTACATTTGGCCCGTGTGGAGTTCTAAACGGCTTGAATTTAGTCATGCGGCATTCCACACAATCCTGGACTGTGGTGTGTGGGCCGCCTGGTTCTTTGAGACATGTGGCACATGGCATGGCTTGAATGTGGTTGTGTGGCGTGCCATGTTAAATTATAACTGTTATGAATGTCACTTACATGTCCTACTATACTTGTCCTCTTTTCCAATTTCCTTTTATCTCCATTTCATGCTTACTCTACAATTTCCACTTTTCTTGTACTCTGAAATCAGCCGGAATCTCTATCTACATTCCTGGTGCAGACACTCTCAATCTCAAGATTCATGGACTTTATAATTTGAGCTCTCAAGCAAGCAACTGTGATGGTTTGAGTCAACTTCAACCATTCTATCACTATTGATTCAAACTCTCATCATTATTCCTCAAAGACCATGTCACAAAAATCAACCAAACTTAATCCAATCCACTAAAATCAGACAGACCCCATCAGCTAGTTCATCCAATTGTAATGGTATCAGCATCAACTCAATAATCATCAACAGGTCACCCCTTCTTTTTGACAGATAGTTCAAGGCGCTCAAGGTTACAATCTTATCAATCAAATCTGGCTTCTTCATCATTCTAAACTTTCCATTGTGAATACTCAACATGTCCATCTCTGACTTCTGCCAGCTGCTTATCCGCTTCTTTTTGTTATCAAACATCTAGGATTCCCATTCAGTCATCTCCACAAATCTGTGACTCCATAGCTTAGGCCAAATCTTCCTTCTGTTGGTTGTTTTTGTGGAATGCTTCTCCTTATCTTTTCTTTCAAACCAAAGCTCACTCTTCTTCATTTGAAATTACATCACAGTTGGTCTTTTTGACCAATCAAATTCTTTGTCAGCTTTCTACTATTGCAGTGCAAGCTGCAAAAGTAACAAAAATAACATAAAAATAATAATAATACAATTAACCTAATAAGGAGTAGGAAAACCATAAATATTATTACAGAAATGGATTCTCCACCCAAATTTAAGTAGGGTCACTCACTGACCCCACCCTTGAAATACAACTCCTTATATTTTTAAATAATTAAGGAAAGAAAGACCAAAATACTACGGCTCCACTGTTGAGTTTTTTGTCAATTAAATATTTCACATTCATTGTCACGTATAGGTTTCACACCTAAAATTCAGTCAGAATTGAGGTGTTGTGTATATTTTAGGAGTCACAGGCGGAAATGTATTTTGTCACAATTCCCGCACGCAGCCACGGCAGCCAATGCACCCGCGCGCGGCTGAGATACAGCCCTGTCACTCCGTCAAGGTCATGTACGCAGCCCTGGGCCTCTGACAAGTACGCAGCCGCAGGACTAAGGGTTGACAGAGTGACAGGCAGCCTGAGAGGCTCAGGTACCGCGTAAACATGCTACAACCCACACAGGAACATTCTACATATGTAATAAATGTTCCTGTGGATAGTAGATAGTCTAAAAATACATAATATTATATAAAAATGCATAAATAATCCTTATATGTATTTTTTATTTAATATAATTCAAAGTACCAAGAATGTCGAAAATAAGACAATGACAAATTCTAAAAATATATTAAAATAATTTAATATACTTTTATGAGAATCTCTAGAAATCAATATCTTTGTGACATACTAAGAAAACTAATGATGTAAAAATATTACATGAATTCCCATTACTTATATTTTTAAGTAATTATCTTAGTAAATCAACTGGAACTCGAAAATAAGGAGTAAAATCAATATTATGACTTTTACTCCAGTTATATAATACATAATGAGAACTCACCTGACATCAGGATGTCCGTAGAAATTTCTATTTATATAATTATTAAATTAATGGGAACATTTACTAAGGATAATTAATTAAATAATACATAAATAGGACAGATTAGTGTTATTCACACTTCCTAATGTCTATTATAAAGTAGAATAATTCCGATACCCTGAGGAATTAGATGCTACCCGTGCTATAGCACCAAGAACACATGGCAAGCTACCCCTGGTTACCCTTCTAGCCTTAGTGTCTGTCCCTTTGAGCACCTAAAACCCTCAGAAGGATAGTATTGGGACTCCAAAAGCTATAAATAAAGAGCTCTTTTGAGGATATTGATGGGCAGAGACCCAGTTATAGTCATATCCAGACACGGTGCCAAGATAATAAAGTACTTATAAGAGATAAGTAAGTGATTTATGGAAATGTCTGATCAATAATATCCGTCCTCAACCTCTTTTTATCAATTAAAACTGCTGAACAACCTTATAACCCCAGTATACAGGTTTAACCCATCAGTGCACGTCTCAAACAGATACACAAAGGATTTAATAATATACCAGTGAGTTTTATTATAATTTCTCTGTTGTGGTAGCTTGGCTCCAAGTCCCTGACACTCCACCGTGTATTTTATATACATATTATCTTTGGGTAAAATATTATTTAAACTAAAGAGCCCAAAGTAACCAGGACTATGTGTTTTCATACTGAAATCCCTGAAGAGAGGTGTTAAAGATCCCCAATATAATTGTGGCCCCTCTATAAAAATATTTAATAATCAATTTATTCATATTGATTTAAAAAAATAAACAATAACCAAACCACTTAACCTTGCAATAAGCTTAATCCAAATATTTTACGGATTTTTGCTGCATTTATTAAATACTATATTTATTATTTACTCTATCACCTCTGGTAGCTAAAGGATAGCAAGGGTCTGGGCATCCAGGAGGCTGACATTCTTCACACGGTTAAAAGCCTTCTTGCTTGTAATGGCGCAACCAGGGACGTCTCAAACGCCAGGACCAGGGGGGAATCTAAGAACTATAAATCTCTTGCCATCAAATCACTCATTGAATTGACTCCCTTATTAACAGCCAAAAATTACAGTATGTGGCGGAAGAAGTTTGAAAAGATGTTCAAACTAAGAGGAATATTTCACATTGTGGACAATCCTGACCCTTTGAATTAACTGGAAGAAGATACAAACCAGGAGTTTGTGGCACACATCATGGCCAAATTAGATTCAAACACCTATGACAACATTATCAACAACGTCAAAAAAGACAATGCAAACCTTATCTGGATGTCAACTCAAGAACACTTTGCCTTTTTGCAATCAGCAAACAGGAAAAGGGTTTTAAATGGATTCCTACAGCTAACTATGAACACCAACATCAACGCGTTTGGAATCTCCATCAAAGTCTACCTAAAGAAAATGATAGAAGTAGGAATAGAACTACCGTCCAGCATTGTTGCATACCTTGTGCTATTAAAATTTCTGGAATCAATGCAAAGTATCAAGTTGCAGATCATGCACACCACCACTGAAATGAAGATTGAAGTTGTTCTCAACCACCTCATCCAACATAAAAACAAGGTCATTGCTCAAGAAGATCAAGCCAAACCTGTCAGTGTGGCACTATACCGTGGACCACGGTGCAAAAATGGTAAACACAACCACAAGGTTACTTCCCACACCGCCAAATAATGCTGGTTCAAATTTACGGAACTGAAACCTCCCAACACTCATAATTGAGGGAAGACATCAAAACCAAAGCAATCCAACAAAGCTAATTTATATTCTTTCTTCTGCGGTCTAAGTTCCAGTACTGAAATTAGCTCAAATTGCTTCATTCTTGACTTGGGGTGTTCAGTTAACATGATAACTGACAAGGACCAGTTCAAAAACCTGACCTTGAGTGACGGACTGGGAAGAATACAAACAGGGAATAAAGATTCTTCCATTGCAATTGAAGGATTGGGTGAGGCGTAAATTGCCACCAAAGACGCATTCATCACACTCACCAATGCAGTCTGGGTTCCCAAGTCTACAGTCAATCTCATTTCCCTTGGAGCCTTGATGGTGAAAGGAGCAATGTCACAGGTTGATTCAGCCTCCAATCTCAGCACCTTCAAATTATCAAAATGTGGAAGAACTCTACTTTTGGGTACAATCACCAACAACCTGTTTGTGATTGACATGTTGCAAAAGTCAAACAATTGTCACTTCTCACAAGCGGATTTATCCAAGATTCCTGGCTTTTCAGGAAACGCCAGAATTGCAAGAATGGAAAAATTCCTCAATCAAACTATTCCATCCTATCTCAAGGACAAGTTTGAGTGACTCATTTTCCATAAATCTAAAATTTGTATGCAACCTTTCAAACACCAACAAGGCGTTGCCAACAAATGCTTTGACAAGATTCACTTGGACCTCATGGGACCCATCTTACCAACTTCAAAAGGAGGATTCAGGTACATTCTGAACCTTGTTGACTCCTTTTCCAGCTATATAACATGCTTTCCTCTCAAATCTAAAAGCAATGTGGCAGATTTGATCATCTTCATCATTGAAAACCAGAATTGAAAGACCAACTGTTATCCCAAAGAGATACGCTCCAATGGTGGGGGAGAGTTTGTGAACACTAAACTACAATTGTATTACAGACCCCATCACATCAATCAAATACTAAGTGAACCCTACCACTCTCAGCACAACGGCAGAGTCTAATGCGCAAATTGCACAGTCATGGAGTCTACTCAAGCCACCATCTCTGACACCGGTCTACCCAAATTGGTGTGGCATGAAATTGTAAAAGGATGTTGTTTAATGCTTGATTGAATCCCTAAAACAAAAGGAAAAAATTCCCCATGGATCAAGATGCATGGCAAGCCTTTAACTGACGGTTATATAAAACCCTTAGGCTCCTCACTCACCTACAAATTAAATCAAACCAAAATCCAGTCCAAACTTGACAAAAAAGGAGCTCCTGGAGTTCTGATTGGTTTCAACCCTCAGCTGTTGTCTTAAAGGATCATCAAATCCACCAGAAAAATTTTCAACACTAAGAAGGTGATCTTCAACAATCAAGAACCAACAAAGATACCCTCCATCAGTCTTGAAACCAACAATCTTCCTACACCAACACTTGCCATGCCTACTCAGGAAATCAAAGACAATCAAAACTATCAAGAAGTCAAAGAATATTCTCCTGAGGTGGAACCATCAGAATCCAATTCTAAAAAATCCACAAACAATGATACTTAAATTGAAAACAACCTTTGCCAAATGCTTTGCAATTGAAACAAGCTATCCAAACCTGAAAGATAAGGATTTGTGTCTGAAAAAATTCCAAAAATGCTTGAGGAAGCAATGAGCAAACCTGCATGGAAACAATCAGCCTTAAACAAATTTCAATACATTGAAGACCAAGAAATGTAGGAGGAAGCTGAAGAAAAAGAAGTTAACAACCCACTCAACACCATTCCATTCTTCAAAATCAAACAAAACGCCCATGGAGAGCCAGTCACTTACAAAACCCGGCTATGCATGCAAGGGTTCAATCAACGCTATGGCCTTGATTACATGGAAACCTATGCACCAACCGGTAAAGTAGCCTCCCTGAGGGGTGTCCTTACCTATGAAGCTGATAAAAAACTACCACTTCTTCAACTCAATGTAAAAGGTGCATTTCTGCATTCCAGTCTCAAGGAAGGTGTTTACATCAAAACACCGTACGGCTGTAATAGAAACTTGAAATACCTCCGCCTCAAAAAATACCTGTATGGCCTCAAACAAGCACCTAGAAATTGGTAACAAATGCTAAGCGATTGGATCAAGTCTCAAGGATTCATAGAATCTGTCTGTGATCCTTGCTTATACATTGGAACAGATAAAACTACAGTAGTCTTCTTCCATGTCAACAATCTCATTGTGGCTGGCAATGTAGCTTGTTTCAAGGATGCCTTTCTCTCTAAATTTCAGAATTCCTTGGCACATGAACCTAACACTTTGCTTGGAATGAAAGTAAAACGTCGCAATGGGCTAATTCAACTCTCCCTTCCAATACACATAGAAAAAGGTCTTACAGAGCTCAACATGAGAAACTGTCAACCCGTCTCTACACCTCTCACCCCAGGACTTTACCTCCAACCAGCAGATGACAGAGACCATCAAAAGTTTCTAGATCTCAAAATCAACTACCAATTGTTATGATTTAAGACTAAAGAAAAAGACAAATCAGGAAAATTAATTTGGAGTTCAATCAAAGGAAGTGGTTCACACCTAAAGAAAAAGGCTCTACAACTTGAGAGGGACAAGAAGGATCATTTATGGAGTGTTGATAGTTCTGACGGCAGTGGAGGGACAGGTGAGTGTGAATCACAAAAGGGATTTGGAGAGCTAGGATAAAGTACTTACCCACCTCAGACACCTAGGATGCCACAGTGCGGATAGAGAATTGCACACTTGGAAACATCCTTGGTGGAGGGCTGGTGTCAGTACTTAAGCTGGCTGAGTTGCGCGGTCTGATGTGCGCGCGGCAGAATGCTACGCACGCGGGTTGTCAGCTAGAATCTTAGCCACCTCACCCTGATTGTTGGTGAGAGGCATAAAGAACACGACACGGACATTGTGAAAAATAGAGACCATAAAAAACACAATACGGACATGTGAAAAATAGAGACATGTGGATAAGGAGTTGATACATAAAATCAAGCTGAGATGAAGTCAGATATACCAACATTCGCCCGGGCTTCAGCTCAGATGGCTGCAAGGCCCAACATTGGCTATCTTGAGTTGTTGTTGAAGGGATAGACAAGATACCGGTTTGGTGAGAAAGTCCGCGGGGTTGTTTTTCAAGTCAATCCTTTTGAAAGTGATACTGCCCTTCTCCACTCCCTCCCTGAGAAAGTGATAGTGCAACTCCATGTGCTTAGTTTTGAATGTGGCTTGGATTGCTGAGTTACTTGCCAGTTTAACGCACCCATCATTGTCTTCATGAATTACGGTCGGAACAATGAGATCTTCATCAAGTACCTCGTGTGAAGAGTTCGCACCCAGAGCACTTCTTTCACAACTTCCGCCGCCGCTTTGTATTCAGCCTTGGTGGTTGACAGGGTGACGGTCGGCTGCTTGCAAGACTTCCAACTGAATATGTCCCCATTCCAGAGAACCAGGAATCCGCTGATTGAGCGTCTGGTGGAAGGACAGGTGGGCCAGTCTGCGTCTACGAAGGCGCTGACTTGCGAGGGATCAGATTCCCTGGAGAAGGAGACTCCCACTTCACATGTGGACCGCAGGTAACTGAGGACAAGAATGCCCGCGTCATAGTGGCTTTTGGACGGCTTATTGAGGAATTGCGAGAGGTAGTTCGTGGCAAAGGTGATGTCAGGACGGGTGTTGCAGCTGATGTAGTTTAACTCCCCCACCAGTTTCCTGTAGTTGAGATTGGACTTGATGACAAGATCATGCTTGTTATCTGAGGAAGGTAATAGTTTGCCAAATGGCTTGAAAGGAGTGGAGCATTGCTTGTGCGGGGGCAGGTTGTACTTTGTAGCCAGTGAGTTGATGTAAGTTTTGTGGTTGAGCTGTATTAGGCCCGCTGATTGATGCACATTCATTCCCAGTAAGAGCAAGGCCGCACCCAGGTCTTTGATCTTGAATTTACTCCTGATGGCCGCGACAAAATCAAGCGGACAGGGACTGAAAATGGCGATGTCATCAACATTTACGTAGAGATAGGTATCCCCTTTCCGGAAAACCCAGCAATTGGCTTCACTGCACTTGAAACCCTCTTCCCTCAGCCAAGTGGATAGTGTGGAGTACCACGCTTGAGGTGCCTGCTTCAAACCATATAGGGCTTTCTTTAGTTTCAGCACGGTTCCAGGAGTACCCGGCACGTTGTTGGGTGCACTGATGAGGACTGTTTCCTTCAGAGGCGCGTTGAGAAAGGCCGACTTGACGTCGAGTTGGTGGAATGCGAAACCCTTCTGGACGGCAAAGGCTATGAGTAGGCGCAGAGACGTTTTGTTGCCTGTGGGAGCGAATACATTGGTGTAGTTGACTCCGTACTCCTGGTTGAAACCCTGAACGCATAGGCGCGCTTTGAACTCGGTGATCCTGTTCTGATTGTCTTGCTTAGTCCTGAAGACACAGATGCACTTGAGAGTTTCAATTGGACCGTTGACTGCAAACTCTTCCCAGACGTTGTAGGAGATAAGGTTGAGGATCTCCTTGTCCATAGCTGCTATCCACTCGAACTTGAAGTGACAGTGAAGAGCCTCGTGTAGATTCTTGGGATCCTGATAATGGGCTGGAACTTTCAAGTGGAGCTGGGGAGCCGGAGCTAGGGTGCTTCGATTTGAGTAGGGAAGAATGTTTTGGGTCGTTAGTCTGCTGTGATCAGAAGACTGGTCAGAAGACTCATTGGCATAAGAGCTATTAGAGACCAGACTAGAGGTGGATACAAGAACAGGAATTTGAGAAACGGAAACATCAAGATCTGGGGTTGAGGGAGTGGAGATAGGGAACTCTGAGGAAGAGAGAGAATCGCGAGAGAAGGAGGGTAGTGGAATGGTCTGCTGGACACTACCAGTAGAGTATTCAAAAGAGGTCTCCACAAAAGTTACGTTGGCGCTTGTGAAGACCCGCCAGGATTGAATGTCAAGGATTTTGTAGGTGGAGAAGTCATTAACATACCCAAGTAGCAGGCCCTTCTTCCCGTTGGCACTGAGTTTGTTGGTTCTGAGGGCCTTTGGAATGAGGGAATAAGCCGTGCAGCCGAAGGGCTTGAGGAAGTTGAGGTTGACGGATTTGCCAAACCAGACCTCATAAGGCACACGGTTCTCTCTTGATGGTACGGGAATAAGGTTCAGGAGATTGGTAGCTGTCTTTACAGCTTTGGCCCAGTATGAGAGGGGAAGTTTGCTCTGACCTAGCAGGCATCGAGCTTTGTCTAGGATAGACCTGTTGGTCCTTTCTGCAAAACCATTTTGTTGGGGCGTGTAAGCGGGTGCTAGGTGGTGATTGATGCCTTTTTCAACAAAGTAGTTTCTGAGAGACTCATTGACAAACTCACTGCCGTTATCAGTTACAACGGTTTTTACTTTGGAATCCAACTACCTCTTGGAGGTCCAAATGAAGTCTTGTGGGGCATTGACAGCCTGATCTTTAGTGCGAAGGAAAGAGACGGCCTTGAAGCTTGAAAACTGGTCCACTATTGTGAGAAAATACTTGTAAACCCCGTTTGATTGAGTTGGGAACGGGGCCACTAAGTCGGCGTGTAAGGTGTTGAGACAACAAGTAATTGGCTTGAAATGGCTGTTGAAAGAGGAAGCTGTCATTTTGCAGGTGTGACAGATATTGCAGTGTCCTTGAGGTCCAATGTTTGGAAGCAGAAGTTTGAGGGTTTTGTCACTGGGGTGACCTAATCGGAGGTGCCATGTGTTGTCTTGGGGCTCATTTAGGTGGATCCGTCCTCCAGGGTTGTTTTGAAAACAAGTTCCACAAAGTTTGACCAGATGGTTCACGGAAGTTCCCACAAAAGAGAAGTTGTCCAGGGTAATTTCATAACCAGAATGTCCAATCCGGTGAATGAAAGTGAAGCTCTGGGTCAGCCTGGGGAGCAATACAAGGCATCTGTTGAGGCTGGGAACAAGAAGAACATCCTTCAATTTGACAGGAACTCCAAGGTGATTTATAAGAGTGGCACAACCAATAGCGGAGGCTTGAAGACTAGAACCTTCACTTCCTGTGCCAATTTGCATGTGGATGGGCCTGGACTTGGAGAGGAAACCGGGTTGATTCACAATATGGTGGGTTGCGCCAGAGTCTAACACTGGTAACAAGGATACTGTCGATTGAAAGGGTGTCAACTAAAGCTGTGCATTTAGGTAGGCTTTAGGCGATTCTGATTCAGGCTGGGAGTTGCTATCCGGATCCTTGGTTGCAGTGTGGTGGTGCAATTGGGTCCTGGGTTTGGAATAGTCTTGGCAAAGTTCTGGGTGCAAGTGCCAACAACTTTCTTCTGGGCGGTCTGACAGAGGGTTGTGCCTTCCTTTGGAACACGGATTTTTGGGTTTGGGGCGTTTGCGTGAGTTGCTGGAGGTCTTAAGGAGATCAGTGGATGAGTCCACGTTTGTGCTGGGGCCACTAGGATTTTTGTCTGTGCGAGAGGCTTCCAAGTGGGTCACTCCTCTGAGCTTGTTGAGTACCCCAGTGGGATTCTTGAGTAGCTTGTCATTGAGGAGAATGGTGTCAACAATGTGAAAAAGAGAGCTAGGCAATTTGGCAAGAATAGTGTAGCTGAGAATGTCTTGAGGCACTTCAAGCTTGACGGCTGCTAGCTTATTCATAAGTTTTTGGCATTCTTCAATATAGTGGGACAAGTTATCCTTAAACTGATATCTGATAAAGTTCAGCCACAGACGTCCGTGGTTGTTGGAGGATTGAGAGGCATATCTCTCATGGATGGCTTCTAAGATGGCTTGAGGGTTGTCTTTGTTGCTGGAATTGATAATAGCATTGAAAGTGGTGTCTCCAAGGTGCTGGATGATGATGTCTGAGGCTTCATACATCTTCTTCTTCAAGGTAGTGTTTGGTCCTTGAAGTGGATTGTACTCAGCGATGAGCTCCAGGAGACCCTTGCGCCTGAGGTAACTCTTGATTCGCAGAAACCAATTAGTGAAGTTAGTTTTGTTGAGTAAAGGAATGTTCAGCTTGGAGTTGTCCTCTTGATCAGTCATGATAGAGCCTTTTCTTTAGTTTTCAAGAGTGATGGGACTGTAATTCTGTTATGATTTCAGACTAAAGAAAAAGACAAATCAGGAAAAGGAATTTAGGAGGACAATCAAATAAAGTGGTTCACACCTAAAGAAAAAGGCTCTACAACTTGAGAGGGACAAGAAGGATCATTTATGGAGCATTGATAGTTCTGACCGCAGTGGAGGGACAGGTGAGTGTGAATCACAAAAGGGATTTGGAGAGCTAGGATAAAGTACTTACCCACCTCAGACACCTAGGATGCCACAGTGCGGATAGAGAATTGCACACTTGGAAACATCCTTGGTGGAGGGCTGGTGTCAGTACTTAAGCTGGCTGAGTTGCGCGGTCTGATGTGCGCGCGGCAGAATGCTACGCACGCAGGTTTTCAGCTAGAATCTTAGCCACCTCACCCTGATTGTTGGTGAGAGGCATAAAGAACACAACATGGACATTGTGAAAAATTGAGACCATAAAGAACAAAATACAGAAATGTGAAAAATAGAGAAATGTGGATAAGGAGTTGATACATAAGATCAAGCTGAGATGAAGTCAGATATACCAACACCAATCACCAATTGGTTGATTGAATTTCATAGCCCATCTGGTGAGGCCGGACATCAGCTTTTCCTTTTCCAGTCTAGCCAAAAATTGTGATTGACCTGGGCTCAGTCACTGGAAAAAGGTCCTACACCTATGGAAATACCTGTCAAAATGAAAGGATCTCACTCTGACTCTGGGACCTAGATCAATCTCCAATTGACTAGTATGCTTTAGCAATGCAACCTGGGGTGACAACCTAATCTCAAGGATCTCTCAGAATGGATTAATCTTCTCCTTCAAATGAAGCCCACTTTACTGGACCAGCAGACACCAACAATGCATCACTCATTCCTCCACCAAGTCTGAATATGTAGCCTTGTCCAGCTGTCAACTAGAGGCTTTTTGGTTAAAGACATTAATCAAAGACATATATCAAGAAAAATTCAACTTCCCATTGCACCTCATAGACAACAAAGGGATAGACAACAAGATAAAAAAATTTTGATCTAACTCAAAAGTCAAAAACATCAATCTCAACACCAAGAGCCTGAGAAGCGACTACAAGAATGGATTAATTGATGTTCAACTTATTCCCTCACTCTTGATGATTGCTGACGCACTCACCAAAGCGGCCAACAAATCCTCAAATGTCTGTCTGGTAAACTCTTTCAGTTTTATGTTTCACTGACCATTGAGTTGAGGGGGAATGTTAAATTATAACTGTTATGAATGTCACTTACATGTTCTACTATACTTGTCCTTTTTTTCCAATTTCCTTTTATCTCTATTTCATGCTTACTCTACAATTTCCACTTGTTTTGTACTCTGCAATCAGCCGGACTCTCTATCTACATTCCTGGTGCAGACACTCTCAATCTCAAGACGCGTGGACTCTATTCTTTGAGCTCTCAAGCAAGCAACTGTGATGGTTTGATTCAACTTCAACCATTCTATGACTATTGATTCAAACTCTCATCATTATTCCTCAAAGATCACGTCACAAAAATCAACCAAACTTAATCCAATACACTAAAATCAGACAGACCCCAGCAGGCAGTTCATCCAATCCTAAGGGTATCAAAATCAACTCAATAATCATCAACAGCTCACCCTTTCTTTTTGAAAGATAGTTCAAGGCGCTCAAGGTTACAATCTTATCAATAAAAGCTAGCTTTGTCATAAATCTAAACTGGCCATTGTGAATACTCAAAATTTCCATCTCTGACTTCTGCCAGCTGCTTATCTGCTTCTTTTTGTTATCAATCATCTAGGAGTCCCATTCCTTCATCTCCACAAATTGGTCACTCCATATCTTAGGCCAAATATTCCTTTGATTGGTTGTTTTTGTGGAATGCTTCTCTTTATCTTTTCTTTCACACCAAAGCTCACTGTTCTTCATTTGCAATTACATCACAGTTGGTCTTGGTGACCAATAAATTTCTTCACATGCCACACAGCTCATTTTGAGTCGTGTCCATGGCTCAATGGGCTGTGAATTTAACATTACCCTAATTTAAAATATCTTCCTTCCATTAAACTTCATATCATTTTTTTATCTTCTTTGACGCTCATTTTAAAAGCAGATCCCTTCATATATCCCCAATTTTTCTTTTTTTTCATCTGCTCAGTTTCATTCTCTATAAAACCCTTTTACTTTCTTTACTTTCTTGGAGCTTCACTGACCATCTTTTTTTATTTTTTCCTGCACTTAAACCTCTAATATATTATAAAAACTCATGGACCTTTTTGGTGGGAGTTTAGCTGGTGCTTTTATTTGATGGTATCCCATTTGTGCACTTGGGTGGCTTGGGGGTCCAAGTAATTTAGAATTTTAAGAATTAAAAATAGAAAGTATGCATTCAAATTCATGCAATTATTCAAGTTTCCCATCTTCTAAAATATTTTCAATATTTTGAATCTGTCCTTCATCCTTTTCTCATTTTTGATCGGAAATACTATGGCCCAAGTTCACTTGTCTTGATTTTGAACCAAGATTACATTGGGGTTGAGATTCATAGACCTCAAGAGACTTCTCAAATTTCTTACGTAAAAAAAGGTTCATGTGAAATTCACAACCCATTTGATTCATTTACACAACTCAAATGGGCCTTTTGGAATGCTACACCACTCATTTTGAGTCATGTGGCACGGTAAACAAGTCATGTCAAGTTGTGTGGCACCAAAGAAAGCTACATTGGAGTTATGTGGGGGTTTAAAAAAATTGGATATAGTTTTTTTTAGTGCCACAAAACTACAAACAGTTGTTTGTCAAAAAAATAAATAAAAAATGAAAAAGATTGGCCAAAAAAAAGGAAAAAAGACAAAACTAAAAAACTAAAAAAAAACTAATAAAAATTGGTGGGACCCAGGACTCACCTGGGTTGGGTCCCATCCTCACATGGGGGGGGGGATGTAACCAGAGGACATGCGGCCCCACCTCTTTCAGTCAATTCCCTGGAGGGGGCGCCCAAATCCCCCCACCGGGGACCTGGAGGTTGATGCCCCCAGGGCATTGGTAACAACAGATGGGCTGGGGTGTGGTAAGATCCCCCCCAGCTTTTTGCTCCTCCCACTTGGCAAAGGGGGGGGGGGGGGAGAGAGCGCCCCTTGTTAATGGTGGGAGGGTGGTCAGGTCCGGCCCACCACTGGTTTCCTTGATGCAACCAGCCCAGTCTTTTTTCCTGGCTGTTTGCAACCAGGGTTGTGCGGGATTGTGTATGGGCCCCCACAGGTCAATTAGGCTGTGTAGGGCCCTACATGACTCCCACACAACTCCTAGCTGTGAATTCATTTTCTCCCATACAAAAAATATGACTAAATGGGATTAAGATTCTCCCAATGAATTATTTTCTGAAAATTTTCATTTTGTTTTATTTTATTGAAAATTCATCAATGCATGGTTGAAGATTTTTCAAAATAAATTTAGAATATATCATGGAATTTGATCAAATGTTTCAGAGCTTTACCAGAAGTTTCAATCAGTATTTTTCTTCATTATTTACCAATTACTTTGTAATGATTTCACAAATTTTCAATAAATCCCAAATTGATTTTTCCATGGATCATTCTATTTGAGTTTTGAGCAAATTAAGACTTTCAAACTATTTCATTTCCAAGATGCAAATGGTTTGATTTCCAAATTAACCTTATTTTATTCTCATGATTCATTGTCAATTCATCAATATATTCATAAAATGAAAAATAATTTTCCAGACAGAGATCCAGTTTCTACAGATGAAACTCATGCTCCTTCACATCCCACAATAAAAAAAATATTCCTAAATTAAATGACAGATTCAAAATCAAATTCAGATCCAAATACCCTTTATCACATTGATGAATTTTATTTTTTATATTATAGTTGAAAAGCAGATGTAC
Source organism: Puccinia polysora (assembly GCA_025617555.3). Lineage (NCBI taxonomy): Eukaryota > Fungi > Basidiomycota > Pucciniomycetes > Pucciniales > Pucciniaceae > Puccinia > Puccinia polysora. Next base: position 24,273,595 of record CM062621.1, read on the forward strand.
ATATCAATGAGAAAATTATTGAACCCAATTTCATTCCTGACAAACAAATTCTGAGTCTCTGGATGTTTATTCCTAGAATTATTTCCAAAGAAGTTCCTATATTGGTCAATTTGGGTTAAATTTCTGTCTGATTTATATTATTCTTGTAATTTAATTTCTGAGAAAAATTATTCTGATATGTGAAAAATCCCAGGACAAACCTCTGGGGTTTCACCACTCATTCAACCAAAAGAAATTGATAAATTCTGGCCTTTTTGTTCCATTCCCACAAATTTTAATCAATTTAAATTCCATGAGAGCAGAAGCAAATTAATTCAATTCCCAGAGGATAATTCATAAGAGGAATAAAATATTGAAGTGTGCATTTCACCAAAATTAGCCCAATCTTCAATCTTGTTTGTTAATTCATTTATATGTAAATCATTCTATTTGGACATTGATTCATATTCTTGGTTCTTATGTGTCATGATATTTCTTGTATTAAAAATCATTAAATCACTAATTTATTCATTTTGAAATGTTTAAATAAATTCTTAAATGAAATTATTTGAAAATAGGTCAAAGACAGGGAGCATTGTGGTACGCAGGAATATTGAAAACCAATTTCCACTGGTTTTATTTCAGCCTGATGGTCCCATGGAGATGTCATCTGTAAATAACCCTGCATGTGAGGAAATGATGAGATTTTCTTACAGGTTTTCATCCAAGATAGAAAAAAAAATTAAACTAAATTTAAAGAAAACTTTTGAATTGGTGTGAAATTTAGGAAAAGATAACTATAGCGGTTTCCCCACATTTGTGAAAATTTGATTAATTAATCAGAAGACTCACATTATCTCTCATTGGATATTTCATATATAGTTTTGATACATTTTCATTGTGATTATTATCCCAATTATCCTCATCAGGATAAAGTTTGGTCAAAGTTTGTCATTCAATAAAGGATTTGTAATGTTTTTCAAATTGAGGATCAATATAATCATTAATTACTCATTTTATGATTAAATATTTGATAGAAAATATGGATACCTTTTTTCTGAATTTTCTCAAAATTATTTTCTTGGAATGATTTAAGAGGGAAATAGAATTCTCGGATTTAAGAATTGCTTTATTATTGAAAATTAATATGTACTATCAATATCTGACAATGATAAAAAAATTATTAAGTTCTTGGAAAATTGAGTTGCATTCTAATATCCTATGAATGATATAAAGTACAAATGTTAGTCTCATAGCTAGAATAAAAAAATGGTGCTTTTTCTGAATCATTGAATATTTAAGATCAATTATAAATTATCATTATGTTCTTTTGATATATTTTTCATTAGTTCTATTTGTGTAATTACAGGACTAAAATATGGCCCAGATCTAAACATAATAAAACAATATTTTTTTTGAAAAAAATAAATAAATAAAGGGAATTGTTTTTGTAACAACCCCTACCCAAAAGATTTTGGGTGTACTATGTCCCCATGTTGTCTAACACACAAAGAAAAACACTATCAAACAGGTGTTAAAAGAATTTTATTTTTTTGAAATTTGAAGCTTCAGCCTTTTATCTGTGTTGAGAAAAGCCTGATACAAAATCTTTTATAAATTTTGAAGCATGGGAAAAACTTGAAAAATCTCTCAAAAAAATCAAGACAAAAAAAGAAATTATCATAGAATTATTGGAACCATTCCTTCGCCTTTTGAATTTTTTTGGGGGTATTTTGAACTCATGTAAAGTTCAATTCAATCAAAGAGCTTCAGAATGGTTCTTAGGGATTTTGTGGATGTATTCTTGGCCTCCAAAAATTGGATCCAAATAAAAAAACTTTGCAATAACATATACTTTTCAATTTTTTTTTTAAATTAGGAATCAAATTTTGTATAAATTTCTTTTCACAGAACTTTAGATAAACATTGAAGGATTAACATTGAAAGATAAACATAAAATTTATTATTAGTTCTCATTACAGGATTTAAAGCAGAAAATATTTATCATGGTGAAAATTATTGATGATAAAAGGGTTTTTCCACATTTATTGTTCTAAATTTTGCTATTTTTCAATAAATAAAAAGAAAAGAAATTTCCAAAAATATTATTCCAATATTATTGGTTGAATTTTTCCACTACTATTAGTTTGATATTTCTTCTGGATTTTCTTGGAGGAAGCAAAACCTTATTCCCAAGCTTTAAATATTTCTGAAACATTTTCTTCCAAGAGTTGGAATCCTTTTTCAAAACAATATTCCAGAGTGGATCCAATTTTGGGGCTGGCCAAGTATCAGGTTTGAGCTTTAAGTAAACATTGTCTTTAAAGTATCCCAAGATAATAAGGCAGATGGGAGAAGGTTAGGAACTTGTAGTGCAAGGGGAATTAAGAGGAAGACAAGGGGAGATGTTGATGTGATTGTTGACAAGAGAATTGGAGTGTAGCAAGATGAAATGAGGTACCTGGAAAAGGACTCAAATTTGTAACAGGGGAAAAAAAGATGCACATGCTAGCAGGTGCCTGCCTGTAATGTTGGTTTTACAGAAAGAAATAACTCTGCTGTAACTGGAGGTTAAGAAAACCATATCTCCAGAATAAAAAACATGTAACTATTTTTCAAACAACAGCAAATTCTGTTTTAACTCTGATACAATGCACATGCATCCTAGGTTTAACAGAGGAGACTAGCTTCAAAATTCATTGAAATCAAATTGAAACTATTTACAAGGCAGATGATAAAAAATGAAGCATTGTAATGGAAACTGATAATTTTTGTTTTTCCCATAACCTGGGCTTCAATTTTTTCTAAAATTCCCAAAAAGATTTAACTGGTTTTTGAAAATATCCTGTCCTTTGGATTTACTTTCCAATTAATCAATTTTAGCATAGACAAGACCGGATGGGGGCAACAATGGAATGTTTTAATTAAGACAGTAAGATGGCTTTGAAATTTTTGATTCAAAATTCTTCATGGAACCTATCATTTATCAAAAGTATCTTCTGAAAAAAAAATCGGAAATTGATTTTAAATTGCTCAATTATTAATGATTTAACCAATTTTAGAGATTTTTGACAGGAAGAATCCAACAGAAAACTAAAAAAAAAATCAAAGTGACTCTCAACAAGTGGAATGCTTTCTTGATTCTTTTAAAAACTAAATCCACTTTGATATTCATCCCAGGCCTATTTGATCCTTTCTCTGTTTTGTTTTTTTCTACCAGATTTTGTTTTTTCATTTTTCTCTAAAACAATGTATAAAATCATCCATTAAGGTCTTTAAATCCAGGTTTGTGTGTGCCAAGGATTCATAAAACAACAAAATATTCATAACAGGGCGCCAGCTTTGTCCAAGCCAACCAAAAATACTTTTGGACTAAAATTTCATCCCAAAACCAAAAATTTAATTTATTTTGAGTTTTTTCTGGACAGGAAAAATCTTAGTTATTATTAATGCTTGCTGAAAATGGGGGAGATCTTTAGAACTTCATTTTTTTAATGAACTGACCAAACCAGATCAACAAAAATTTTAAAATGGAAAAATAAGACACCAATGAATGGTTTAGTTTTGAAAACAACTTGAATTCATTCGGAATACCATATCCCAAAAGAACTTAAAATAGGGTATTGTTTAATACGGAAATTTTTGGGAAAATTGTTTGTTTTATGACTGCCACAGTCTTTCCAAATAATTTTGATGGAACTGGAGTATAGTTTATTTTCAGAAAAAAAATTAAATCCCATTTTGAAGAAGGGCTTGGAGCCATGAACAAGGACATTGTTTATATGCATGCCATTTTTTTTCAATCCTAAATGCATAGATTCTCCTCCAGCCCTTTGGGCCAAAGGTCTGGGGGACATTTCTGTCTCAATTTTGAAGGGTTTGTCAAATTAATTAATTTTGGGCATAATTTAAACAGAAAATTAGGCACCAAATGCCATATTTTCAACATGCATAACCCCATAAAACCTGGTTTATAATTATATTTTGAAGGGGATGCAACTCAATTGCCACAATTTGAAATACCTTGAATGTGTGTCCCGTCTTTTACAAGAGAAAAAATGCAATTTTTTTGTCTGAATTATATCTACCTGTAAAAAATTTGAGAAACATTAGAAGAAAATTGATGGGTGCATACTAAACCAACCAAATTTCACTCTAAAAACTTGTAGTAAATTCATCATTTGGAAAGAAATTGACTAAGGTTTTTTGAAGGTAGCTTCCAGAAAGTTCAAAAATTGAATGCTTAAGAATTCTATTTGAAAGATTTAGCAATAATTTAGTCTAAAAACACGCTGTGAAAGATATTTTCAAATTTATTTTGTAAAAATAAGATTATGTGGAGTTAATGAAAAAAAACAACACCCATTTTCAAACCACCATGAATATCTATCAAACAAAGAATGCTGCGGGGAAATCAGGAGGGCAAGTACATAATGAAAGCTTTCAAAATATCCTAATAAATTAATTTTATACAATAGTATAAACAAACTGGATTATCCACAAGGGGAACAAAAATGGAAAAACATTATAGATTGGTTCTATCTTACTTACTCGCTGATTCTTTTACTCCACTCCTGTTGTGGGGTTCATGAAGCTAATGATTAAGCTTTGCATAATAAGCCAACAAGAGTAACCAAAATAAAAATTACCTTTTTAATCTGAAGAAATTGTGCTTCTTTGAGAAGTTTGGATACAAAAATGTGTTCATTTTGTACTTGAATAATTAACTTTTTTGATTGTTTTTTAAGAAATTCAATCTTTAAATTCCTGACCATGACCAAAAATCAGAAACATAAATGATGGTTCTATTCAATATCAACCAAAAACATGGGTAAAAAGGCACTTAAAATTTAAAAAAAGTTATGGAATATTCTTTTAGTATAAATAAAATAACAAATTAAAATCTCACTATCATTCTTTTTTGGAAGTTATGAGCTTATGAGAATATGATTCAAAGCTTAAATCATTCAGTAATCACTCTTGCAATGCTGAAGTTTCTATCAATTTTTTGATGAATACCAGCCCATCTTTGTAAGCATTTTAGTTGAAAGAACATGTTTGAAAAAAGGATAGAATATGTATTTTTTCAAATGAATAAGGAAACAGCTTTACTGGGGTTGTTTTCCAAATTTCAAATTCCAGAGTAACAGCAGTAAAATCCTCCCAAGATTGATTTGTTTATTTAACTTTGAATGTTTTGGGAAATTACTTCAAGTTTTATAATGAATTTCTAAGAATAAAAAAATTTAAAAATATTGGTATAACCTATACCAAAGTGATTTTTTGACCATTAATCACCAAATTATATTAGAAATTCCAAAAAAAACTTGAGTTATATGTGAAACTAATTTCAAGAAGGAATTAAATTTGATTGCAATTTGGTTATAGAGTATTTCAACAGAAGTTGCTGTGTGTGTATTTGGGAGTTATTTCAATAGATTGCCTGAATTAGGACAGATTTAAAACCAGGTTGTAACCAATTTGAAACATTTTCATAGGGTGCGAAATGCCAGAATTTGCCTCCATTTTTCCCCTGGTGTCATATTGAATTTAATATGGTTTGATGAATTCAAAAGGGTTCCAAGAAGTGGAAAAAAAAACCACAAGGGCTTTATTGCACTCCTTTTTGGGTTTAGTTTTTGAGACACAAATGGTGCCTCAAAAATTACCAAAAAATTACTTTTTGAAAAATTGAAAGGCTTTATTTAAACTTTAAGCCTTAGATTATTGAAATAAAGATCAATTGGCTCAGGAAAACAAAACAAAAAAACAATGAATAAAGACATAAAAGCCCTTTCTTTCCATCTTTTTTCATTTTGATGAATATTTTGTGGACTGAAACCTGTAATAAGCACTCGGAATAATTTTCGAGTTTCATATTTCCATTTTTTCAAAAGGTCTGTATTAAAAAAAATCATTGAAAATTTTATGCCTGAAACTTTGATGCCTGATGTAAAAAAAAAAAAAATGAAAAAAATGATAAGGATGTGTTATCTGAAAGTGTGTTCATGTGGGATCCAATTTTGGGAGGCCAAGAATCCATCAAAAAACCCCCAAAAAAATATTTTAAAGCTCTTTGATTTACTTTTTGACTTCATGATAGTTTAAACATGGAAAATAAAAATTCTCCAAAAGGCAAAGGAATGGTTACAAAAGTGCTGTGAGAATTCTTTTTTATTTTATTTTTGATTTTGTTAATTTTTTTTTGAAATATTTTTGAAGGTTCTCAAATTTTTCAAAAGCTGTAAAAAATTTTTTATAAAAATTTTAAACCCCCACCTAAAAGGCTAAGGCAGCAAATTTTCCAAAAGCCAATTTGCTTTAAAACCTCATTCATAAAGGATCTTTCCATGTGTGGTAGATGGTGAGGGGATGTTGCAAAAGCTTGATTTTAGAGGTTGGGGTTGTGAGAAAAATGTTTTCCTAAAAAAAATTGAATAAAATGTACACCCAATAGACAGAGGAATTTCATGTACCTCTGCTGATCAGGGATTGGAACCATAACCATCAGCCAAGCTTTTATTTTGAGGAATTTTACATGGGTATTTGGCTTTAGCACAGGAATGCAGATCCCATAAATATTGATGAGGAAGAGGTTTTTTGATTGCATTTTTTGAATTTTTGAGATTTTGATCTGTGTAGACCCTTTTTAATAGGAGATGTTATAGAAATTACAAGATATTTTTCTAATAAATTATCCTTTGATTAATTTGAAGGAATTTTTATTAACCAATTATTCAAAAGCAGTTATTAGTATTTATAATGATAATCTGAGAATTATTTCACAGGATAGAATTACAGAGCCAAAAACATTCAGGATAAATTTAAAGATTGAGAATGGGAGGAATTTGAGCGTTTGTTATGAATATTGAAGAATATTCATTATTGTTGGATATTGATGAAGATTTATCATTGCAAGAATATTTATGAAAATTTTGGGAGATTTTAATCTCCCCTTTCATTTTTTATAATAAAATTTTTTATTTCATTATACATGCTGATTTATTGATTCATAGAAAGGGTTCCTTTGGGATGAATTGTTATTATTTTTTTATTTGTTTGAAATGGAAAATAGACCTTATTATTTGGGAGGATGGTGGTATTTGAATATGGCAAAATTGTTGCAACGCATCCAGTAAACTTTTTTACCCCATGAACTTGTTTTTTTCTTTTTGGTTAAAAAACCTGAATAAAATATGGTAAGTGATGACTTGGAGAAAGATTATTGTGACAGAAATTTATGTCTGTGTCCAAAAGATCCTTTGGCTGGAAAAATCTTGCAAGATGTGGAATTCATAGATCTGCATTTTGATTTTGTCTGTCCATTTTGTTCCTCAGGTTTTGATGAATCTACACCAGTGCAGAACTAATACTCTTTTGGTTCAATGAAAACTAGGTCAAAAAAGAGAATCAATAGTTTTTTTCAATTTCTTTCCAAAAAACTTTACAATTAATGGCAAGGGGATACATTTAAGCCTCTCAAAATTCACCTTGAATAAAATTTTCTATTCCTCTGCTCTGCGTTTATGAAATGGCATGGCAATTTTGCAATGTCAGCTTGACACCATTGATGAACATTCTGCATTAATGGTTGGAACAACCATCACCAAATCTGGTTACCTCACTGGGAAAGGTATGTATTTGATTGTCTGGGGGGAGTAAATTCATTCTAATGCCTTTCTATTTTGCTTCCTAGTGTTATCAATTGCGTCAGCTGTTCACTGTCTTGATCAATATCTATCACACTCTCTGGAAAAAAAAAGCAAAAAATGGTCTTTATGGTTCCTTGGAATCAACAAAAAACAACTCCATGTAATCAAGGTCTGCCCTGCCTGCTTTGGACCAAGCAGTGGTCAATCAGGGTTTCTTGCTGCCCTTTTTGTTGCATTAAATAGTAATTTTCAGCATTTTAATCAACTTTTAGCAAGTAAAAACAATCCACCATTACCAAATCCCTCACATTTTCTGGATCCAAGGTTAGTCAAATCAATTGAATGTGAGATAAAGGCCAAGGAAGTCAACCATAGAAAATATAAAAATTTTGGTCTACCATTCACATCAAACCATCCATGGCCAAGCTGAATTTGGAAATTACAGGCAGACAAATTTGCTGATTCACACAAGGCTGTCGATTACAAGCGCAACACAACTACTTGGAGGCATTGCAACAATACTGGCCTCATGGGGTAATGCTTTTTTCATGATGCTGTGATTAACATGGCCAAAATTGATTGATCTTGTGAGCAGCGGTCATATCCTCTGGAATTATTAAAGCAAGTCATGTTCAAAGTAGAGCCTAGCCATTGGGTTTGTGTCCTGTATGTTATTGGATGCTCATCACACAATTTCATCCAATTTTTGAGTGAACTTCTTGCTTTCTTTTTCAATCAATTTTTTTTTTCCTCATAAGGTTCTTCTTAAATTGGAAACTGGTGTGGTATCTCCATGAGGGGCATATGTGGCCTCAAGAAAACCATTGAATTTGTTTCAAAACTTTGATATTTCATGCATAAGTACACAACTTGGATTGTCAGTTGAAATACCACCAACAATACTTGAAGGGATGGGGACTAACAGATGGGTAGGGCTAAGAGATACTCTGGTCCTATCTCTCCCCTCTTGTTAGTCCCCTCCTGTATTCAACATTCCAAAATTTTCTGGAGCCATTGTCCCATTGCATTAGTTTTCCTAATCAACAAGGGACAGCTGATTTAAGTGGGTTGAAACAGTTTCTCTCTCTCTTTTTTGGGAGTTTGTTAGTTTTTTTGGGGGTTTTGTTAAACAATTTTTGTATGCTTAGTGAAATGGATTGCAAAAAAATCAAGAATTCATTTGAGAAAAGGAGAAGGCCACAAAAGCTTCATCACCCCTTACCTTCATGGTCAATCCTTTCACCAAGGAGCGGGATGGAAAATGATTCAATACCATTTCATTTTTCTGGGACCAGTGGAACAGAAAAAAATCCTTCCATCATCAACACACATTCAAAGAAACCTTAAAAGACAAATGCCTGGGATTATTCTATGAAAAGGAATAATAAATAAAAAGGCTTCAGTGAGCAGCCTTTCTTGTCATAATTTCATTTTTAAAGGTTGTTTTCTGAAGCCCTTAGTGACCAAAATTTTCTTTCTATTTCATTGAGGGATTTTCTTGTCTATGGTCAGCTCCTATTATTACCCAAGGATGTCTTTGAGCTGATTGAGGTCTTAAAAGAGAGTGAAGGTTGTAGAGAATCCTGTTGGATCATAAAGAATAATTTAGCAAATCGATTGCTGGCAGTCCTTGAAGAGGAATTTAGTATTACTTCTACTCCTTTAGATTATTAGTAAAAAACAAGACATTTTTGAATGGCCTGGACATCTAGTACTATAGTAAGTCTGCACAATCATTTTTTGAAAATAAATGGCTGGTTTCTTTGAGACTGAAAATAGGTCTCAGATCAGACCTCGATTAGTTATGAATTGTTATTGGTAGAGTTGTGGAAGAATGGACCAAATGTATTGGTTTATTGGTTAGTAGTTGATCAGGAATGTGTAAGCTTAACCAATACCCCAATTCCTTTTAAAGGGTTAAAGTCTTTTTTCAAAGGGGTGAATATAGATTATTCCTGGTCTAGAATACTTTTCTGAGGTTAACTTTGTGATTGGCATTATATTCATACTAGAAAATTGAGTCTGATGGCTACCTGTAAGCTTTGGTCTACTAAATCCTCCCCCAACTTAATGCTGTCCACAGCATTCCTTACCTGTAGACATCAGACTTCAATCATCTTCTTTTACTTTTGAATAATAGACTAAATGAATTAAATATTACCAGTGAAACACAAATATCCAAGGAATTCCAAGTGTTCCAGTTGATCCTTTGGAAATCTTGATGACTTATCTTCAAAAATTGCCTTCTTCATTCCATCTTAAATGTATCCATGTAAAAATCAAAAGTGTGATTAAAATGTAATGTTAAATTAACAGCTCATTGAGACGTGGACATTGTTCAAAGTGGGCCGTGTGGCAAGCCACACAGTCCAATCCAAGTGGTTTAAAACCCCTCACGGCTCAAAGAGTTGCCCAGACCACCCAGCCTGGTCCAATGGTGTGTCAGATTCCACACGACTACAATTGAGCCATGTGGAGTTGTACACGGCTCAAATGTAGTTGTGTGGCATCCAACACGCCACCAGACCGCGGTGAGCCAAAAAAAAAAAAAAGTAATGAAAGGGCACTAACATAACCCATGAATCAAATAAACCATCCAAAAAACAGGGATCAACCAAAAAAACAAAGAAATCAAAAAATGTTGATTTTTTGGTTAAAAAAACAAAAAAATTAAAAATTAAAAGATAAATAAAAAACTGGGACTAATCAATGGACTAGCCCTAAGGTAAAAAGACCCAAAAAACACAAGTAACTGGAATAGCCCTAAACTAAAAAAACCAAAAAAAAGACTAGTAACTTGACAAGCCCTAAATTAAGCTCAACTTGACTAGCCCTAAATTAAAAGGGACCAAAAATTAAAGAAGTCTTTTGACCAGCCCTAAAGTAAGAGTTCCAAAAAAACACCAATCTTTTGACCAGGAAAAAAATAAAAGAAGTCATTTGACCAGCCCTAAAGTAAAAGTGCCATAAAAAATACAAGTCTTTTGACCAGCACTAAAGTAAAAACACCAAAAAAAAAACAAGTTCAACTTGTGTTAAGCTGAACTGACTTACCATTAAACTCTCATTCAAAACACTCAATATAACAATGTTAACTCAAAACACCCAAGATAATGATTTTCAAAATGTGATAACCCTATGTATTGATAGAACTTTTTAGTTTCATTAGAGTTACAATTTATATGAAACCCAATGATGAAATGAAGTCAAAGTATGTAATCTCTATAATCTAGAATACATTTGAAGTTGATCTTTGAGATGATCAACCCAACAAGAGGATTTTTTAGAAATCAAGGAATGCGGTTTTTCTACAATGGGCAGGATTGGAATCATTTCTCCCTCAATTACTAATAGAAACCAGTGGTTATTGTTTACAGAGGAAATGAAAATTGGATCTGATTGATCTGTAACACCATTATTCATTGGAGTATAAGTATCACATGACTCCAATGAAATGAAACACATAGATCTGGAATATTTGTCTGCTATGATTTGACCCATATATAATTTAGCCAGCCATTTTGAGGAGGGAATTTTTTCATTGATGTTTTCAACATCAAGTCCTTGTTTAATATTTTCAACCTCCTTTGCACCACAAAGCATCTTAATGTAGCATGCTTTATGTTTCTTTAATGTTTCAATAATTTCCTTCCTAACTTTAAACCAAACATGTTTTTCATAACCAAGAGATTTAGAAATGACCCTAAATCCGCAATTCCCATCTCCAATTGCATCCCAAATCTCACCCAAGAACTTATGGAATTTCTTGGGTATTTGATTGAGGTATTTCACGTTTGGTTCCTATCATTAAAACTAACTTTTTATTCTTTCATCAGATCAATTAAATGAATACTCACCAAAGATGAGATTTTGGTTGAGATTTGCTGAACATTCTCTTCCTCTGAAGAGGATTTCAATTCCAAATTAAGTGATCCCAATTCAATTTCAGTCTCTTCCTCTGAACTATGAAATTCAGATTCAGATTCTGCCAACTTTGACTAAAAATTCATCATTAGTTAGTAACTAAGTTCATTAAACCAAAAAAATGAACATATCCCAAAAGAGAAGATTTAAAATCTTTTGCCTTTTCTTATTTGGAGCCCTTCTAGTCATTTTTTCCACCTTTAGTTGTTTTTCAACATGCTCAAAAAAAGATGGTTCTCCCAGAATATCTTTCAATTTTGGCCTGCCCCTTTGTGATCGTAAGACTTTAGGTTCAAGTCTTGGATTTGATCAATATTTCTTAATCTTCTGAATGGGATACTTCAATAGGCGGCTTTGCTCATGACCTGGAGATTCCAAGATCATTGCATCCACTTTTTCATGTAACTGAGGAAGGCTTAGCATTTCAATGACATTGCACTTGAAAAATTCAAAAGGATCAACAATCAGTGAATTAAGAATCATTAATCAAAAATAATTAATCAGAAAGCATTAATCACAAAGTGATTTGAACAATCCACTTTGAACAATCTAACTTAAGCCAACTTACAGAACTAGAACTGCAAGGGTCATAGTCCAACCTTCACTGAGGATGAACATCTTTGGGTAAAATGGATCCTCTGAATGCTAGAAAGTCACCTATTTGGTGGGAACAGGGCAAACCCATAGTCTTGGAATATGACTTGGTGCACACTTTGCCATCATGAGCACGTTTGAATTTCTCAAATTTTTCCCTAATAAGCTGAATTGCCTCTAAAGACCATTTGTAACCCAATGGTAACAGTTCAGGTTGAAGAACTGTCCCTGACTTAATTTGAGATTTATAAAGTGACGCATGAACCAGTTTAATTTGATTCAAAACTGTTCCATCAAGGCTTTTCCAAACATCCAACATTTTTCCCAAATAGTTTGCAAGGAATTGTTTGAGAGTTGCATTGCCCCTTCAACCCAAGATTTTTTTTTCCAAAATATGGGTTTATACAAGTCCACCCTGTTACAAACGTCTCTTTGATAGGGAAAATTGTATTTTCCATGTACTCAAGTACATACTCATATTCTTTCAAGAAACACTATACAAGTCAAAAGTTCAGAACCCAAAACTAGGAAGAATAAGAAGCAGTGATTTTGAACTATTCTCAGTTCTGCATCATTGACCTCTGCCTCCTTCTTGGTCTTTGAGGACCCATACTTTGCCCACAGAGTCATATAGCTTTTCCATCTTGCAAAATCATTAAAAAAGCACCCTTTAGGGTTTGCTTGTAATTTTTTAGACAAGTGCCAAGTGCAAAATTGTCTTGATGACTCAGGGAAACTAGATTCAATAACACAAATCAGAGCTTTTGCATGGTCAATCACAAAGACTTTTGAAAGTCTCTCAGGATCATAAGCTAACTCCTTTAATGCCTTTACAGACCAACTTTAGAACCCAAAAGTTTATTTTTTTATAATAACAAGAGCTTTTGTGAAAGTTTTCCAATTGAATGTCATTCCTACAACATGCAATAGTGGGGTTTTGTACTTATTTATCTTATAAATACAATCCAACAGAGCAATATGATGGAATTGTTTTGAAAGCTTTACTTCCTCAGGATGTGCTAAGTACAGGGCCCCCAAGTGATCCTCTCCACTTAACTTTGACTGGTGAATCCAACTTGTTTCTTCAAACTGTTCATTGAGTACCTCAATAACACTTCTCCCCTTTAGTTCTGAAAGCGTCACCTTTCACTTAGTGTTATAGATTGTTTGTTCATCAACACAATCCCCTCCATCAATCTTGCTCAATTTCCTCTTAAGCTGCAACGTATTAAGCCCATCATTCATGCCTTCTATTAGATTGTCTAAGGCCACCCTTGATATTCTCCTCAGTTGAGGATGAACAGAGGGATGTTCAGATGGTTGATGGTTACGTTGGGTTTCTTTGTAGGGGATTTTCCACAAGTGTTCTGCCTTTTTGAAACTTGCATTTATTCAAAACTTGCACCCAACCTTTCTTGTGTGAGTTTGTCTAGACCTTTTGGCAAGAAGTTGTCCTGAACAGGAACCATGGCAATCACAGGCCAAATCCAAATATTTATCTTTCTTTGAGATAAAAACCCTCAGAGCGTAACCATGCTTCATAGCCCATGTTTGACAATAGTTTTGGGCCTCTTCCCTAGTAGGAAAATTCCTGACAGGAGGTGGGTTGAGTGGATCTAGTGAAAATTCATTAGTTAAGTCATGATTTCAGTTACATACACCCATTAGTTTTAATCAAATTAAATCCAGCAAAGGCCTCAGTAAAATAAAATGTTACTCAAAACCAGAGGTTGAATCCCACGGTGAAACATTTTGTTCCTCAATTTTCACCCTTGATGAGGATGCAATTGGGGCTTCCAATGTTTCATTATCCAAATCCTTTTTTTCTTTTTACAAAGCTTTGTTGATGGCACTATCAATGTAGACCGTCCACGCAGCCATGTCAGAAGAAGGTGGGCTTGCAAATGTTCCCATGCAAAAAAATGCAATGGTATACTTGAGCATTCAATTCAACTTTCAATTGAAAAAACAAAGTTTGCTCACTTTTAATTTGAGAAAGAATTGTTTTCAGATTTTTATATTATTTGAATTTTCACTTTACTTTCACTTCAGTTTCACTTTAAAGTCCCTTTTGAATAACTAGGTGTGGAACAACAGTCCCAAAAAGTATGCTTTGATCCCAAATTTGGGTTGATGGAACCCAAGTGTGGTCCAGGGGGTGCCCAAAATTCTGGCACAACTTCTGGGGGGTCGCCCACCCCCAAAAATGGTGTTTTTGAGCCACATACGGGGGTAAACAGCTCAAAATTACCGTTTTTGGAGGTTAAACAGCTCCTATACAACCACCCGGGGGGTTGCGTGTGTTTGGAACGGCCCTTTGTAGTCTTCTATGGGCCCCCATGGCTCATTTGAGCCGTGTAGGGCCCTACACCACTGGAGTTGTGAATTTAACATAAACCATAATTAAATCCTTTCCATTCTTCATATTTTCTTAGTTCATAGCTGAGTTCCCCTGGTAAAGACAGATTGTGCCGTATTCTGGATTTCATTTCAAAATTCAATCTTCTTCTCCCTTCTCCAATAATCTGGTACTTCATTGCCCAAGAAAGATTTCTCTCTGATTTTTCTCTTTTCAATCTTATTTTCCCTTTCCCAAAAGTTGGTACTTCCTGACCAAAGAAAGATTTCTTCAAGTTTTCCAATTTGACGCTTGATGCCCTGTTTGCATCTATTCATACTTTATAGATTCTTTGCAATGAGCCCCCTATGACCCTTTCATTCAGTAAAGCTGAAGATTAATTTATTCCTTGTTAATTGTTACCTTGAAAAATCTTGAAGTTATGAACTGGGTTCAGTATTGTCAGCTTGCTACTATTGCAGAGTAAGCTGCAAAAGTAACAAAAATAACATAAAAATAATAATAATATAATTAACCTAAGAAGGAATAGGAAAACCATAAATATTACTACCGAAATGGATTCTCCACCAAAAATTAGGTAGGGTGACTCAATGACCCCACCCTTGAAATCCAACTCCTTATATTTTTAAATAATTAAGGAAAGAAAGACCAAAATACCACGGCTCCACTATTGAGCTTTTTGATTGATCAAATAATTAACACCTATTGTCACGTATAGGTTTCACACCTAAAATTCAGTCATAATTGAGGTGTTGTGTATATTTTAGGAGTTATGGACGGAAATGTGTTTTGTCACAATTCCCGCATGCAGCCATGGCAGCCAATGCACCTGCGCGCGGCTGAGATACAGCCCTGTCACTCCGTCAAGGTTGTGTACGCAGCCCCAGGTCTCTGACAAGTATGCAGCTGCGGGACTACGGGTTGACAGAGTCACAGGCCGCCTGAGAGGCTTAGGTACTGCGTAAACATGCTACAACCCACACAGGAAAATTCTACATATGTAATAAGTGTTCCTGTGGATAGTAGATAGTCTAAAAGTACATAATATTATATAAAAATACTTAAATAACCCTTATACATATTTTTTATTAAATATAATTCAAAGTACCAAGAATGTCGAAAATAAGACAATGACAACTTCTAAAAATATTTTAAAATACTTTAATAAAATTTTATGAGAATTTCTAGACATCAATATCTTTGTGACATACTAAGAAAACTAATGATGTGAAAATATTACATTAATTCCCATGAATTATATTTTAAATTAATTATCTTAGTAAATCAACTGTAACTCGAAAATAAGGAGTAAAATCAATATCATGACTTTAATCCAGTTATTTAATACATAATGAGAACTCAACTGACATCAGGATTTCCGTAGAAATGTCTATTTAAATAATTATTAAATCACTTGGAACATTTACTAAGGATAATCAATTAAATAATACATAAATAGGACAGATGAGTGTTATTCACACATCCTAATACCTATTATAAAGTAGAATAATTCCCATACCCTGAGGAATTAGATGCTACTCATGCTATAGCACCAAGAACACGTGACAGGCTACCACTGGTTACCCTGCTAGCCTTAGTGTCCATCCCCTTGAGCCTCTGTACCCCTCAGATAGTATTGGGACTCCAAAAGCTATAAATAAAGAGCTATTTTGAGGATATTGATGGGTAGAGACCCAGTTATATTTATATCCAGACACGGTGCCAAGGTAATCAAGTACTTATAAGATATAAATAAGTGATTTATGGCTAATTCTGATCAATAATATCTGTCCTCAACATCTCTTTTTATCAATTAAAACTGCTCAACAACCTTATAACCCCAGTATACAGGTTTAACCCATCAGTGTACGTCCCAAACAGATAACCAAAGGATTTAATAATATACCAGTGAGTTTTATCATCCTTTCTCTGTCGTGGCAGCTTGGTTACAAGGCCCTGCCACTCCACCATGTATTTTATATAGATATTATCTTTGGGAAAAATATCCTTTAAAATAAAGAGCCCAAAGTAACCAGGAATACATGTTTTCATATTGAAATCCCTGAAGAGAGGTGTTAAAGATCCCCAATATAATTGTGGCCCCTCTATAAAAATATTTAATAATCAATTTATTCATATTGATTTATAACAATAAACTATAACCAAACCAATTAACCTTGCAATAAGCTTAATCCCAATATTTTAAGAATTTTTGCTACATTTATTCAATAATATATTTATTCTTTATTCTATCACCTCTGGTAGCTGAAGGATAGCAAGGGTCTTGGCATCCAGGAGGCGGAAAAGTATGGATTTAAAAAAATCTTGATGTATTCAGTTCATCCCTTCTTCCCAGTATCCTATGTTTCCCCGGTTGTAAAGCCTCTCCATTTTTTTTGATTTGGGCAATTTAGGCTCTTTCTTAGGAGATTTCATAACCTTAGTTCTGAAAATCTTCAACTAAATAAACTCAAACCTTCATCAGCTTCAAACACAGCTCAAGTACAACTTCACTTGCTCCTTTACCTTCAACTGGATAGTAAAGCTGTACACCTTTCAGTCTCCACCTTCCCCTACCAGGTTCAACCAATCCCCCATGGGATAACCTCTATGTCCATGTACACCTTACCACTTTTTCACGTGATTTGGTCAATCTTATCAGGGTCTCTCCCTCTCATAGTGGCTTGGTACATCCTCAATCTCTCCTCAACCCAATTGGTATATGAGTTAGTACATATTACACTTAGTATATACATAGTACATACTCTCCACTGTCTTTTCAGCCCATAATCCCAGGACTCCAGATCCGTACATGCCAAACATTCCTGAATAGGCTCATCAACCAATTAGTCAACTAAATCCTCCAGCCCAATCATTAAACATGTAATAATGTGGGAAATTCTACATGAAACACCAGCCACTCATTGCTCAAGGCCTCCTTCTCAGCTCTCACATATACTTGCCTCTCCTTCCCTCCTGTACTAATTCCCCCTAAAGAATTAGTATACTACTTCTTACTGGTTAGTCCCTCTGGCAGTAGGTGTCATCCCAGCACAAGAAAACCTTCACCCTGCCTGCTTAAATCATATCACCTTGTCCCTTCCTGGTGTTACTCTTATAGGCTTCAACAATCACTTATTCAACAACCCCCTCCTGGACTTATCCATTCCATCCTTACATCTTCTTATCACTTGTACTCCTCCTCTCATCTTCTTCATTGCAATTCCAAAAAATCATCCTTGAGTTCTATGAGTGGTAGTGCCTGTGCCTTCCACCCCTTGCATTCCAGGGGCAGTAGTGACAGAAGCTTTCATCATCCTCTGATTCCTCTTGGCTTTCCTCCTTCTCTTTCCTTATAGCCCCCCTACTATAAGACTTCTTGACCTGGCTTGCTGCAACTCTGTTGGCCAATCTTGTTACATCCAATTTTTCAATCACTTAACGCACCTCATTGATTTTATCAACTATCCTATAGGGCCCATTCCATCTGTTCTTTAATAATAGGCCCCACTGTGATTTCAGCGTCCTGTTTTAGACTAGAACTAAGTCCCCCTTTTTTTAGTGGTTCTCTTATCCTATGGGATATTATCCTATCACAGTATTTTACTTAGGATTCCCTAGCCTATCTTAGTTTTTTCTGGGCTTTCTGTATATTTTCTTCCTATTTAGCTAACTGATTGTCCCTTGCCTGCAAGAGGTCTGAAGTGGTTGTGACTTAGTCCCATTCTGTCCCCAGGAAGGTCTCCATTTCTAATTCTATTGGTCAGACTACTGGTTTCCCAAACTGAAGCTCATAAGGGGAGAATCCTGTTTTCATTTTTGTGGAGATCCTGTCTGCAAAATTGACCAAGGGCAGTTGTTCCTTTCATTGAGCCCCCTTTTCCCCACATATTTTTACTGCGGCATCTTTTATCTCTTTTTATCCTCTGTCTATCATTCCTTGGGCTTCTGGATAGTAAGGGCTAACCATTCCAAGCTTGGTCCCCCCATTTTTCATAGCCTTCTGGAGTTCCACTTTAAATTCTCCTCCCCCATCCAATGTTACATCCTTAGGGATCCCATATCTATAAATCCATTCCAATAGAAACCAATCAGCTATATTCCTTGAACTCCGGCTAGTAAGCCCAACTGTCTCAGCCCACCCTGAGAGATCATCTGTGACTACCACTAGATACTTCAATTTTACTGCCTTGACATGGATTGCATCCATGGCTGCCCTCTGGAACAAGTTTTTAATGGTTGTGGCCGTCCCTTCTTCTTTTTTCTAAAACATGCTTCTTCTTTGACACTGTTCATAGGATTGGACCCATTTCCTTGTCATTTTATTCATTCCTTCAAACCAGAATCTGTGTTTTGCACTTCTGTATATTTCTCCACTTCCCCTGTGCCCCATTCTCTATGCAGCTTCCTCATGATGTCCTGATTTTCATTTTCTGAGTAAATGACTAAATGTGGGCCCCAGGTCCCCCTCCTCATTATGTTTCCTCTTTCCACATAAAATTTTGGTGATCTTCTTCTAATACTGTGGAATTATTTGTCTCAGCTCCTTCCTGGTTTATTCAAATTTTTTGGGTATTCTCTCATTCTTTTCCAAAATTTATCCTCTCCTTCTGGTAGATTTTGATCTTCTATGGAGTATAATGAATTGGTCCCTAAGCCTGGGTGTGGGCTAATCCATTCCTCTTCCTCACCAAAATCCCAGAGTTCTTCTTCTGGTTCTGGCCTTCTTGATAAGCTTTCTGGAATATTTAAGGTCTTCTGTGGCTTGTGCACTATGTCAAAGGAGAATAGCTGAATAAAGGCCACCCATCTGGTCATTGGGGAACTAGGGAGGCTTGGGGTCTTTATCATTTCAATAAGGGCTTTTGCATTGACTTGCAGCTCAAAATTTTGCCCCCAAAGTGTAGTTTGGACTTTTTGAGTATTTTTTCAACACCACATAGTTCTTGCTTTGATTGGGAGTATTGATTTTCTGTTTTAGAGAATCCTCAAGATTCATAATAAACTGGATTTGGCCTCCCATCCTTGTCCTCCTGCATTAGTACTTCCCCAGCTGATAGTTAACTTGAGTCTACCGCCAGAATTATCTTCCCTTCCCTTTTCTCAAAGTCCAAGCTCTTGAGGATAATGTCTTCCCCTACTATCTTCTTGAGGAGGACAAAGGCTGCCTCAATTTTCTCATTCCACTTGGATTCCACATAATCCCAGGTTGGCCTCCTGATTGGTGCTGATAATTCTGAGCAACTTCTAATGAACTAAACAGTATCATTTCCAAATTAATGGAATTTTACCAAATAAAAATTCTTATCTGGGGGTTTTCTTCCAGGGTTTCTTCATATGATCTATTCCTGGGTCCCTTTATTCCTCCATCATCAATTACTATTCCTACATATTCTGGAAATTTAAGCTTGATAATCCATTTCATATGGGCTGGCTAGAATGCTACAGAACTAGTTCCTTCCTGGGGCAACCTTGTGATTTGTAGCCTTTCAAGGGTGGTTTCAAAGGTGGTTAGTGGCCCAGCGGAATAGTCCAATCCCCTTTCAACGTAAACGCCCATGATATTCCCCAACCCATAATGGGCCCTTCCAGAAATCAATTTAAAAAATTCTTCCATTTTGGGGGGCAGCCCAGAATCTTTTATAGTGACCTTAATGAGACGCGGGAGATCATGGAATATTCTTAGTTTCCCATTAGAATTTCTTACTGGGAAGACTTCTCTTGACTAGCTGGAGGTCAATTGTGTTGGAATTCAACAAAATGCCCTAATCATTCTATCATTTTCTCATTTCTTCTTTATTCTCATTTCATTATTTTCATCATCATTCTGCTTCCTCCCATTCTGTTCTGTGTTTCTTTTCTTTCTTATGCAGCTCCAGCTAGCCCCTTTCCGTATCTCTCACCCTGCTGTGACTATGATGTGAACCAACTTTCACCTCTCCTCTCGCGCGTACGGCTTCCAACACAAACGGCTGTCAATGCTCCAATTTCAAAGTCCCGCTTGTCCGCTCCACCACCTCACCAACAAATCAAGGACGGCTCCTTGCAAAACCTTCAACCTGATTCACCAGCTACCGCAACCACTAAACCTGATTCACCCGCTACCGCGACCACTCAACTCACTCACCAGCTACCGCTAACACTCAACATCATCCACCAACTACCGCTATCGACGCAAGCTCACTCCATGCTCACCCTATCACCATATCAAGAACACCACACCAGATCCGTGCTCCCCTCCCCACATCATCTTCTCTTAGTACCCGTGTTGCCTAGTTCAATTCACTGTCTGGTCCTTTTAAGGTGTTTCCTCAGTCTTACATTTCCAATCTTGATTGCTTTGAGCTGAAATTAAAAAATCCTTTTAAGCCTGTCAAACCTTCAGATTTACAGTCCCAAATCCTCTCGCTGGACCAGATAGACTTGATTTCCAATTCAGAAGAACAACCCAACTTGTCCAAACTCAACATTCCCCTCCTGAATGACTCTAACTTCCCTTCCTGGAGCCTTCGGATCAAAAGCTACCTGCGCAGGAAAGGACTCCTTGAACTGACCCTTGAGCCCCCCCCTTCCCCATTGACCGGACCTCAGAAGAAGAAGATATATGAAGCTGCCAACATTATCATCCAGCATCTTGGTGAATCTGCCTTTGAATCCATCGTCAACAACAACAAAGATGGAGATCCCCATGCCATTTGGCATGCAATCCTAGAAAAATATGCCTTGCAATCTTCTAACAACCGTGGTTGCATCTGGCTCAATTTTATTCGCTATCTCTTCAAGGGTGACCTGACAACGTACATCAAGGACTGCCAAAAACTCATGAATGAACTCACCGTTGTGAGAGTCAAAGTTCCCCCTGACATCCTCAGCTACATCATCCTTGCCAAACTTCCCAGCTCATTCTACCACATTGTTGATTCTCTGATCCTTATCAACGCTTTTCTCCAAAACCCAACCGGAATCCTGAACAAACTTTGTGAGGTTCTTCACCTTGAATCATCCAGGTTGCCAGACAACAACTCGACCTCGGACCTCTCTCCATCAGTCTCACTGCACAAATCAACCATGAAGAAAAGGGCAAAACCCAAGCATCCATGCTCAAAAGGACACCATAACCCCCTTGCCAAACACCCTGAAAATAAATGCTGGTTTGTCCATCCTCATCTCAGACCTGAATAGAATAAGAGTCCCTTGTCAAATCTCCACTCCATCAAAAAAAGTCCAACCATCAAAGATGAAAGCAATTCCAAAGGTGCCAAGCTTCATTTCAATGCTCAAATTTACCTCTCATCAGATGGAAAAGACTCCCATCTTCCGGTTCTGGATTCTGGCGCAAGCCATCATATAGTCAACAACACCTTGTTTTTATTTGATTGCACGCCCATCCATCTGGAAGTGGGAACAGGCTCCCCAAAAAACTCACTCATTGCTACACATTCTGGATCAGCTAAACTTCTCAATCACCTCGGCTCAGCCATAATCCTTAGGAATGTCCTTCTCATTGTTGAATAAATCACAAACCCTCCTCTTTCTATTCTCATCTTTTCCTTTTTCTATCTTTTCCTTTTTCTTTTTCTTACTTGTTCCTATGTTTCTTATTGCCCCAATCTCTGTCACATCTGTTTACACCTGGATTACTCAAGTGATCTCTGTCACTCCCGCACGCCATAAATCACTGTCACAAATCCCAGATCATTTCACACACATGTCTCTCACTCTTGTCATCTTCACAAATCCAAGACTCAATAGTGGAATCTCACGTACTACACCAAGGGGATCACAACACAAACTTCATCTTCAGCAAAATCCTAGCAACACAAAACTCAAAATCATCAAACTCACGCGATTGATCCCTTCCTTATTCTCTTCTACTCTTTCTTCCTATTTTATTTATTTCTTCTGCTTTTATTCTTTCTCTTCTCAAATCCGCTACTCAACAAATATCTCAAAAACAAAAACTTGATCTCTCAAGCCTGTCCTTTTAGCAAGAACTGACTAGTAAGAGCTGAACTTGTTGCGGACTCACTCACGATCTTCTGAGCCTGAATTCTTTATTTAAATCATTTCTGAAGGCCATTCACTGCTGCTAATCTGAAAATCCTCTAGACCTAAAACTTGATAACTAGCGTTCTTGTTAAATGTCCCATCACATTTTGCTGCCGGATGTTTGTTATTTTCTCTTCATTTCAGAGTCTTGTTTGTTTTATTATATATTTACTTGGCTGATTTCCTGCTTGTCTCAGACCTCTTTGATTATTATCTCTTAAGCAATTCACACAGTCTCAACACGGTTAAAAGCCAAACTCAATCCAACTTATCCAACCAAAGCAATGGAGGGATCCAGCAACAACGGCTTCCGAAAGATCATTCTCAAAGCAGCTCTTGAAGCCGTCCCAATTCTCTCTGATGAAAACTACTCCATCTGGAAAGATAAAATGACCATGTTGCTAGAGTTGAAGGGAATTAAGGAAGCATTAGAGGATGATTCAAAGAGTTTCAGCTCCGTGGACAACATGGAAACTCGAGTTATACTTCTCTCTTGAATTGATTCTGTCACTCACAATAATGTGGTCAACCCCTCCAACATTTCATCAGCTTGAATCCTCTGGCAAACCATCAAAGAAAGATTCGCCTCTTCCCAAACCGCCAACTGAGCTTGTGTCTTCAATGAATTCCTGTACCAACAGTTTAAGCCTGATGCAATCAACACTTTCATTACCAAAACAAAGATCTCTGTCAAAAAGATGGTGGACGTTGGGATTGATCTGCCCAATGACATCCTTTCCTATCTTATCCTTTTTAAATTTCCTCCATCACTCCATTCTCTCCGACAACAGATCATGCACTCGGACAAGGTTGTCATTGTGGACCTTGTTCTCAACCACCTTACTCAGTTGGACAACAAAATAAAGGTTAAATCTAAAGAAACTAAACTTGGTGATACAGCTCTTATTTCCTCTCGACCCATCAAGAAACCTATTCCCTCTGAATATCAATGCAGAAAAGGATTTCACAATCCTCAATCCCCAGATCACCCCACAAATAAGTGTTGGCATCTTCACGAGCATCTAGCTCCTGACTGGTGGAAGGAGTCACAGGACCAATGGAGAGCTCAACTCAACTCACAAGCCAAATCCAAAGAGGTCGCCCACTATGTGTTGCTTCTAACTACGTGGATTGAAGATATTAATCCCATGAATCAAATCATTCTTGACTTGGGTGCATCATGTCACATGTTCAACTCCCAAAGTTTCTTTTACCAACTCAATGAACTCTCTGGCAACAAATTCATAAACACAGGGAGTAAAGACGCCAAGCTTCCTATTAAAGGCAACAGAACGGTCAATCTTACCTGGAAAGGCAGCTCTGTCTCTCTTAGCAATTGTCTCTTTGATCCGGATCTCGTGGTAAATCTTATAAGCCCCGGCGAACTCATTTCAAACAAGAAATGCTCACTGTCATCTTTCAAAAATCGGTTTTCTCTTTTCGCTGATTCTCAATTAGCTTTTACTGGATTTATTCACGATAACTTGTTTGTTCTAAATCTGCCTTCTCCAATTGGAAATAATAACAAGTTCTGCCACTTAGCCTTCAACAATTTGAATCACTATCCAATTGCCTCCTTGCATCAATCTTTTGGCCATGCCAGCCCCTATTGACTCAAAAATCTTTTTCCTACACTCTCAGCTCAAACTCTTTCCAGTTTTCAATGCGAAGATTGCGTCTTCTCAAAAATTTCAAAATCCCCATTCAAAATCACCTCCATTCCAACGTCAAGACCTCTCAAACAACTCCACATCAACTTGATAGGATCTATTAACCCTCCCTCTCGAAATAATATGAACTATATTATGACTGTTGTTGACAACTTCTCAGGTTATATCTCTGCAATACCTCTGTCACACAAGTCTGATGCTTGTCTTCAACTCAAGGTTATTCTGAATCACGAGAAGCAGAAACAAAAAAGATTTCCTGCCACTATCTGCACAGACGGTGGCGGAGAATTCTCTTCCTCCAAACTGAACGATTTCTTCAAAATCAATTCCATACAGCATCTCATTTCCAAACCGTACCACAACTAACATAATGGGAAAGTAGAAAGAGCTAATCAAACTCTCACTGAAGCCATGAGAGCAACTTTTCAAAGTTCCAAACTGCCGCTCAATCTATGGGCCAAAGTGGCTAAAGCCACCTCTCTAGCCTTAAATCAAATCGGAAAGGCTCCTAATTCTCCCTCTCCTTATGAACTTTTCACAGGCAAAACTCTTTCATTCTCTTACTTTCATCCTATTGGATCTAAGGTTGCTAACCTTGATAACAGGACTAATCGCGGTGAAAAATTCAAAGATTGAGGGCTCCCAGGTACCCTTGTGGGTTATAACCCAAATTTCTTATCATACCGAATCCTGAAACCTGACAAATCCATTATTTCTTCCAAACATATCAAAATTCTCAAAAATAATGATCTATCCCAGGCTCCTTGGGTCTCTGATTCACCTGAGAACCATCTCCAAATTGACCTTGATGATGATCTGCTACTTCCTTCCATAAATTCACCCCCTCTGAATCAACCATCCATCATCGCATCCTCCAATTCCCCTACCAGTGAACAAACTGCCTCCTCAAATCCTTCTTCTGAATCCCCTAATGACTTAGAGTCCAACTCTGAGTCTGAACCTTCCAACAAACTTTTTAAACAACGTGTTCCAAGATACTCACTTTGTGATCAATCAAACTTGAATCCTCCTCAAAGATATGGGTACCATCACTACTACGTACCCCAAACATATGAACAGGCCAAGCAATGTTTCAACTGCTCAAAGTGGGAATCCTCAATTAATGTCAAACTCAACGGTATAGAAGCTCTTGAAGTATGGGAAGACTACGACGGTCCTGAACCCGTAAATCCTCTTAACACCACCTGGGTGTATCGTCTCAAGGATAACTGTCATGGTGACCCTCTAGTTTACAAAAGTCAATTATGTGTTCAAGGCTTTGATCAAATTTATGGCCTAGATTATCAAGACACCTTCTCCCCAACGGGAAAGGCCACATCTCTTTGAATAGCTCTCCTTTTTGGATTGTTTCACTCCCTTCCTATCTCTCAGTTTGATGTAAAGAGTGCATTCCTCCATGCTCCTCTGTCTGATAAGGTCATTATCAAGAGACCCAAAGGTTCAAATCAAAAATACAAATATCTTATCCTGCAAAAGTCACTTTACAGCCTTAAACAAGCCCCCGCGAATTGGTTCCAAACTCTCACTTCCTGGATTTGAGAGCAAGGATTCCACGAATACATTTCTGATCCCTGCCTGTACATTCACTCAGCCTCTAATTCAGTTCTTTTTTTTCACGTTGACAATCTTATTTTAGTCGGACTTGGAGATGATTTCCAGAAGAAATTCCTTAAACGTTTTCCCAACTCAAGTCATCATGAGCCCAACACTATTCCCGGCATGAAATTCGAGCATTCAGGAAACAAGATTCTCCTGTCCCAACCTAAGCACATCAAACATGGATTGGAGGAATTGAAAATGACAGAATGCAAGCCTTCAACTGTTCCTCTCACTGCAAACGTAAACTTATCTTTGGAGACCGATGAAGAGCACGAAGAATTCAAGGCTCTAAACATAAATTATCACTCAGCCGTTTTTATTATTAACTACATCGCATGTCTTACACGCCCTGACCTGAGTTTTGCTGTTTCCAGTCTTGCAAGGTTCTGCAAGAAGCCTGGAATTCAACATTGGAGAGAAGTTAAGCGATGCTGGAAATACTTAAAGGCAACAAAAGATCTCAAGCTCACCCTACAAATCAATCACACTAATCCTCAAATCCAATGCTTCAGTGATGCAACTTGGAGCAACAACTTGGACACGAGGCGCTTGCAATCTGGTCATCTTTTGCTTCTCTTTGACTCCCTCATTTCATGGAGTAGTTATCGCCAGCGTAATGTTACACACTCTACAACCAAGGCTGAACTGAATCCATTGGTTGACTCTTTTCTGGAAGCCATTTGGATGAGGGGCTTAGTTTCCGAACTCTGGAAAACCAAAATCACTCCCAGTCGCCACTTTATCAACAACAAAGGGCTTGACAACAAACTCAAAAAAGTTTGGTTGCAACTCAAAAACTTGTCACATCGACATAAAAACAAAAGCTCTTTGAGAAGAACTGAAACTCGGCAACCTAGAGATCAAACTAATTCAAGCTCACAACATCAAGGCAGATGGCCTCACTAAAGCCCTTCCTCTGTGCTCTCTCATCACCCTCCGCCGTCTCATAAATTCAGATTTCTCAGCTCTGACTTCAGTCTTACAAGTCACGGGGGGTGTTGAATAAATCACAAACCCTCCTCTTTCTATTCTCATCTTTTCCTTTTTCTATCTTTTCCTTTTTCTTTTTCTTACTTGTTCCTATGTTTCTTATTGCCCCAATCTCTGTCACATCTGGTTACACCTGGATTACTCAAGTGATCTCTGTCACTCCCGCGCGCCGTAAATCACTGTCACGAATCCCAGATCATTTCACACACATGTCTCTCACTCTTGTCATCTTCACAAATCCAAGACTCAATAGTGGAATCTCACGTACTACACCAAGGGGATCACAACACAAACTTCATCTTCAGCAAAATCCTGACAACACAAAACTCAAACTCATCAAACTCAAGCGATTGATCCCTTTCTTATTCTCTTCTACTCTTTCTTCCTATTTTATTTATTTCTTCTGCTTCTATTCTTTCTCTTCTCAAATCCGCTACTCAACGACTATCTCAAAAACACAAACTCGATCTCTCAAGCCTTTCCTTTTAGCAAGAACTGACTAGTAAGAGCTGAACTTGTCGCCAACTCACTCATGATCTTCTGAGCCTGACTTATTTATTTAAATCATTTCTGAAGGCCATTCACTGCTGCTAATCTGAAAATCCTCTAGACCTAAAACTTGATAACTAGCGTTCTTGTTAAATGTCCCATCACATTTTACTGCCGGATGTTTGTTCTTTTCTCTTCATTTCAGAGTCTTGTTTCTTTTATTATATATTTACTTGGCTGATTTCCTGCTTGTCTCAGCCCTCTTTGATTATTATCTCTTAAGCAAATCACACAGTCTCAACACTCATTCCCTCCATTAATTTATGTCTTATTTCTCTCACTCAACTTAACTCCTTGAAGGCGACCTTTTCCAAAGTTGGATACTTGGGGTTTGAAGTGAAACTGGACAAGATCAGCTTTGTAGGTACCACAAACAACAAGTTAACTGAACTGTGTGGAACGAAATTTCTTTGTTTCAGCCAATCCACGTTGCTTCTCAAGGCTATGGACAATCTTTGGCACTTGCGCCTTGGTCACACTAGCGCTCAATCCCTCAAAAATCTCAATCTTAACTCCTTTGACTCGGATACCCAACCAACTGTTTGTCAAATCTGCAAAACCTGCAAGCAAGTTTCAACACCGTTCAATCACAAGTTCAAAGTAGCCACTCGCCCTCTTGAAGCGATCGATCTGGACATTGTTGGACCCTTCCCTATCATCTCAAAATCAGGATTCTCCTATTTCCTCTCCATGAAGGATCAGTTCTCCAGATTTTGTTCTGTTGCTCTCCTCAAAAAGAAAAGCAATGCGACCCCCGCCATCAAGGACTTTGTGGCACAGGCCAAACGTCAAACCAGCAACACCGTGAAGCTCCTCATCTCTGACAACAGAGGCGAGTTCATCTCATCTGACCTCCACTCCTTCTGCCTTGAAAAAGGCATCAATCAACACTTCTCCCCCCATACCCCTCAGCAAAATGGCCTAGCCAAGAGGTTGAACCGCCTCATCTTAGAGAAGGCTTGATGCTTGCTGAATCAAAGCAATCTACCGCTCAATTTCTGGGATGAGGCTGTAAACACCGCCACCCACATTCTCAACGCTCTCCCCTCAAGGTCCCGCGGAAATACTGTTTGTTACAAGATCTGGCACGGACGACCATTCAATCTCAACTGCCTACGCCCCTTTGGATGCGCCGCTTACTCTATCATTCCTAAAGCAAATCAAACCTTCAAACTTCTCCCCACCAGCAGAAAAGCCATTCTGGTCGAGTACGTCAATGACTTCTTGTCATACAGGCTTCTTGATCTGGACTCCTCCAAAGTCTTCATCTCCGCCAACGCGTCATTTGAAAAACTCTCCTTACCCTCTCTATCTGGATCCAACTCATCTTCCTGCTCTTCTGGCCTTGCACCCATGCTAACTCCATCCTCTTCTCTCCCCCCACTAACAACTCCTTGAATTTCCCCTTGATTCCTCTCCCTTCTTCCTTGGACTCTTTCACTGCTCCGCCTGTCCTTCCCTCCCCCGCTTCTGATCTCCCTCCTTCATCCTCTGCTGTCACCAATTCTCCGGCGCCCAATCATTCCCTGTCACACGACAGGATAACGCACAAGAACATCATTCCCTACCCTCGTCGTCCTAGCTCTAAAATAGGTCTTCCAGCTGTTTATCTCATTGTTGACAACAACTACTCCAACCCCACCTCAGTCCAAGAAGCCCTCAACTCAAAGTACCAAGAAGAATGGCTCGAGGAGATGAAACACAAAGAGCTTAATCTTCTCAACTATCAAGTCTGGGAAGAGGCAACTCTTCCTGACGACAAGCTAGGGCTCAAATGGGTGTGGGTCTTTTGGACAAAACACAACAAGCTAAATCAAATAGTCAAATTCAAAGCACGGCTCTGCGTTCAAGGATTCAATCAGCAGTACGGCATCAACTTCACCTCCACCTTTTTGCCAACTGGGGACAAAACGTCCCTGCGCATGCTAGTTGCTCTCGCTGCTCACTTAAATCTAAAGTTTCACCAAGTCGACGTAAAGGCCGCCTTTCTGAACGCTACGTTGCGCAAAGAAGTCTACCTTACTCCCCCTCCCCTCATCTCCATCACAAATAGCAAGCACCTTAGGCTCAAAAAGGCTCTGTATGGTCTCAAAAAAGCTCCGTTGGCCTGGTATGACACGCTCAGCTCCTGGTTGAATGACTGCGGCTTTCACAAGAGTGAGGCAGACCAGTGTGTATTCTGGAAGGATTCAACTTATCTTTACGTGCATGTTGACAACATCGCAATATTCAGTGATCAACCGGAGGTATTCATTGCCCAGCTCAGCTCCAAATTCAAAATAAAGGACCTTGGGCCTGCCTCCCTGCGTCTTGGAATGAACATCAGCCACCTTCTGACCGGCTAAAAGCTTTCCCACAGCTCCTACATTAAACAAGTATGCTTGCAGTATTCACTCCCTCCTCACAAGAAATTCTTGACTCCCTTCAAACCTCACAGCAAACTATATGCCTCAAGTGAAGAAGACCATGAGGAGTTTCTCCTATTGGGCGCCAATTACAGAAAAATTGTTGGGGAGCTGAATCACATAAGCATTTGCACAAGGCCCGACATCACTTTTGCTGTCAACTACCTAGCTCAATTCCTCGTCAAGCAAAATCTCCCCCACTTTCAAGCAGCGCTATACGTCCTTCAATACCTCCAACACACACCAAACCATGGAATCAACTTTGTCTTCTCCTCTTCCGCCTCTCAACTCAAAGTTTACGTTGATGCTGACTGGGCAACCTGTCCCACCACTAGAAGATCAGTCTCCGGGTTGGTTGTACAATGGCTTGGAAGTGTTGTCACTTGGAAGTGCAAGAAGCAACCAACCCTGTCTTTTTCCACTACCAAAGCTGAATATAAGGCGCTGGGCGACGCCATCAAAGAGGTAAGCTGGGTAAAATCACTTATGAGCAAGTTTTGGCCAGAGGAAGCGGCCAAACCAGCCATCATCCACGAGGACAATGAAGGCTGCATCAAGCTGGCTCTCAATCAAGCTAACCATGCCACGTTCCACACGAAGCACATGGAGTTGAGATTTCACTATGTATGGAACAAGATTCTCAAAAACGCCATCAAAATTCAAAAAGTATCCTCCAAGAAGAATTTGGCGGATTTCCTAACCAAACCTGTGACACATATATCACTGTGCCCTGCGTTGGACGCGCTAAACATATCAGAATTATTTGAGCAAGGGAAGCTTTTGGAATTCAACAACATGCCCAAATCATTCTATAATTTTCTCATTTCTTCTTTATTCTCATTTCATTATTTTCCTCATCATTTTGCTTTCTCCCATTCTTTTCTGTGTTTCTTTTCTTTCTTATGCGTCTCCAGCTAGCCCCTTTTGGTATCTCTCACCATGCTGTGACTATGATGTGAACCAACTGTCACCTCTCCTCTTGCGCGTACAGCTTCCAACACAAACCGCTGTCAACACTCCATTTCCAAATTCCCGCTTGTCCGCTCCACCACCTCACCAACAAATCAAGGAAGGCTCCTCGCAAAACCTTCAACCTGATTCACCAGCTACCACAACCACTCAACCTGATTCAACAGCTACCGCGACCACTCAACTCACTCACCAGCTACTGCTACCACTCAACATCATCCACCAACTACTGCTATTGACACAAGCTCACTCCATGCTCACCCTATCAACATATCAAGAACACCACACCAGATCCGTGCTCCCCTCCCCACCTCATCTTCTCTTAGTACCCGTGTTGCCTAGTTCAATTCACTGTCTGGTCCTTTTAAGGTTTTTCCTCAGTCTTATATTTCCAATCTTGATTGCTTTCAGCTGAAATTAAACAATCCTTTCAAGCCTTTCAAACCTTCAAATTGCTCATATAGACCTGTCTGGATTCTGTTTGTTAATAGATCTGTAAAGGCTTGCCTGATAGCCTGAGGAATTGGTATGGCCCTTTTCTACCACGGTTCATGAGGCACTGTGAGTATTCTACAGGGGGAACCCATAAGAATGCTTGACAAGGCCCCTTTTTTTTCTTCTTTAAAGGCAGTTTATCTTTCCCTAAGGACCATTACATGTTGCAAGAGTTTGACTTGCTCCTGTGATAGCCATTTGGTATTTCCAATTTTTACCAGCTGAAGTCTCTCTTCTGTTATTCTTGTTTTTTGGGTCAAGGCTGGGGTATGAGATGTTAATGGGGTTATATAGGGGCTCCAGGAGGGGGGGGTAGCATCTGGAGGAGTGGATTAAGGTCTTTAGGAATAGGCTGATTGACAGGTCTGATCTTTTTGTCCACACTCTTGTATCATGCTGCCAGTATCTCCATCCCCATTTTATATATTATATGGGTGATGATAAATTCAAAGCCCAAATGAGCCGTGTACACAACTCATTTGAGCTGTGTACACGACTCATTTGGGCCATGTGGCATGCTACACGGCTTAATAGTAGTTGTATAGCTTCCATAAAACATGAGTGTAGTTTTGCGGCTCCCACACAACAGCCCAGGCCGTGTGGCAGATTACCTGACTAAATTCAAGAAATGTGGGCTTGTACATGGCTGGAATGTAAATTTGTTCCATGTCAGATGGCTTCAAGTGTTGTGGTTCAAAAAAAATAAGAAAAAAAAATTGTAATAATGTGGAAGAATTGAAGAGCTTATAAACCTGGACCAGGCTTTTCAAATTTCAGCAAAAATGGTAAGCAAGGAGGAAACACCAGTACTAGAATATCTGACAGTCATAAACAATTAACAAAAAGATTCCGTGTCTCTACGCGCAGGATGATGGCCCTTAAATGGACTATGTAAAGTGATCAAGCACTAGAGACAACAAAACAAGGCCTATCCTTCCAGAGAGACTTATCAACCAGGAAGATACCATCAGTTTGATCATCCGGAGATTGAGTTGGAAGATTGAATGGTACCGACTCCTATATCAATGCTGAAGAAAATCTGGTGGACAAAGTCAAATTTGTAAACCAATCTAGCCAATTTAGGTTGATAGTTGGTGAGTTCAAGGCTGGAGGTTGAGGTGGATGGTTGAGACTGCAAGGACTGAGAGCAGGCTTTCTGATATAGGAGTAAGGGAGTTGTCAAACCTGTCTCCCATGGTGAGAGCATCTGCAACAGCCAACGGTGACTGACACCTGTTGCGGTGGGAGCAGTCCTTGCCACGCTTGGTGACAAATTCAGAGACAATGAGAAAAAGAATGAATAGATGCAGAAACTGAAGACACAACATATGGCAAGCACAATTGTATTAGAGACTGGCAGACTGAGTAGTTAAAGGAATGATGATTTAGCAGAGGAAAAATGAGACAAATATCAACACGCCCGCTCAACTCAATATCAGGATGATTTTTAAAATCCAATGTACTTAGCAAGTCTTTCCATAGATGCAGTACTAGCTGCTTTTGTTAGAGAGTCAGCCAGCATGTCTTGGGATGAGATGAGCTTCATTTAAATGCGTTGGTTGTTCCAGTTGTTCCTGAGGCTATTAAGTTTTATATCTATGTACTTGGAATGAGATTTGCAACCAAACTTCTTGATCTTATCATTGAGCCCTTTGTTATCAATTAAGTGTATGGGGGATTGTGGTATGGTCCTCCAGATTTATCCTATGAGGTGATTGATCTACCGCCCCTCAAGGTGACTGTCTGAGAGCGCATTGCATTCAGACTCCGTTGAGGAGTGAGCTATGCTTTTCTGTTGGCGGCTGGTCCAGTAGATGGGCAACCCCTTGAGCAGGCAGATGAAACCTGTTTGAGATAGTCAAGTGGTGGGATCATCCCCGCAAGTTGCGTGGCTATAGATTACAAGTCTTTTAGCTGAAGTTCTGGCCCAAAGAACAAGTCAATAGTTGATTTTTTTGAGGAGGTATCTCCACACATGCTCCAGTTCTTTCTTGTGAGCAATGCCTGGATTCTCCAAGAAAGGGGCCAGATTTGACACAGCGTAGCTGATGTTGGGTCTGGCCAGCATTGCAATGAATTTGAGTTTTCCTATGGGTGATCAGTAGTTTCTACCCAGTTCTTTGAAGTCTTCTATTTCCTGTTCAGTGGCTGGTTGAAGGTGAAGTCCAGATGTGAAAGGATTATTAAATGGTTTGGCTTCCAGCAGGTTCATTTCTTCCAGTCCTTTCTTAATGTGATTTGGGAGCAAAAGGGCTATATAATCCTTACCAATGTCAACTTTCATTCCCAGTAGAGTGTCAACCCGATGCGCCAAAGAGTCCTTGAATCGAGAAAGAAACTTTGTTTTGAAGCCGTCAGGGTCCCCAACAAACACTAGGTCATCTACATGGAAAAAGAGTGCAGTTAATTTATCTGCATGAAGGTAGAGACAAGGATTGCTGTCGCTTTCTTTGAATCAGTTCTCTTTGCTCCATGTGGTGAGCGTCTTGTACCAATTGAGGGGTGCTTGCTTCAAGCCATATAGTGACTTGTTCAATTGGAGGAATTTAGAATTTCTCTTTGAGCCGGATGGCGTTTTGATGAAGACATTCTCCTCCAGGGGGGCATGTAGAAATGCCCCCTTGAGGAAAAATTGAAGAATCTTGAGTTTTTGTCAACCAAGTAGCTGAGAAGGGCCTGTAAAGATGCAACTTTCCCTGTGGGGGCGAAGGGGTCAAAGTAGTCAATGCCATATCTTTGATTGAATCCTTGGACAAAGAAGCTTTCTTTCAGAGTGGTGTCACCCAAGTGTAGATCTTCTTTGCTTCAGAAGGCCCAGGTGGTGTTGAGAGGGTTGACTACTTCTGATTCATCAGCATCCTCACAGACTCCAAGGTCCTTGATAGTGTTCAATTCCTTTTCAATGGGGGGTACCCAGTGTGGCAGTTTCAGAGCTTCTCCTATGTTCTTCTGCAGGGATTTATGATTGTAACCGTATTGTTCTGGCGCCTTCAGTCTGGATCTATCTCTCAGGTTAGGACTTAAGAATTAAAGGATTTCAGAGGAATAATGATTGGTGCCAGTGTTGAACAGTGAAGAGGTAGTCCTCACTCTTCTTTCTTTTCTTTCTTCATCCTCATGTTTCTTTCTTCTTTCTTCTTCTTTTTCTTTTATTCTCCATTGTCTTTTCCTTCTTTTCCATTCTGTCTTCTACTTCCTCTTCCAAATCCTAGTTCTCAGACCCAGAGCGGGCACCGCTACATATTTCAGCACTGTCTACTACATGTCACAGATTATCCGCACACCCGCAAGGCTCCTCCTGAGCCCTGACAGAAACCCACTCAAACCGGAAGTGAATTTTGAACCACGACTCTCATCGACCTATTCTAGCTCTTCGTCAACCCCTCTTTTCTTTATGACCTTTCCTTCCAATCTCAACCTCTTTTCTTACTCAGTAAAATCTTGTCCCGATTCACCCAACCACCTCATCATCCAACACCTATCACCTCTTCACCGACTGTCTGGTAAGACTGTTTACCAAATCTTCTCAACCTCAACTCGTCTCATTCTTGACAACTCATCTCGACTGCTTTTCTTCACAAGACCACTCTCAGCCTACTCCACCAAACATCCGGGTCATCACTCACGCCCAAGCCAACTCCAGTTCCCTTCCAGATCTACGTCTATGAAATCTGTCTTCTTGATGTTTGTTTTCTTCTTCTTTACCATTTGTCTTTCTGGGTAGCTCTTTCTTTCTTTCCTTCTTTCAATTCCTATTGCACTCAACTGATTATTCTTGTCTTCCAGCCCTCTTGAATTCTTTCCTTCTTTTGCAATTCACCTATAAGTTCAACAGCCAGAAGAATCTTGATCAACTGATTTACTTATCTCAGGTTTAAGTTCCTCACAATCCTCACTGATAGGATCCTCCACAGGTAAGATCAAGTCAACACCTCTAACAGGGGAACACTTTTTAGCAGTTTCTTCATTGTCAGGTAGCAGGGAGCCTTCCACAGGTTGAGTTTTCAGAAAATTCACGTGTTTTGTCTTCATGATCTTCCCGTTCTTCAATAGAATTTTATAGGAAGAAAACCTAGGAACATACCCAATAAAGAGTCCCTCTGCTCCTTTTTCACTAATCATTGACTTAATGTTACTTTGATTGAGTAGGTAGATGACTGTTGAGCTGATAGGTTTCAGATTGTCTGTTGGTAACTTGCTTTCATGCAGCATTTCCCACGGAGTCACTCCCCCTTTTTCCAATGGTATCTGATTTAGAGCCAGGAAGCAGCTTTGAATGACCACGTGCCAACAATTCTTAGGTATCCTGGTTAAACTGAAAACAGATTGTAAGGATTTCATAATGCTGCGGTTTGCCCTTTCAGCCTTGCCATTGTGTTGGGAGTGGTATGGTTCACTGATGAGATGATTGATCAACTTTGATTTGAAAAAGGTTTTGAGAGTGTTGTTGACAAACTCTCCTCCTCCGTCTGAGACAAACTCTCCTCCTCCTTCTGAGAAAACCTCTATTGGATACCTCTGTTGCCTTTTTGCTTCATTCTCAATCATAAATTTGATTGTCTCAGCTGCTGCATCCTTGGAGGGAAGAGGAAAAGATGAGAGATACCCAGACAGGTTGTCCACTATGGTGAGGGCAAATCTCATTCCTCCCTTGCTGGTGGGATTGAGCAGACGAATCAGATTGAGATGGAGATGGTCAAAGACCCTAGCTGCGGACTGCTGATCCTTGTTGAAAAAAGCCTTGTCAATTTTGCTCTTCTTACAGGCTAAGCATTCAAAGGTCTTCAACATATTGCTTTGAATTGTGAAACCAAGATATTTCTCCATTTGGTTGATGCTATCATGACCAAGTTTGGGGTGGAGGTCTTTGAGTTTGGCCAATGTTAGGTAGCAGGAAGAATTCTTCTTTATTACAGGAGCCTTTGTGGTAGAAGAGGTGGGTTCCAAGGGTTTTTCAGCCCAAATCAGGAGCAGATTGTTTTCAACACTGCCTGTTAGGACAGAGTCTTTTGATCTTTGGAGGTTGAACGATGGTGGTTCAGATTTGGAGTTTACTCTGAGATAGCCCTCCTTAAGTAACAGGACACCAAGGGACACAAGGTTGAAAGTGGCTTCAGGGACCCAAGCTGCATTCTCAAGGTGGATGGTTTTGCCGGCGCTTTTGAGTATAGCTGTGCCAAGACCTCAAATTGCAATTCCCTCACCTTTCTTCCCAGTTTTGATGAATTCATTGCCAGGTTTCTCAGTAAAAAACAAAAATGAGTTCTGTTCATGGAACATATGGATTGAGAATCCACTGTCCAGGATATATTGATCAGAATAAAGGTTGGTCAAATGATTTGAGGCACAAAAAAAAGAGTAATTGACAAAATGCGATTCAGCCAGATTTTTCTTCTTGACACCACATCTTCCCATGTTTGATGACTGGTTGGGTCGGAGCTCAGGGAATTCTACCCAGAAGGATGAGGGGGGATGCAACTTTACAGCAGGATTGTGTTTCCCATTCTCGCATCTGGGGGCATCAGAATCCTTTGATTTGTTACAGTGAAACATTGCTGAGTTGGTGTCAGAGGTCTTGGCAGCTTTCAATTGCACTTCATTTTTGTTCTGGACAAGATGATTCAGAATCATCATGACCAAAAGTTCATTTCCTGAATGCATTATCTGAGATTGCATGGCCTTAAGAGATTCCAGCAGCTTGAAGAGGGTGAGATAACTCAGGATGTTGTTGGGTAATACCATTCCAACTTCATCAACCTTTCCAAGGTGGGCCTTTACAGAGGTGAAAAAACCGTCTATACCATTTTGGTCAAACCCTAGGTATAAGAAGTAAAAGAAAATTTGGGCTTGATTTGCTGCTTGGCTGGAGGCAAAGTGATCCTTTGCGGCAAGCCAAATGAGTTTTGACAAGTCTTCATTTTCCGGGTTTATAATGTTGGTGTGGTTCCCAGGGTCTAGTTTTTACATGAGATAACCTGCCATTTCATTGTTGTCAGGAATGTCTACCTGGAGTTCAGGTGAGTTGATTTGATCCAGTATGCCTTGCATCTTAAAAAATTGCTCCATCTTCTTGCTCCAGATGAAGTAGTTTGTTTTGGTCAGTAGTGGAGTTGATTCCATGAGCAATTTGAGTGCCAGCGCTTTGAAATTGCCTTCAACTCTAGGTCCAGGGGATTCAGTGGTCCTTGCCATGTTAGTTGAGCTTGTTTGATCCATCTTTGGCTTTTAACCGTGTGAAAGAATTGAAGAGCTGATATACCTGGATCAGGCTGTTCAAATTGCAGAAAAAATGGTAAGCAAGAAGGAAACGCCAGTACTAGAATATTGGACAGTCATAAAAAATTAACAAACAGAATCTGTGTCTCTACGCGCGGGATGATGGCCCTTAAACAGACTATGTAAAGTGATCAAGCACTAGAGACAACAAAACAACGCCTATCCTTCCAGAGAGACTTATCAACCAGGAAGATACCATCAGTTTGATTATCCAGAGATTGAGTTGGAAGATTGAATGGTACCCACTCCTATATTGATGCTGAAGACAATCTGGTGGACAAAGTCAAAGTTTTAAACCAATCTAGCCAATTCAGGTTGATAGCTGGTGAGTTCAAGGCTGGAGGTTGAGGTGGATGGTTGAGACTGCAAGGACTGAGAGCAGGCTTGCTGATATAGGAGTAAGGGAGTTGTCAAACCTGTCTACCATGGTGAGAGCATCGGCAACAGCCAAGGGTGACTCACATCTGTTGTGGTGGGAGCAGTCCTTTCCGGGCTTGGTGAAAACTTCAGAGACAGTGAGAAAAAGAATGAAGAGATGCAGAAACTGAAGACGTGACATATGGCAAGCACAATTGCAGTAGAGACTGGCAGACTGAGTAGTTAAAGGAATGATGATTTAGCAGAGGACAAATGAGACAAATATAAAAAAATAAAAACAAATAAAAAGCTAAAATAAACTAAATAAAAATAAAAAAAAAACCAGAAATCAACCAAAAGATCAAATAATGTTAATTTGTTGGTCATAATAAAACAAAAAAATAAAAAATTAAATAAAAATAATTAAAAAACATAAAAAAACAAATAAAACTGAAGACAAACAAAACCAACAATTAGATAAATAATGAAAGAGTCTATGGAGCAGCCCTCAATTATAAGTGCCAAAAAATACAAGTTCAACTTGACTAGCCCTAAGGTAAAAGTTCCAAAAATTATAAGTTCAACTTTAAAATCACTTAATTAAAAACAAAAATAAAAAAGAAACGTAACTTGAAAAGCCCTAAAGTAAAAAAACCAAAAAAAAGACAAGTAACATGAAAATCCCCAAAGTAAAAACACCAAGGCAAAGAGAAGTAAATTGACAAGCCCTAAAGTAAAAGTACCAAAAAAAAAAATTTCAACTTGTGTTGAGATGATCTCATCACAAGAATTAAAAATACTCCTTATGATGGGATTGGCCCAACACAAGTTGAACTGATTTAACAATAAAATCTCATTTAAAACACTCATCATAATGATGTTAACTCAAAAAACACAAAATAATGATTTTGAAAAGTTGATAACCTTTTATATGAATATCATTACAAGTTAGCTACATCAGAATTCAAAGTCATATGGGAACCAAATGATGAAATGATCTCTATAATTGAAGTCTATAATCTAGAATAAACATGTAGTTGATATTTGAGATGATCAACCCAACCAGAAGCTTTCTTTGAAATGAAAGCAGAGGTTTTTGCTACAATGGGCGGTGTGGTGACCATTTTGAGACACCGCATAATTAAAGGGCAAATTTGAAAATTTCTTGTATAATCCTTCATCCTTGAAAATAATATATATATATATATATATATGGTTTCTATATGGCAAGCTTTCAATTTTTGCTTTTCCCAACTACTCCCTGTCTTAGCAGTCTAGGAAAGGGCCCCTTGGGTTTTTCAAGTCCCCACACCATGTGTTCAACTCATCCTCTTTGTGCTCAGCATCTGACTTTTTTTTTGAGCCAAGTGCATGCATTCTGGACCACACGCTCTAATCATCATCATCAATCCTCAGATTTGCATCCCATCAAATGTGCCTCCTCATCATCCTATGCAATTCCCTCCCCATCACTCCCAAAAATCCCTCCTCAACTCAATACCTGCTGTGACAAACAAGCCTCATTGATTGCCCCTCAGATCCTCATTTCCCTCATCATCTCCATCCTCCTCCAGATTCATTGAACTCCAAATACATCTCCTCGATATCATCATCACCCTCCAATAATCTCTACTCATCATCCATCTTGCTTGGCCCTGCAATCCAATGGATCAGTGACCTGTCACTTGCAACATTGCTGCCATTTCTTGCCCATCTTCTGTCTCATCCATTTCCACTGCTAATATTGCTCCCCCTCATCTCCAGCCGCACCTGTTGCTTTCATTGTGACTTGCTGTTGTCTGCATAGCTTTCATCCCTTAATCTCCCTCTGCGCCTGTTGCTTGCCTTGCCACTTGCTGTTTTCCCCGCGGCTTTCTGCTTCTCATCTTTGGCTGCGCCTGTTGATTGCCTCACAGCTTGCTGCCACTCATCTCTGCCTGTGGGCTGTTTCCCCCTTCTACTTTTTTTCCTTTTTTTAATATCACTGTCATTATTTTGGGTTTCTCATCATTTATTCTCTATCTGTCAAAAGAAAACCTGCTTTCATACCTAGTTGTAAATAGCTGTAGGCCTCTTGCCCATAAAAAGGAGGGGATCCCCCTGCCTTTCTCAATCATCCATGGGAGTGAGTCTGTTCCCCCCTTATCCAAGCAATAATATCATCTGTCTTTGCCCAGGGTATATCTATGATTTTACTATGATCATTGAGCCTTTGAGCTCATATCTCTGATCTTCTATGCTGTGGCCTTATCCCTTATTACCAACCAATAGCCTTGCTGGTTGAAGAAGAATTCATTTTCTTGAATTCTTTAGTTTGTTATACCACTGTTGATCCTTTCTCTTGACCATACTTGTGTCAGCCTCCTGGATGCCAAGACCCTTGCTATCCTTTAGATACCAGAGGTGATAGAATAAATAATAAATATATTATTTAAGAAATGCAGCAAAAATCCATAAAATATTTGTATTAAGGTTATTGCAAGGTTAAGTGGTTTGGTTATGGTTTATTGTTTTCAATCAATATGAATAAATTGATGATTGAATATTTTTATAGAGGGGCCACAATTATATTGGGGATCTTTAACACCTCTCTTCAGTGATTTCAGTATGAAAACATGTAGTCCTGGTTACTTTGGGCTCTTTGGTTTAAAGGATATTTTACCCAAAAATAATATGTATATAAAATACACGGTGGAGTGGCAGGGCCTTTTGACCAAGCTGCCACGACACAGAAAGGATCATAAAACTCACCGGTATATTATTAAATCCTTTGGGTATCTTTTTGAGACGTGCAATGATGGGTTAAACCTGTATACTGGGGTTATAAGGTTGTTCAGCAGTTTTAATTGATAAAAAAGAGGTTGAGGATGGATATTATTGAT
This sequence comes from Puccinia polysora, assembly GCA_025617555.3. Lineage (NCBI taxonomy): Eukaryota > Fungi > Basidiomycota > Pucciniomycetes > Pucciniales > Pucciniaceae > Puccinia > Puccinia polysora. Next base: position 24,314,365 of record CM062621.1, read on the forward strand.
CAGACTTAGCCATAAATCACTTACTTATCTCTTATAAGTACTTGATTTACTAGGCAAGGTGTCTGGATATAAATATAACTGGGCCTGTGCCCATCAATATCCTCAAAAGAGCTCTTTATTTATAGCTTTTGGAGTCCCAATACTATCCTTCTGATGGGTACAGGGGCTCAAAGGGACGGACACTAAGGCTAGCAGGGTAACCAGTGCTAGCCTGTCACTTCTTCTTGATGCTATAGCACGGGTAGCATCTAATTTCTCAGGGTATGGGAATTATTCTACTTTATAATAGATATGAGGACGTGTGAATAATACTAATCTGTCCCATTTATGTATTATTTAATTAATTATCCTTAATAAATGTTCCCAGTAATTTAATAATTATTTAAATAGACATTTCTACAAACATCCTGATGTCAGGTGAGTTCTCATTATGTATTAAATAACTGGAGTAAAGTCATGATACTGATTTTAATCCTTATTTTCGAGTTCCAGTTGATTTACTAAAATAATTACTTAAAAATATAAGTCATGGGAATTAATGTAATATTTTTACATCATTAGTTTTTTTAGTATGTACGAATGATATTTATGTCTAAAAATTCTCATAAAAGTATATTAAAGTATTTTAATATATTTTTATAAGTGGTCATTTTCTTTTTTTTGACATTCTTGGTACTTTGAATGATATTTAATAAAAAATATGTATAAGGTTTATTTAAGTATTTTTATATAATATTATGTACTTTGAGACTATCTACTATCCACAGGAACATTTATTACATATTTAGAATGTTCCCGTGTGGGCTGTAGCATATTTACGCGGTACCTAAGCCTCTCAGGCTGCCTGTCACTCTGTCAACCCGTAGTCCCGCGGCTGCGTACTTGTCAGAGGCCTGGGGCTGCGTACAAAACCTTTACAAAGTGAAAGGGCTGTATCTCAGCCGCGCGTGGGTGCATTGGCTGCAGCGTCTGCGTGCAGGAATTGTGACAAAACACATTTCCCTCCGTAACTCCTAAAATATACACAACACCTCAATTCTGACCAAATTCTAGGTGTGAAACCTATACGTGACAATATGTGTGAAATATTTAATTGACCAAAAGCTGAAAAGTGGAGCCGTAGTATTTTGGTCTTTCTTTCCTTAATTATTTGAAAATATAAGGAGTTGGATTTCAAGGGTGGGGTCAGTGAGTTACCCTACCTAATTTTGGGTGGAGAATCCATTTTGGTAGTAATATGTATGGTTTTCCTACTCCTTACTAGTTTAATTATATTATTATGATTTTTATGTTATTTTTGTTACTTTTGCATCTTGATTTGCAATAGTAGCAAGCTGAAATTCCCCCACTTCAAGATATGGCCATATCTGAAAAGAAATCTGGAGGATGTTGGGAGAAAATTAACTTCATGTGTGTTTCAGTTACTTTTGCTGGCCCTTTAGTTTCTGAGATGTTTTGGTTCATCAGGTATGTTATTTTCTGGAAACCATTCATCTTTGCCTGCAGATTTTCCTTTGTATCTTACAAAGTATAGTCTAACATCTTTTCCTTGTACTCTCTCTTTCTTGTCTCTCAATATCCTGCTGATTTTCCCTTTTTCTTTCACAGGGTCAGGTTCTATTGGCATTAATACTGGAGGAAGGTTGCTACCTTCTCTTGGTTGAAAGTGTTTGACTAGGCTAACAGGAAATACCAGGTGTTTGCTTGATAAATCTTCACTCAAGATTAATTCCACAGCATTTTTGCCATGCATCTCCTTGATAAAAAATGGTCCAACAAAGGCTGGTTTCAGTTTTCTGTTACCTGCTAGAATGTTGAAATTGGTTGTAGATATCAACATCTGATCTCCTCGTTTAAACTCAGGTTCTTTATGTGATTTGTCCCATCTTTTTTTGTTATATTCTACTGCTTCTTCTACACATTTTTGAGCATGATTATTTTCCAGATCTATCATCTTCTTAAAGTCAAGAGATGTTGGATGAATAGTGGCTAATTTATAGTGTAAGTTATTCCTAGGGAGTTTTGGAATCCATCCTCTTTCTAGTATGTAAGGAGCTTCTTTGGTAGTAGAATGTTTACTGCTGTTATAAGCCATTTCTAGGGCTGGGAGTAGACTTACCCAATCATGGCAATAACCATCTGAGTTTTTGTATTCTAGAAAAAGGCTACAGAACCTCCTTAAAATATCTTCTAGGGTCTGTATCATTCTTTCAGCTAATCCGTCAGTTTGGGGATGGTATGCTTTAGAAAATGCTAGAGTAGTACCCAGTATATCATGTAGATTCCTCCAAAACTCAAAGGCAAATTTGGGGTCTCTGTCACTGATTATAATCTTGGGTATACCTACATCAGCTATGATTCTGTTCCAGAATAGTAAAGCTACATCCATAGCACTATCTTCTTTGTGGTTAGGTAATAATTTTGCCTTCTTAGAATATCTGTCAACTATAACTGGGACAGAGTTATATGAATGAGTACCTCCAGGGGGGAGGCTGGTGACAAAATCCATATTAATGATTTCCCATCTGGTTGTAGGTTCAGAGATTTTCTGTAAGAGTCCAAACCTTTTTCCAGTAGGTTTATTAGATTTTTGGCAGGTTTCACAGCTAGTAACATATTCAATAGTGATTTCTTTCCAGTCTATCCACTGTGGTGACCAAATCTGGACACCCTGGACCAGATGCGGAAAATTCAAAAAAAAAATTACAATTCTTTTATTTAGGTGTCATTCTAAAAAAAAAAAAAAAATTGGATTTTTTTTTATCAGTATCACTCCTCCAATTTCCTCATCCTTCCAAACATTCCTCTGTCCCAGTGGTTGAGGACATGCCTCTATTGGTCTCATCACCTAGGCATTGCATTTTATTCCTTCTCTCTTTGTTCCCCCTTCCTTTTGGGCGAATGCGCGGGCCAAGACCCGCTTGGCCCAAACTTCCTCCGCGCTCCCATCCTCTCCCTTGTCATTGGTAATCATCCCTCCAATCCTCTTCAACCCAATCTTGCTCAATTCCCTACCAACTTCAGACAACTCTACAATCAGAAACACTCCCTCCAATCTCAACTCAACCATCTCAAGACTAGCCTCTTACACCATCTCGCCACCGTACTTGCACTTGGCCTCAAGCAATCAAAACATGAACTTCAACGCGCTCATCTTTATCATCATCATCCCCATCCCCGCAAATCATTCAATCTAACCCTTCACCATCCCATCTCCCAGAGCCTTCCCGCCACAAGCGCTTTCACTTGCTTGACTCATTTCAACTCCACTCAGAGGTTTGACAGTCCTCATCTCTTCCCAAACCATCACAACCCTCCCACTCATCACTCTCTATCCCACAATAAACTCAACAAGACCAACGTATTCTCCCCTCTGACCAAGAACTTGGATCCGATCCCTTGAGCTAATGATATCCTTGATGGTATCCTCCCCTGGCACCTATTCCGTCAATCATTTGCACCCCCTTCCATCTTTGGAAGGGGGTGGAAAAGCGTTGTCTATTGCCCGCGGACATTTGCAGGAGGTCTGGTTCATTTTTTTCCCCACCCCTTCCGCCTTTGGGTGAGGGGTGGGAGATCCCGGTGTTGTTGCCCGTGCCTGTCCGCAGACGGACGCAAGAGAGGTGAAGGGATGAGAAAAGATCCAACCCCAGTCAGGGAGGCCGGATTTCCACTGGCCCGGGTGATCTATTTTTCTGATCATCTGAAATCAACAAAAAAAAAATTCCACTCTATTTGTAGAATCACTTGTACATAGTCTAACAGGGCCTCCTGCCCATATAAGGAGGGGCTCTCCCCTGCCTTTTGGGGGAGGTAGGGATGGTATCTTATGAGAGAGAATTATCATCACAATCCTCTTGAAATAAATTATCTGTGGGGTCTCATTCCCCTTTATCTGAGAACTGAATTCTGGGTATATCCATGATTTCCCCTTGATCCTTGAGCCTCCATACTCAAATAGAGATCCTTGATCTTTATCACCAACCAATAGCCTTGCTGGTTGAAGAAGAATTTGACTGATTGAATTCTTGAGTGTGTTACACCACTCCTGATCCCTTTCTCCAACCATACTGGTCCTGATCATCCTTTGATTATCTTTCCGGAACCAGTCACGTTTGACTGAAGAGGTTTTCTTAAGCTTCAAACCTGGAGTGTTAAACCTCCCTTTATTTCTTTTGAAGTTGAATCCCGCCACGCTAATCTTGAGTCCCTTGAGAAGTGTTGGGTTATTCTTGTTTGAATCAGTTATTGTTTTGCTTCTAGAGCTTCATCAAACAATTGGCTTTGTCTTGTTCAGCCAACCATAGTTATCTGGTATCCTTCAAGCGCTTGATTTGGGAGAGTTGGGCAGGTTCATTGAGAATCTGGAGGTTGTTTGGGATTGAGTTGATCTTTTCTAAGCTTCTGCTGACGACCAGAGCTATTAGCTTGTGGGAGTTGTTACTTAAAATTGCCTTATCCTTTTGAACTCTTAGCAATCCTTGACTTCTTCTATCCAAGTTTTTCCTGGCATCATCTTGCCTCAGATAGTGTTGTTTCCTAGCTACTGACTACTATCATCTTTATCCTTTACTCTTTGGACCCCCATATACTAGGTTCTGAACTTTGATCTTGGTTACATTTAAATATTTTTGTAACACTCAGGAGGGCAGCCTAAACAGCACCTTTCACCTCCACAGAACTGCCACGGCCTAGCACTGTTTGGAGTCTTACACCACCAAGCAGTTATTTTTACTTTTTTTCCAAATTTCTTTCAGTGGATGGATGCCCCAATGAGCAGTTGTCATGGCATTCCTGGAGTATATGTTGTATATGTTCTTTGTTTCTTAGTACTAATACACCGGAATATTGGTGTCTGTAGTAAAGGAGACCATCCCAAAAGTTAAACCTTCCTCCTTTATAGGGTTTAAGTAATGAAGAAGGTATACTATTTATCAGAGCTGCTTCTGGGGATTCACATTCCATCATGGTAATCAGCAGCTTGATTTCAGGAGAGTAGTTGTCCCTTACTAGGTTGAAGAAAGCAGTATCTAATTCACATAAGTGGATCCCCATTATTGGAGCATTCAATGCAAAAAGATTGATGTTCAGGATAGGAAAAATATCTTGATCTTCAGGGTCATATGCTGTATTGTTAGAGTCATTAGGCAAAGCATTCCTACTTAGACTATCAGCATTCTGATTTTTAGCTCCAGCTTTATGCACTATAGTCATCTGACCTCTATACTGTTGTATAGCAATTTGTCACCTGAGCATATTTCTGCTGGGAGTTTCCATGTTCATAAGAGTTCTTACAGCATTAAAGTCCGTGATAAATTGAAAGGTTGTGCCTTCTAAGTAATAGTGTAGCTTTTCTAAAGCCCATACTAGTGCCAAAAATTCCAACTGACTGGCTCCATATCTCTTTTCTGTAGCTTTGATCTGTCTAGATATGAAGAGTACTGGTTTCTCTACTGGTCTGTCTTCTTCTATCCTTTCTTGATGTAGAGCAGCTCCTAAACCTTCCATACAGGCGTCAATGTACAGTTTGAAGGGCTTGGAGTAATCAGGTTGGATGAGTAAAGGAGTAGAGGTCATAGCTATTTTTAGTTCCTCATAGTTTTTCAGTCTCTCATGAGTCATTTCAAATAGAGTGTTGTTGTTGCATACTTCATATAGACTCTCAGTTAGCATAGCAAACTTTGTTATGTATTGTCTGTAATAACTGCAAAGACTAATGAAAGACAGTAAATCTTTTTTGTTTTGAGGCATAGGTCTATTCATGACAGCAGCTATCTTATTTTGATCAGCAGCTAGAGTTAGACCAGAGACTATAAGTCCTAAGGCTTTCAATTCTCCGTAGCCAAAGTTGCATTTCTTCATGGAAACCTTCAATCCTGCTCTTGAGATAGTCTGGAGTACTAATCTTACTTGGTTAATATGAGTATCCCAATAATCAGAGTATATGATAACATCATCTATATATACCATCATCCATCCTTGTCTGAGGTATGTACCTAGAACTGTACCCATTGTTCTCTGGAAGTGTGATGGAGCATTCTTTATACCAAAGGGCATCCTAAGATATTCATATATTCCCAAATGACAGATTATTCTCATAAAATTCCTGCTTTCAGGGCTCATTGGTATCTGGTGGAAACCTTTAAGCATATCCATAGTATTGATTTACTTGGCCTTGGACAAGTTATGCAGAGCATGATCAATCCGGGGTATAGGGTAATAATCTGCTTGAGTATAATTGTTGAGAATTCTGAAGTCTCGTACCATTCTTGACTGGTCATTATGCCAAGCTATGATTACAGGTGTGGTCACATCTACCTGTTCATTATTCCCTACTTTCCTTAATACTTGTAAGTCTATTAGTTCTTGGATATGTACCTCAAGAGCTTTTCTAGACTTAGGAATAGAAGGATAGGCTGGACTTCTTAAGTTTGGAGGATAAGGAGGCTTAATGGTCAATTTCAATACCATATCATGTCCTTTAATATCACGAATGGGATGATCTTTAGTACAAAAAGCATTTTGGTTCTCAAATCAGACTTTCAATATATCTTTCTTCTGTTCCTCAGAAAGTTTCATATTCAGAGCTGCTTGAGAGAAATATTCTTGGTCAAAGTCTTCTAAATGCTATTGATAAGTAGAGGAGGGGAAGTTAGACTGAATGGTGCATATCTTAAAATTCTTGTCCCAATTACCACCTACTGTGAAGTATCTACCTTTACTCTGGAACACATCTATACCATATAGACATAAGGCATCATTACCAAGTATCAGGTAGTCACATAGTCTGTTGAGAAATACTACAAATTCCACTTGTATCCTCAAAGATCCTTTAGTATGAGGTAGTATTATAGGAGCAGTCCATACTCCAATAGCATTCATGGTAGAGTTGCAAGAGCTGAACCTGGCTTTTGGGATGGGCAGAAGGTGTTCTTTCCAATTGGGATCCCATTTGTTTAAAAATTCAGCACAGACACATGAGCAAAAAGCTTCACTACCCATTAATAACCTTATAGGTCTGTTTTTATACAATCCTGTTCCATAACAATTTTGCCCAGTGGTATAACTTTTGCCACTCATAGGTTTAACTGTTACTGGTTTGACATACGTAATATGTCTAGGAATTATGGTAGGATCCCATTTTTGCGGCAAGCTAGAATCCCCATGGATATTATTGATTTCTACAGAAGTGCCTATATCTCCTTCTATAACATTAACAGGGTTGGTCAGGATCAATTCACATTCAGAAACAGATCCTTCAGTATCAGCTATATCTTCATAGTTCTGATTCCCTTAAACCTCCTGCTCTCCTTCCACAACTGCTATATTTATTTTTGGTAATGGGCAGTCTTGTCTCATATGCCCAGTCTTGTTACAATTCCAACAAGTTGCAGGCATCCTCTCTTTATCCCTATTCTCATTAGGTCTCTTATTGTCAGAGGTATTCATCAGAGGAGGTTTTTCTCTGGTTTTGTTAATGTTGTAGTTCTCTTTGGGTCTAGAAGGGGCTTTCTTGTCTAACACATTCATGTCTATCACTTCCTCTAGCACATTGATTAGAGTTGGAAAGTCAGCATACATACTCATCCTACATCTTACACTATGGTTAAGATTGCCAGGACACAGGTTAAGGAGTCTTTCATTTACTTCCTATTTATCAGCATCTGGATAGAAGAAATCCAACCTTTTCTCCTGTTCCAAGCACCATTTGTGAGGTTTTTCCTTGGAGGGTAAAATGGGGAATTTCGGAAATTTTTCATCATTTTTCTTTTCCACATTCTAGAACCAAATTGTTCTTTAATCAGAAGTTTCCAAGAATTCCACCGTAAGAATTCTAATTCTTCTCTTTTACTGATAAACTAGTCAAAGGCTACTCCTTCAAATATTCTGGGCAGCCTTACTACAGCTATAGCTTCTGGTAGGTCATAAGGGTTAATAGTTTAGTCAATAAATTAAATAAAATTTATATGATTGTATTCTCCTTCACCAGAGAACTTGGGCCATTCAGAAATAGGGGATAAAGGTTTAAGGGCTTGTTCCATCTCAGGGGTAGGACTATGCCTAAAGGTGTCACTCCTATGCATTCCTAATAAGGGTGGTGCATAAGGACTAGTGGTTTGTCTGGGAGTTTTTGGTTCCTCTGTGGTGCTCCCCAAGGGGTTGGTCAGATAGACTTTTAAGTCTCTAAGATCATTTTTGATCAGATTAAGTTGCAGGTCCACTTTGTTATTAAGCACCTCCAGTTATTCACTAAGGGATAGAATGGAGCTGTTAGTAGTGGTTACCAATTATTCTTTTAAGGGTTGGAAAGACATAGAAAAATCTTTTTTGATTCCTGATAACATATTCTCAATTTTTTGAGTCTGTATGATCCTACCTTGATTAATTGTCTCCAATAACTGTTCTTTGTGTTCTTTGATTTCTTCCATTCCTACCCTCTTTGTTTGGTCATTAATCAATTTGGCTACTACTGAGGTTAATTTATCCATTTGGGTGTAAACACCGTCCAAATTTCACAAACAATTTTGAAATTAGGACACATATCATTAAAAAAGGAAGTTATTACGTAAGAGGTTTGTTTAAGCTCAGAATTAGAAGCTAATTGTTGTAAAAAATTTTCCATTTTTGAGATAGGGATATTATCTGATCCCAGTCTTTCTTTCCCTTTGTTTTGGGATGGGAAGAGGATCTCTTCTTTTCTGATTCTTTGCCTTTCAGTTGGGCTAATTGATTCCAAGGATTCCACTTTTCTACATAGGATTCTACCTCTTTCCTTGGAATCATTTTCTGAAGAGCTATCTGGGTATCTTTTGCCAGGGAGATTATCTTTTTCATAGACACCATGTCCTCCTTGGCTTGGGCTTCTTTGAACTCTTCCCAGTATTTCACGTGCTCTCTGACTAAGTTTTTGATCCTAGCTTCCTTGGCCAGATTCTGCTGGGGTGGCTGCAGGGAATCTTCTTGTAAAGGAGGGTGGCTTGATTCTACTACCTTCTCCGGCTCTAGGTTGGGAGAGGGCAGAAGTAATTGGTGCTTCTCCCTGTCCATCAAAATTTGATTCATGGTTTCCAGTCCCTTCATGGTTTTCCTTATTTGTGGTCTCACGTTACCGGGAGCTTTTGGCAAAGATCCATAGGAGGGAATTCTCCCTGAGCTCTTGTGTTACGTTTAAGTTGATGTTCAAAGGTACCAAGACTTAATTGGGATTAATTTAATCCTTAGTAGGTAATCCTACGGGGTCTTGGTGTGTTCCAATGAGGTCTTCACCTGCACAATCAATATTTTCAGGGCGTCCAGAGATATCTGGGATTTCTTGATCCAATAAATCAACTTCAGTGGCTGTGGTTTCTGGTACAGGAGGGTTCATTTTATATTTCAAAAAGAAATTTATACGGTATTTCTTCCAAGCTTTATGTTTCCTTAATAGGGCCTGAAAGTTGATGCGCCTTTCAAGATCTTCTTGTTCAAGGAGTTTATCAAAGTGTTTACGTGCAGAAGAGATATTAAGTTGCTCAGCTTGAGTTAAAGCTTTCCAACCAGTAGGTTTATAATTTTTAATATATTCTTCTTTTCTTATCTTTAAAAGATTTATAATAATAGATTATTAATTCAGCATTGGTGTTTAAATCCACTGAAAAAGAATTTAATGATAAATCATGTTTATAAAGTCAGATAAATTTATCTTTGATTTATTTTTACATGAAATGTCTGGTTCAAGGTCTTAAATATAATAAAATGGAATATTTCCCAGCCAGACCCCCAATTTTCAGCCTCCTGGATGCCAAGATCCTTGCTATCCTTTATCTACCAGAGGTGATAGAATAAATAATAAATATATTATTTAAGAAAAGCAGCAAAAATTCATAAAATATTTGGATTAAGCTTATTGCAAGGTTAAGTGGTTTGGTTATGGTTTATTGTTTTAAATCAATATGAATAAATTGATTATTAAATATTTTTATAGAGGGGCCACAATTATATTGGGGATCTTTAAAACCTCTCTTCAGGGATTTCAGTATGGAAACACGTAGTCCTTGTTACTTTGGGCTCTTTGGTTTAAAGGATATTTTACCCAAAGATAATATGTATATAAAACACACGGTGGAGTGGCAGGGCCTTGTAACCAAGCTGCCGCGACAAAGAAAGGATAATAAAACTCACTGGTATATTATTAAATCCTTTGGGTATCTGTTTGAAATGTGCACGGATGGGTTAAACCTGTATACTGGGGTTATAAGGTTGTTCAGCAGTTTTAATTGATAAAAAAGAGGTTGAGGATGGATATTATTGATCAGACTTAGCCATAAATCACTTACTTATCTCTTATAAGTACTTGATTTACTAGGCACGGTGTCTGGATACAAATATAACTGGGCCTGTGCCCATCAATATCCTCAAAAGAGCTCTTTATTTATAGCTTTTGGAGTCCCAATACTATCCTTCTGAGGGGTAAAGGGGCTCAAAGGGACGGAAACTAAGGCTAGCAGGGTAACCAGTGGTAGCCTATCACGTGTTCTTGGTGCTATAGCATGTGTATCATCTAATTCCTCAGGGTATGGGAATTATTCTACTTTATAATAGGTATTAGGACGTGTGAATAACACTAATCTATCCTATTTATGTATTATTTAATTAATTATCCTTAGTAAATGTTCCCAGTAATTTAATAATTATGTAAATAGACATTTTTACGGACAACCTGATGACAGTTGAGTTCTTGTTATGTATTAAATAACTGGAGTAAAGTCATGATATTGATTTTACTCATTATTTTCGAGTTCCAGTTGATTTACTAAAATAATTACTTAAAAATATAAGTCATGGAAATTCATGAAATATTTTTACATCATTAGTTTTCTTAGTATGTCACAAAGATATTGATGTACAGAAATTCTCATAAAAGTATATTAAAGTATTTTAATATGTTTTTAGAAGTTTTCATTGTCTTTTTTTCGACATTCTTGGTACTTTGAATTATATTTAATAAAAAATATGTATAAGGTTTATTTAAGTATTTTTATAAAATATTATGTACTTTGAGACTATCTACTATCCACGGGAACATTCATTACATATTTAGAATGTTCCTTTGTGGGTTGTAGCATGTTTACGCGGTACCTAAGCCTCTCAGGCCGCCTGTCACTCTGTCAACCCGTAGTCCCGCAGCTGCATACTTGTCAGAGGCCCGGAGCTGCGCACACGACCTTGAGGGAGTGACAGGGCTGTATCTCAGCCGCGCCCAGGTGCATCGGCTGCCACGGCTGCGTGCAGGAATTGTGACAAAACACATTACCCTCTGTAACCCCTAAAATATACACAAAACCTCAATTATGACTGAATTTTAGGTGTGAAACCTATACGTGACAATGTGTGTGAAAAATTTAAGTGACCAAAAGCTCAAAAGTGGAGCCATAGTATTTTGGTCTTTATTTCCTTAATTATGTAAAAATATAAGGACTTGGATTTCAAGGGTGGGGTCAGTGAGTGACCCTACCTAATTTTGGGTGGAGAATCCATTTCTTTAGTAATGTTTATGGTTTTCCTACCCCTTCTTAGGTTAATTATATTATTATTATTTTCAAGTTATTTTTGTTACTTTTGAAGCTTGCTTTGCAATAGTAGCAAGCTGACAACTGGTCTTGACCATTCCTTTCCTTGTCTTTCTGGAATCAGTCATTTTTGACTGAAAGGTTTTATTAAGCTCAAAACCTGGAGTTTCAAACCTCCCTTTATTTCTTTGAAGTTGCATTTTTCCACACTAATCTTGAGTCCCTTGAGAATTTTTGGGTTATTCCTTTTCAAATTAGTTATTGCTTTGATTCTAGAGCTTCATGAAACAAATTTCTTTGTTTTTGATAGCCACCCATATTTATCTGGTGCCCTTCAAGTACTTTATTGCAGAGAGTTGGAAAGGTTCATTGAGAACCTGGAGGTTGGTTGGGTTTGAGTTGATCATCCCCAATCTTCTGATGATGACCAAAGTTATTATATTTTTGGGGTTATTACTTACAACTGCCTTGTTCTATTGAACTCTGAACAATCTCTAAATTATTTTGTTAAAGTCTGTTCCCACACCATCTTGCCTCAGATAGTGTTTTCCTGTAGCTACAGTTTACTATCAAGTTTATCTCTTCCCGGTTGATTCATCATTTTCAAGGTTATGGACCTTCATTCTGGTTAAATTTAGATATTTTTGTAAAACTCAGGAGGGAAGCATAAGAAAGCCCCTCTTCCATCCACAGAAATTCCTGTAGCCATCAATGTTTGGAGTCTTACAGCAGGATTGGAATCATTTCTACCTCAAGTAACAATAGAACCCAGTGGTTATTTTTGACAAAAAAATATAAATAGGCTCTGATTCATGTACCACCTTTTTTCATTGGATTATAAGTACAAAATGACTCCAATGAAATGAAAAATATAGGGCTGACATATTTTTCTGCTATGATCTAGCCCATATTCAACTTAGCGAGCCATTTTGAAGAGGAAATCTTTGCATTGATTTCTTCAAAATCAAGTATGTGTATAATATTTTCTACCTCTTTTGAAACAACAAGAATCTTAATTTAGCATGATTTATGTTTCTCCAATGTTTCAATCATTTCCTTTCTCACTTTAAACCAAAAACTTTCATCATAACCAAGCTATTTAGCAATGAATCTAAATCTGCAATTCCCATCTTAAATTCAATCCCAAAACTCACCCATAATCTTATGCATTTTTTAGGTATTTGATTGAGGTATTTCACTCTGGGTTCCTATAATCAAAAATTGCTAAGCCAAAATTCCAATAAAATTAATTAATAGCATCATAATCACCAAAGATGAGCTTCTGGTTGATGCTTTGTGCATGCCTTTTTCCTCTGAACAGGATTTGGATTCCAAATGAAGTGAAGCTAATTCAATTTCAGTCCCTTCCTCTGAGCTATGAAATTAACATTCTGATCCTGCGGACTTTGAATAACAATTAACATTGTATGATCATCCGTTTGTTAAAAACAAATAATGAACATTTTCCAAAAGAAAGACTTACAATATTTCTTCTTCTCTTATATGGTTCCCCTCCAATTCTCTTTTCCCGCTCAATTTGCTTCTCAATTTGTTCAAATTAAGAACAATCTCTCTGGGTATGTGTCAATTTTGGACGTCCTCTTCTTGATTGCAAGACTTTAGGTTCAATTCTTGGCTTTGATCAATACTTTTTGGTCTTCTGAATCAATTATTTTAACAGCCCACACTGATCTTGTTAAGCATTTCCCAAGATTGATTGCATTGAGCTTCTCATGATTGAAAATTGCTCAGCATTTCATCAACATCAAATTTTCAAAATTAAAAAGGATCAAATATTAGTAAAGTGGGAAGTATCATTCAAAAAGAATTTATCAAAAAAGCATTAATCCCATTAAACCAACTTACAGAACTAGAACTGCAAGGTTCATAATTCAACCTCCACTGAGGATGCACATTCTCAGGGATGAAAATCCTCAGGCACAAAAGATCCTTCAAAATCTAGAAGATCACCTATTTTGTGGGAAAAGGGAAAACCCATAGCCTTTCAGTATGCCTTGGTGCACACATTGCCATCATGTTTCCGCTTTGATATTTTGAATTGTTCCACAACAAGTTCAATTGCCTCTAAAGACAACTTGTCTCCCAATGTTAAAGGGTGGGAAGAACTATTTCTATATTAAATTGAGAACTGTAAATCACAGCCTGAACCAATTTAATTTGATTGAAAACTGTTCCCTCTAGTTTTTGCCAAACATCCCACAAGTTTCCCAAAGAATTTTTGAGGAGTTGTTTGAGAGTAGCATTGGCCCCTTCAACCAAAGACATTATTTTATTTCCAAATTCATGTTTTTTTCAAGTCCAAGCCATTAAGAAATTCTCTTTTATATGGAAGATTTTATGATCCTTATATTCAAGCAGATCCTCATGGTTTGCCAAGAAACACTTTATACAAGTCATAATGTAAGAAACCAAAAACTATGAAGATTAACAGTAGAAGCAGTGAGTTGGCACTTACTCTAAGTTCTGCATAATTGAACTCTGCCGCCTCTTTGGTTTTATAGGGCCCATAATTAGCCCAAAGAGACATAAAGATTTTCCACCCTTCAATGTCATTACTAAAGCGCACTTACAGTTTGCTTGTATGTTTTTAGACAAGTGCCATTGACATGAGTGTCTTTTAGACTCATTTCTATAGCAAAAATAAAAGTTTTTTCATGCTCCATCCCAAAGACTTTAGGAATTCTCTCAGGATCATAAGCCAGCTCCTTTAGTTCATTTACATACCAACTTTAGAAATGAAACATTTCTCTTGTTATAAAAACAAGAGAATTTGTGAAAGCTCTTTGGTTGGATGTAATTCCTATGACGTGCAATAGGGGGATGTTGTAATTATTTGTTTTATGATTACAATCCAACATAGCAATATGATAAAATTGCTTAAAAAGCTTTAATTACTTGGGGTGATCCAAGAATAGGGCCTCCAAGTGACCCACTCCACTGAATTTTCTTCAATGAACCCAACCTGAATCACAAAGTTTTTCATAGAGGACCCCCATAACACTTCTTCCCTTCAGTTGTTCAAGTGCTAACTTATGCTTTTTTTTATAGATTGTTTGGTAATCAACATATTTTCCCCCATCAATCTTGCTCAATTTTCTTTTAAGTTTAATTGTATTGAGCCCACCATTCATGCCTTCTTTTAAATTAACCAAGGCAATCCCATGGATTTTCCTCAGGTGAGGATGCACTGAGGGGTGTGGAGATGGTTGATGGTTATGTTGATCATTTCTGTAGGAGATTTTCCACAAGGGGTGTGCCTTTGTGCAAATTTCACGGATTAAAAACTTTCAACCAACCTTCCTTGTGTGAGTTTGCCTTGACTGTTTGGTGAGAAAGTGCCCAGGGTACAAACCATGCCTATCACTGGCTATATCCACATAGTTATCAGGCTTTGAGTTGAAAACTGTTAAAGCATAACCATTTTTCATTGCCCATGTTTGACAATAGTTTTGTGCATCTTCCCAAGTAGGAAAAGATCTCACAGTAGGTGGATGAAATGGATTTTTCATAATTACATAGTCATAGTTATGGGCTGAAAATCAGTTCCAATCAGATTAAATGAGGCAAAGACCAGGGTAAAATTCAATTTTATGCACCACCAGAGTTCATGTCCATTTTTGAAACATTTTGTTACTCAATTTTCACCCTAATTGAGCATTAAATTGGGGCTTCAAATGATTCATTGCCCAAATACTTTTTTTCTGAAGATTTTTTCATGGCACTATCAATGTAGTCCTACAATTCAGCCATTTCAAAAAATGAGGGCTTGCCACTGTTCCCATAATGCCAAAAAAATGAAATGATATTTCAGTATTCAATCCAACTTTCAATTGAACAACTATCAAGTGTGCTCACTTTTGAGTTGAGAAAGATCAAGTTTAGTGGGATGGTTGTATGCATTTTACCTTTATTTTCAATTGAATTCCACTTTATTTCACTTTAGAATTACTTTATTTTCACTTGGGGATTTCTAGGTGTGGTCCAACTGTCCCACATAGTATGTGTTGATCCCAAATTTGGGTTGATGGAACCAAAATGTGGTCCAGGGGGTCCCAAACATTTTGGCACAACCCCTGGGGGGCTGTGTACCCCCAAACACACCTCCAAACCGCCATTCAGGGGGGGAACCAAATCCAAAAAGGCTTTTTACAGGGGTACATGACTCAAAAACGCCATTTACAGGGGTTATACAACCCCCCAAGGGTTGCACATGTTTGAAACAACACTTTCAATGTTTTTAGAAGCATTTTTTGGCCCACACACACGCTTTGGACGTTTTTATGGGCCCTCACGCGTCCATTGGGCTGTGTAGGGTTCCACACGACTCCCACACCACTGAGAGTTGTGAATTTATCATCACCCTTTTTTTTTGATGGCTGATTCCTCCTCACCCCCCTTTTTTTTGAAAAAAAGTGTCTGAAATATTGCAGGGTTTCCCACAGGCCTATCTAGTGTTCTTCACCCCATGATTGCTCTCTTTTTTATTTTTATTTTTTTTAAAGTATACACACAGCCTCCTCCCTGTTTTGGGCCATTTTTTTATTTTATGTTTTATTATTTTTTTTTTTAATTTTAAGTAATACACCTGGCCTCCCCTTCTTGGTACCATTTTTTTATTGTGTTTTTTTTAAAGTATTTTTAAGTATTTTAAGTAATACATGCATCCCTCCCTTTGGTTTGTAGATTTTTTAGTATTATTATTCTTTGAGTATTTTATTATTATTATTTTTCTCATGTGAATATTTATATCTTCTTTTGTTTTTTTACTATACATGCTGCATGCCTTTTTGTTTTTGCAATATATAGCTAAAAAAAAAACTCAGTGCCCACCCTTTCCCTCACTGGCTGGCCTAAGGCTTCTGCTTCTTAAAAATGGAGGTTAAGCAGATTTGAGAGGGAAAAAATAAAATGAAATAAAAAAATGAAATATATATATATATATAGGGCATTTTTTTTTTCATGGGTGCTACCCTTAAACTCACGGGTGTACTACCCCCCCACAATGGCCAGTATACATTGACAAATCCTTGTTTACATGTGCATTTCAAGCACTTTGTTTTTTGATATTTTAACACAGCAGTCCTGTAGATATGTGTCTCAAACCATTATGGCTAATGTTTTGTAATTTTAGGACCAGTCAAACCCCTTCAAAAACCAAGTCAAAGAATTAACAAAATCCAAAAATAAAAAAAATAAAAATGGAGCTATTCCATTGGCTTTTGGCTTAATTTTTTTTGCACTTTGAGCTCTCAGAATATTTATCAATTGGCTGAAGAGCTTTAAAATATTTTTTTGAGATTTCTTGGATGTATCTTTGGCCTCCAAAATTGGATCTAACTTAAAAACACTTCAAAATAACATATCCTTTTCAAGATTTCTTCTTGTAATTCTTGAATCAATGTTTCTCTCAATTTTTTTTTGGAAAAAATTATGATTAAAGTCCAAAAATTGAATTAAAAATTTGGAAGAGCTTTGATTACAGGGCTTACCCCACCAAATATTCATCACAATGAAAATAGTTGAAAATAATAGGGGCATTCTTTCCTTATTTCCGCATTCTTTGTTGTGTTTACATATGAGAATCTAAATTATTTGACCTTCAAAATTTGAAACAGGCCTCTCAAGGTTTTTAAATATATTTCTTCTTAATTTTTTGAAGCACTATTGGTGCCCTAAAAACCAAATCCAAAAAGGAGGGCAACAAACCCCCCTCTGGGCTTGGGTCCACTTTTTTGAGCCCTCCATGCATAAAACGCTAACCATTCCCATTCAATATGAGTTTTAAATTTTTCCAGGCCATTTTGCAGCGCTCCCATCCTCCCATTATCCCTAAAAGAAACCTCCCCCACCCACCCACCCCCACCCATCACCCCTTATCACCACACCACACCACACCACACCACACCACACCACACCATACCACTCCACTTCCCCCATTACCACACCACACCACACCATACCACTCCACACAACACAACACAACACAACACAACACAACACAACACAACACAACACAACACAACACAACACAACACAACACAACACAACACAACACAACACAACACAACACAACACAACACAACACAACACAACACAACACAACACAACACAACACAACACAACACAACACAACACAACACAACACAACACAACACAACACAACACAACACAACACAACACAACACAACACAACACAACACAACACAACACAACACAACACAACACAACACAACACAACACAACACAACACAACAACACAACACAACACAACACAACACAACACAACACAACACAACACAACACAACACAACACAACACAACACAACACAACACAACACAACACAACACAACACAACACAACACAACACAACACAACACAACACAACACAACACAACACAACACAACACAACACAACACAACACAACACAACACAACACAACACAACACACTCTAAACCTTACACTACCAAATCAAACCTCCTGAACCAAAAACTCTTCTCACTCCATTTCTGCTCAAAATATTTATGAATCATCAACTCAAATATCAAATTCATTTCTAAACAAAACATCCATTTTCAAAATGTCTCAACAAAAAATCCACTCACTTTTCAGAACTGCCTCACCTGGCCTATCCTCCATCACCTCATCTAATGAAACCAGTGTTTCTACTCTTCTGGCCCTTTCCTCATCTACTCAATCTAATGATACCACTCCTCTGGTCCCTCCTCCTGAACTATCATAAAATCAAAAGAAGGATTTAGTTGATGCTATCGAATCATGGGAAAAGTCCCATGGATATGCCATTTCTACTAGAGTATCAAACTTGAAGAAAAATACCTACACAGATCAATGTAATAAACCTGGAGAATATAAACCCAGTCAAGATCCCAAAAAAATTCTAACAAAAAGAAAGACCAATTGCCCTTTAGATTATCTGGAAATTTCTCCAAAAGATTAGGTCTCTAGCTGGTTAAGTTATATTTCCAGACCACAACCATTCCCCCTATGATCCTTCTACTCATCTAATCCATAGAGGAATTCATGGCAAGCAACAGGAGACTATAGAAAACTTAACCAAGGCTGGTGTTTCCCCATTGAAATTTTTAAATTCTCTCATAAAAAAATCCTCAACCCCAGTTCATACAAACCTCAGTACTATTCATAATAAAAGGGCTCAAATCCAAACAACAATTATCTTGATGGAAAAACCCTGATTGAAGCTTTAATAATGGACCTCCAAAATTGTTTTTTTTTTATAGAATCAAAAATATGGATGGACACATAACTTCTTTATTCATTTCAAATCCTGATTCCATGAAACTTCTAAAAAAATTTCCTAATCTTCATATGATGGAATGCACATATAAAAAAAATAAATTTGGGATGCCTCTTCTTCATATTGTTGTGTTAAAAATTTATTCAAGAACTTTCTCAGGTGCTTTCTGTTTTTTATTCCAAGGAAGAAAAAGATAACTATAAATGGGCGCTCAATCAAATTCAGAAAATATTAGAACATCAAGAACCCAGGGTTATTGTGACAGACAAAGAACAAGCTTTAATTAGTGCCATCAAGAAGGTTTTCCCATCTTCTCATCACCTTCCCTGTCTCTGGCCTATTTTAAAGAATATTCAAACCCACTGCAGGAAGATTTTCAAGTCTGAGGATGAATGGAAGCTCTTTCGGAAACACTGGCACCAATTGGTCAACTCTGGGTCTGAAACTATTTATCAGGACAATGTCATCAACCTTTCTCTAGTCTGGAATGCTCCCACATCAGACTACCTTCTTGAAAACTGGGTCCCACTCAAAAAAAAGTCTCTTACTTGGCCAAAAAATACTCTCATTTCCAAAATACAAGTACATCAAGAATAGAAGGCCTTCATTCTTACATCAAATGCTTCATCACTTCCTCTACTGGCTCCTTTTCCAATGTTGTTGATACAATATATAATTCTATTACCATCCAAATTCATGAAAGAGCTATTGAAGCCTCCCAGAAATTTTTCAAGAAGCTCATTGGTTTGCATCACTGTGTGGAGCATCTTTCTGGAAAGATCAGCCATTATGCCATCAAGACCATTCACTCATTCAATCAAGTCTCTGATTCTCAAACCACTTGCATCAACTATGATTAATCTTCTTATATGGGTATACCATGTGTTCACAAAGTAAAATAAGCTGTCCTCAAGGGTCAACTTTTCCAAATCAAAAATTTCCATCCTGAATGGCATGTCAAACCCCCCTTTTCAGTAAGTTTTTTTTTATTTATACAAGTTCAAATAAATAATCTTCAGGTTAATTTTTAACTTTTTTTCTGCAGTTAACTGCCAGCCCAGACTCAACTGAAGAATAACCAAGCCTTGAACAGCCCTCAAGAGCAACCAATAAACATATATATCTTACTGAATTGTTTGAAGAATTTTTAAAATTGCCACCTGGAGAACAACATTGTTATCTGGGTGAAAAACAGAAGCTTTACACTGGAAAGTATCAACTTGTTCTGATTCAAGAGCCCAATTCTACTCAAAGATCCAAAATAAGAGGAAGACCCAATAGCAGCAAATAAGTACAAGAAGATCTCTCAATCCTCAAGTAAAAGGGATACATCTGGCTTTGAATATTGAGAAGCACCAAAGAGGAGAGGAGGGCCAAGGAGGAAATTTTCAGCAAATTCAGTGGTCATTAATTAATCACTCTTTGAGAAAAAAAAATTCACTCACTGTTTTTATATAATCATTCAGGTTTTGAGAAAGGGAAAGGAAAAAAAGGAAAACTCAAAGGGAAAGAAGAAGGAGGAATTGGATGAAGAGGTAAATTTATATTTATACATAATCATCTCAATATCAACTGAATATTTATTTTTTTCAGCATAGGATGATTTTTTGAAAGAAGAAAATACTTCAGAAGATGAAGAGCTCCCAGATTTGGATGTTATTAAGACAGTGAGATTAAATTTCCTTTTTTTATTGAGTTAATTTTTACTAATTTTCCCATTTAATGGTTTTTAGAGGTCTGGAACTGTTTTCACTAAGAGGGCTCCTTCCCCTGATTACAATCCAGGGACTAGAATCAAAAGAAAAAAGAGAAAAATACAATATGATGAAGCCCCTTACCATCACGTGGAAAGCATTTTTTTTTTCAAGAAGAAACAAAAATAAGGGAGAAATTGATTGAATTTGATAGTACCTGATTTTTTCAGTTTTTCTGATTTTCTTTAGAATTTTTTATAGGTTTCCTGCAAATTATCATATTCTTCTCCAGGAATCTTTCAGCAAGTTTCAATGGAACAAGTGAACAGAATTTTTCCAACATATTTCATTTTAGAATCAATTCTGATTTTTTCTTTTAGTTCAAATACAAAGACTTCATTGCCCCAGCAACAGCTATCGCCCATATATCCCACTGTCAAGATGTCATAGGGGATGGGAACTGCGGCTTTAGAGCAGCAGCCATTTTCTTGGGGAAAATCTCACAAGACTGGATTGAAGTCAGGAAATAAATAGTGAAAGAGCTTGATTCAAAACAAATCTTCAAGGAAACAAGATTAATGTGTGAAATCTGGGGTGAAAATTTCCAAAAATAAACAAGGCAACTGAACCAACTTTATGGCCCAGCTCCCATAAATATGTGGATGAAATTTCCATTCCATGGTTTACCTCTGGCTGGAAAATATAAGTGTCCATTGGTTCTGTTTTCTTCTTTAATGCCTTGCACTTATCTTCCTCTGAATTCCCCTCCAACTCCAAATCCCAAATCATCTCTTATTTTCTTAATTCTTTTAGAATATTTTAGAAATATAGTCTCATTCAATTTCAAGTCTCATTGTTGGCCAGCACCCACATTTGATCCACTTTTGAAAATCTTTGTGATCAAGGATTCCAAAGCTTGGATAAAAATTATTCAGAAGAATTTGGAGCTTGGTGATGAGTTTTTGTTCCCAAGGAGGAAATCCAGCAGAAAAATAAAACCCATATTAGTGGAATAATATCACCAAAATTATTTCTATAATATTTGTAATAACATTTTGTATTTGTATTTATCAAAACAGAACAAAAACTAGAACCCAAAATGTGGACCACACTTTTTATTTTCATTATTCTGAATAATTTGTGGGGTGAACCCTGTAATCAAAGATCAGCCAAATTTTTCATTCAATTCTTGGATTTTAATCTTACTTTTTCCCAAAAAAATTGAGAGAAACATTGATTCAAGGAGTGAAAAAAAAATATTGAAAAGGATATGTTATTTTAAAGTGGTTTTATGTTGGATCCAATTTTTGGAGGCCGAGGATACATTCAAAAAATGTCAAAAAAATATTTTGAAGCTCTTCAGCTGATTCATAAATATTTTGAGAGTTCAAAGTGACAAAAAAACTTAAGCCAAAATCCAAAGGAATAGCTCCAAAAATGAGTTTTTTTTTCGGATTTTGTTAATTTTTTGACTGGATTTTTGAAGGGGTTTAACTGGTCCCAAAATTGTAAAATATTAGCCATAAGGGATGAAGACACCTATTTTCAGGACTGCTGTGTTAAAATTCCAAAAAATACAGTTCTTAAAACACCTGTGTAAACAAGGATTCATTTGTGTATACTGGATGTTGCGGGGATGTAGTACACCCATCAGTTTAAGGGTAGCACCTGTGAAAAAAAATTATGCCCTCTATATATATATATATATACATATATAGATATAGATATATATTTATATTTAAGGTTATAAACAGAGAAGTCACTCCTACAGGTAACCTGACCACTTGACATTATCTGGTTTTACCTGTTCCATTGCCACCCTATGGTACATCCATTGCTTGGCCCATTTCTCCCCATAAAATAAACAGTACCTGACTATCCATGGAACCTTTCCAAAATTAGATGGCTATTCACCATGAATTAAAAGAGTATTCCCAGTGTAATTATTGAGTAAGTCAATAAAATCTGAGTTGTAAAATCCTGATCCAGGTAGCTCCTTGCAGTTGGTTCCTTGCATGTCTTCAGGTTTTTTCCAAAACCCTTCAAAGATTTGTTGAAGCACTTCCAGAGTTTCTTCAGCTTCTTTTCCCCTCAAGACCTCCTCCCATCTTCTTTCTTCTGGTACTTCAGTGGTGATTATATTATTTTACCAGGGGTCTGATAAATCTCCAAGGTTAACTACTGGTATATTTTTCCTAATGATCCAGTCATCCTCTTGGCCTAGATTTTCTGTGATGCTATTCATACCCATTGATCTTCTGGGTGGTGTAAACTGCCATCCTGATTGGTGTAGTGAAAATATTGGGATGCATAACCTTTCCCCTTCTGCTTTTTCATGACTTAATACTACCCCTTTATGCTTGGATAATTCCAGCCTTAATTTATGATACACCAAGAATGGTCTTCCCATTAAAGTATTGATTGATCCTTTGGCTATGAATAAGTCAGCAGATTTTGATTCCCCAGGTGTTATATAAAACTTTGCTCTTTCAGCCAACCCAATTAGTGGGGTAGAGTGGCCTCAAATTCCTGTAACATTCATGAACAATTCTCTGGACACCAAGCCTATCTGGATTTCCAAATTTTCTGGTATTAAATTTAATTCAGCACTTGTATCCACCAGGGCCCTGATGTTTTTTCCTTTGATCAAAATACCAAGGAATCCCAATGAACAAGCATTGGTGAGTTGTTTTGACTATGAAGCATGGGTATTCATTACCTGAATATTGCTCATAGTGGTGCTGACATCCATTGATCCTCCTACTTTTCTTGAGGGTGGATGCCTTAGAGGCTTTCTTTGGGTCCATTTTTCCTTCAGGATTCATATCTTTCAACAGATGAAGGAAATATTGTGCAACTGAGAGGAGCTCCTCCAAGGTAAGATTAAAGTTCTGTTTTAATATCTTCTTCTTCAAGATTTCTTCAATCTTAGTTCCTTCATGACTATCAAATGATTCTGACTTTACTGGGTTCTTTTTCATAGGTTCAGTCAAAGGTTCCTTGGGAGGTTGTTTGGGGGGGGGGGGTTCCTCATCTTCAGAATCTTGGTTCACTGCCAACCATGCTCCTGGGTAGCTTGTTTTCATTTTCCTTGGTTCTAGGGCTCATTCTTTAGTTTTAGTTGAGGTTCCCTGATCTGCTACTGGGGTCTCTGGAGTTTTTTCCTTCCCTGGTGGATTCCCAGCCAACCTTATTGATCTTCTAATCCGCCATTGAACTTGAGATTCCTTCATGTTTACCTCTGGTGGTTTCCAAGCTTCCAGTTTCCAGTCTTCAAGAATTTTTCAACCTTAGTTGCTTCTTCCCACTTCTGGGGTTCCTCCAATTTTGGGACTTTTTGAGCCTCTGAGAATTTCTCAACTTGATCTGTGAGGCTTTCCTGGTTGCTATAAGGTATTGGTACTCTGCTTGGTAAGTAATAGTTGGGGACTTGCTTGAAAGCCCTTCTGGCCTTTGTATCTTCTGTTAAGTCTGGGAAGGTGAGTTGAGTATGGATTTCATTCTTGCAATAGTAAAGTATCATTGGAAATCTAGCCCCTGCATTTGGGTATTTGGGCCTGTAATTTAGTTCCATCCCTTGCTTGGTCCTATCAAAGTGGAGAGGTGCCTGATTTTGATTTGAAGCCATGGTGAGTTTTGTAATTTCTTCCTTCATTTTTTGAAGCTCACCCATTCCTAATTTCTTAAACTTGACTTCCTTATTGGTATTGACTGAATTCTTGTTGATGGACTTAGGGGTTTATTCTTCATCCACATCCTATAAGGCCAAATTCATTTCCACAAATTCCTTCAAGGTGTCCAAATCTGGGGGAAGATATCTTGCATCTCTTGCAATCTTAAAACTACTTTCCTGGGCCAATTCCCTGTTCAATTCCCTCCTAAGGTCAGTGGAAAAAGCTTTCCAGAGGTTTTCTCCACTTTCCCAGTTGGGTTTTTCATACCCCATCCTAATGAAATAAAGAACCATCACCTCATAAATCCCAATGACCATTTTGAATTCATGTTTGGTCTTGATACATCCTTGTTCTTGAATATGCCTGAGGAGCCTTGGTATGGATTCTTCATTGAATTTTCTATGGGGGGTAGCTGTGCCCCGTTTCCTTTTTAGTTCCTTCTTCACAAGGTCACAGTCCCAAATTCATGTACTTCCATATCTTCAATAGAATCACTGATTTTATTTCCTCTATCACAAAAGGTAATTTTAGAGCTAAATCTATTCCCCCTTCCTTCTTAATCCTGGCCAGTTTCTCTACTCTTTTCATAAATGGTTCCACCTCTGTTCCATCAAACTCAATGCTCAATTTCTTTCCATCTAAAAATACTCCATTTTGTTCATTATTATTGATTATTGAGTTATCCTGGACTTTCCTTCTGGCTGGGGTTCTTTCAGTATGTTGGTTCCTAGTAGCTCATCTTCCTCCTTCTCTAGATTAGGAAAATATATTTATCTCTGGGCTGATGGAGGATTTTTTTGATTCTTTGGTGATTTCTGCTGGAATTATTCCATATGCTGATCTTGGGGTTGAGGTATGAAATCTGGTTCTTGGTTGGGTTTATGGGGTTTCTGGAATTCCCTGATATGCTTTTTCTTCAAGAATTTGGTTTAGCATTTTCGAAATGCTTTCAAGGTTCCCCATCACTTCTTTTGCAAGGCCTGGATGATTCTGACTTCTTTCCTGGTCTTCCTCTAGTTTGCCTTAGGATCCACTGCATACATTGGTTTTATCTTCCAGTTCTTTCTCCATCCCAATTATTGAAGATAGGTCTTCTAGGTTTTGATCTTCAATCCCTCTGAGTAGGCCCTTGAGGTCTTCAACTGTCTGCTATGGGTTTCTTCCTTCTGCCCTCTGAATTTTGAGTTAATTATTTAGGCCAATATTCCACCAATATTGATTATGCATAAAAAACTAATCAATGTAAAGGAAAAAGGCCACTGTTGGGACAAAAATTTGTAGAGACTCCTGCAGGATTATATAAAATAATTTTCAAAAAAGCTTTCTGGAAGTTCTTGAAGGGCAATTTATTATTACTTCTACTCCTTTGGATTATTAGTAAAAACTAAGGAAGTCTTGAATTTCCTGCCCTTCTAGTACTATAGTAAGTCTGCACAATAATGTTTTTAAAATTAATTGCTGGTTTCTTTGAGACTTGAAAAATTTCTCAGATCAGACCTAGATTAGTTATTAATTTTTATTGGTAGGGCCGTTGAAGAATTGACCAGATGTATTGGTTTATTGGTCAGTGGTTGATAAGATATGTGTGATCTTAACTAATAACCCAATTTCTTTTAAAGGGTTGAAGGTTTTTTCCAAAGGGGTGAATATAGGCTATTTTAGGCCTAGAATCCATTTCTGATGTTACTTTTATGATTGGAAATATATTTTTACTATAAAATTGAGGCTGATTGCTACAGGTAAGGTTTGGTCTACATTGCACGTTGATATGTGAAACCATAACAACTGCAAAGTGAACTGGCCTTTCAGATGGTTTCATAGCCTTTTGGTTAGGCCTTTCCTCTCAGTTGGTTTGCATTTGAGCAAGGTATCACAGTCTATCAAAATTTTTGAAACAAGAATATGGCAATGAATTAGGAAATGATGACCACTGGAGATTGAATGGGGAAGATGGTAAGTGAAGAAGGTTATTATGTTATGTTAGCCATGTTTTTTGACATCCAATGATTTTGACATGACTGTGGAATTTTTCCAGGTGAAAAAAAAGTGTCTACTTTTGCTATGGAGAGCTAAGTTGAATCTCTTTTCCCAGGCGGTTGAAAGGCATGGTGAATTGGAGCCAATTTTCATGCTTGACACATTGGGACTCAAATGAAAGAGCAGATTCTAAATTCAATGAATAATCACAAAAGAGGGGTGGAGAAATTTATACAAAAATTAAAAATGTCTCAATTGGCCTATCTACAAAAGTGCCATCCTGAAAAGCTTAAATCCATGGGTGAAAGTCCTCTCACCTATACAACATTCACCAAATTGGCGCTGGAAAACCAATTTTGGGAAAATTGCAATTAATCTGAATCCAAACCACCTTGGGAAACAAATTAAAATGTGCAAGCTGGAATACATGTGGCGCTGATGTTGAAGCAAACTCAAGAGGAGATTGATATTATCTCATTTGAATTTCAACAGGCTGTTTCTTGTGCAGTTGATCACTAAAAATGTCTGCAAAATAATTTTAAAAATCTATGTGAGTTTTTTTTTTGGATCTTTTGATGATTCTTACTAAGATTTTGGGTTGTGGATTTAGGTATTCTCAGGAAAAACGCAAAATGGATCGAGATATCAAGGTTTATTGGAAAAGGTGAACTACATTATAGCTCATTTGGTCCGGCAATGTGGTTAAAGGTCTTAATTGATGAATTATTTAAGTGCGTAAGTTCACACAAGACATTAATGCTCTTGTAGGAACCTTATTTTTAGAAAGTCATCAAAAAAATGGGTGGAAGTGGCAATTCATTTCCTGAAGGGCTCAACCATCCTTGGCTTCAATTGGTTAATCATATATCCTCTGAGGAAGGTGCTGGGTTAGAAGAAAAATGAAATGCAGAAAATCAGAGCAACAGGTCAAATAAATTGGATGATGAATTTGAGTATCCAGTGGATGATTTTTTTAATATTGATAACAGCCAAAGCCTCAATGAAGACAATGGTCAAAGACTAGCGGAGTGAGGCGTGCTTACTTGATTTAATATAACTTTTTCCTCAAATTCATTTTTTGTTATTTTTTTGATTATCTTTGGTTGAATTCATTGTAAATTTATTGCCCCATACAATCAGATTAATAATTGAACTAAATTCCATCATCTTAATCTTAAATTTTTAATCTTACAATGAAAGAGATAGAGAAACTGATCAAAATGAGAAATTAACAAGCAATTCATGTTTTTGAGTGAATTTCTTCAATACAGGTGAGGGATAAACAAGGAAGTGAAGGTTGAATTCAGCAAAATTCAAAAAAAAAATGGGTTTTAAAACACAACAAAAAAAAGAATTTACACCTCAAAACAGAAACCAAAATATACATTAAGTAAATTTGACCAGTGGGTATTGATTTGGTGAAGGTGAATTTGAAATTTTTGAGTTGAAGAACTTTGAGAAAAAAAGCTGGATGAAGCAAGAAAATGGCAGAAATGAGTGGTGAGAAGTTAGAAATTTTTGGGGCCCTTGCGGAATTTTCCTGCTTGGGCGATTTTGCAAAGTGAAAGAATCCTTAGGAATGGGGAATTTGTGTGGTTTTTGCGCTATTAAGTGGCCTTTCAGACTTTGTTCACAAAGGCCAATATGTTAAAATTCACCGTTTCAGGAACATAAGGTACCCAACCAACAAGCGGCAAGAAGTGAGGAGGAAAGTAAGTTAATGAGGTATGAGCGCGCCGTATACAACATTATGAAGATCAGACCCTGTGACATCATGTTAAGAGAGCACCAACACGCGGGCCCAGAGCGCATCACTGAGAAATGAGATCATAAAAAGGAGCTATCCACGCCGGTATTAGGTCCCCCATCACTTCCAATTCACATTACAGGGGACCTAATATTGTAAGCAACATTCTTATTTACCGCACCATACAAAAATTTACCCACCTAGTGAAACCCATCTTTTTTAACTTAGTCAGAAATATTTCTTTGACTGGGAGTAATCAATCTTAGCCAGTTCCTAAGATTGATCTATAATTGTTTTTCATTAGATCTATAATTGTTTGTCATTAGATCTATAATTGTTTGTCATTAGATCTATAATTGTTTGTCATTAGATCTATAATTGTTTGTCATTAGATCTATAATTGTTTGTCATTAGATCTATAATTGTTTGTCATTAGATCTATAATTGTTTGTCATTAGATCTATAATTGTTTGTCATTAGATCTATAATTGTTTGTCATTAGATCTATAATTGTTTGTCATTAGATCTATAATTGTTTGTCATTAGATCTATAATTGTTTGTCATTAGATCTATAATTGTTTGTCATTAGATCTATAATTGTTTGTCATTAGATCTATAATTGTTTGTCATTAGATCTATAATTGTTTGTCATTAGATCTATAATTGTTTGTCATTAGATCTATAATTGTTTGTCATTAGATCTATAATTGTTTGTCATTAGATCTATAATTGTTTGTCATTAGATCTATAATTGTTTGTCATTAGATCTATAATTGTTTGTCATTAGATCTATAATTGTTTGTCATTAGATCTATAATTGTTTGTCATTAGATCTATAATTGTTTGTCATTAGATCTATAATTGTTTGTAATTAGGTTTTAGTTTTTTTCTTCTCACACCTATATATATGTGAAAAAAGTAATTAACATAAATTCCAATTCAAATTTCAGCGGACCTAATATCTCAGAAATATTTCTTTGACTGGAAGTGATCAATCTTAGCCAGTTGCTAAGATCAATCTGTAATTTTTTGTCATAAGGTCACGTGAAAATTGACACAATATGCATGTATTTGGGTTCAAAATAATGCAAATTTTTTCTGGAACTGTTTTGAAATTTGCGCTGTAATTGAAAATTTAGAGGATTTGACATATGGAAGAATTCCAGATTTCAAGTTGGTTGGATATGGCACTTGGTTTGGAGGATGAAAATTGATGGTGGATTTCAATGATAGTTGAAATATGAGGGATGGTGTTTTATTGAAAACAAAAATGGTTAATAAGATGGTGAGATGATTGATCTGGATACAAGGTGATTTTTTTCCTAAAATAGGGAAAAAAGCCATTGAAAAAGGAACCACAGAATGGAGAACGGTGCGGTTGAAGAAAAGTAAAAACAGAACAGAATTAAATTACTGACCTGGCCTTGTATTGCAACTTAATGTGGTCAAAATCAGCCTGCTTGGTTTTGATGGTTGTAATAGGAGGTAAATCCCATGAGTCAGGTACTCAGTTTGTGTATTTACATGGTTTGTATATGTGGGGTTTACGCATGATTGTGTGTATCCCTATTTAACCTAATGGCATTACAACACACCTGTCATAAATATTTTTTACCAGTTAATGTATATTAGAAATTTAAATTGTTTCCATGAAGATTGATGGGTAAGGAAAATTTCAATGTGTTATTGATTAAAGTGCTCAAAGGCAGGAATAAAGAGATTGAAAGATTGATCTTATAACCCTAAGAGGAGCATATCAGGTGACTTAGAGGAAGGGGTGCGCTCAGGATGCAATGCTTCAAGAGACTGATGGTTAATTTCAGTTGAAGGAGGCAGGATTTAAATAGTAAATACAAGCCATACTCCAACAGGATCAAAATGTGGTTTTAAGGAAAATAAAATGAATAATAAATAATGAATTCAAACATAGCCAGAGAGAAACCGCATAGTCAGTGACACTTGATAGGACAAAAGACAGGAGGATATCACAGACATCTGAGGCATCAATTCAGGCTGATTGGGCACAGTGAAAAAACATTGAATTAAGAATAGAAGATGATAAGGAAGGAGGTTCTTAGAGTCATGAAAATAATATAATATCTATTGACTTGGGGTTCTTCGTCTACAAGATTTTGGTCAGAATTATATGACATGGCTACTCAAACTAGCATTCTTCCAGACAAATTCAACTCTCAACATAGAAACACACAATCATATGATAACAACTGATCAGAGCGGCAAGAGGAGATATGATCCATAATACAGCTACTTTTATGAGGTCATACTATGATTGAGTAATGAAAATATAATGAGTGTGGTTGATTCAACAAAATGAAGGACTTAAGTGAGAGCAGAAAACAACAGAATTCCAAACCAAAGGATTATATAAGACTATAGTATTGCCCCCAAATTTGAGGACTGATTGGCATTTCATAATTTGGATGGAATGTGGGTCTATTGGAAAAATTTGAACAATATTTTTTTTTGAATTTTCCATTATATCATGGTTAAGCTAATTTCAATATATTGATTTAAGGGGTAAGTAAAAACAAAATATGCATTTTAAACACATCACTGCCTTGGATTTAATTTTGGCACTGAGAGCATCCGCAATTGTTTTTTGATAAACCCTTGTTAGTTAAGCCTTGCTAGTGCCAAAAAATATTGAGTAAGGGCTTTAGAAAGTGTGAGATGAAATTAAAGTTGCTAAGCCCACTTGCCAGGAAGCTGAAAACGGTTGAATCACAATTTTACACTCCTTGAAAAACACTTTCCCCCACAAGTCAACAGGAATATTGGATGGGGAGGGACAAGAGGTAGGGGAAGGGAATATGGGACAAACCTGGGGTGGATACTTCGATAGTTATGGAAAATGGATGATGTGGATGTCGTGGAGTTATGAAGGTTGTTGTGAATCCTGGAAAGGGTTGCGTTTAGCAAGCTCCATGAGGTTTTGAAACTTTTTTGATTTTTGACAAAGATTATGGAGCTTGCTACATAGCAAGGTCCTATTTAGGACAAAATTGTGGCTTGTTCTTGGTAAAATTAGCTGACAAGCGGTTTCCCCAAGAAAATTGGGGATTATCTGATTGGGATCAAATGCATTTCATTTTTAATTTTGAATAAAATCAGGATTTCACTTAAACATACATGGCAATTTGTTGATGTAGGAGTAACTCAAAAACAATTTAAATTTAATATTAATTGTTAAAATACGTATTCAATTACGCATGTGCTATGTATAAGTGTAATCCAAATGGGATGCACACATGGGCCTCTCCGGCCCATTGTACACTCACACGGACCATACGGGCCTGTGTGGATGTCACAGATTTGGGGAAACTGGCCTCACAACGCATGAAACAGGCCTATTGGTACACGGGCCCTAATGGGCCCGGTGAGTTATATGGGCAAATTCAGCCAGAATGGCTTGTATGGGAAAAATGGGGCCCAAGGTTTATTTTGGACATACGTGGTCAGACAGGCTGGCTTGCCAAAGTATGGTTTACTTAGTTTTCGGGCTTGGGGCGTCCCATTGGGGCCGCCGCCCATGTTGAAGCCTGGTTGGGGCTGCAGCCATTGTTGTGGCCCGCTTGAGGCCGCTGTTTATGCCTTTGGCCAATCTATGGGGCCCAACAGCCCGCAAGGGGCCATTGTTGCAGCTTTTGAGCCAATTGCTGACGCCGTGCTGGGTGGCGACTGGCTGTTGGTGCAGCAAGGGCTGGGGCCAACGGCACTGGCTCCCTTGCCTCCCCTTGCCCGCCATTGCAAGAAGGAGGTGGGGGAAGCTGGTGGCAACCAGCTTGCCACCCAGGCCGGTGACATTGAGGTAACCCACGGTGGGGGGGAATTGACCAACCCCCCACCAGCCCTAGGTGGTTGGGGCAGTGACAAGGTAGCTGGTCACGACAAAGCAACCAGCGGTGGGGGGGACCTGACCACCCCTCCACCATCAAAGCAAAGGGGAGCTCTCTCCCCCCCCCCTTTACCAAGGGGGAGGAGCAACTGGGCTGAGGGTATCTGACCACCCCCCAGACCACCATTCTATGACAAAGCCCTGGGGGTATCAACCCCCAGGGCCCCTGGTAGGGGGATTTGACTGCCCTCTCCAGGGATCTGTGAGAAAGAGGAAGGGACAGCATGTCGGCTGGTCACCCCCCCCCCCCCATGTGGGTCTGAGACCAGACCCAGGTGTGTCCTGGGTCCCAACTGGCCATTTGTATGGCCAGGGGCTGGTTGCATTAGGCAAACAGACAGTATGTGAGGTCAGGGATTGAACAGAAAAGGGGCTAGTTCAGTCCCATAAAGGTGGAAACACCAGAAAGGACCAGAATAGGCTGGTTGTAAGGGTACAGGGACTGATGCAATGCGGGCTGATGAAGTCCAAACCAAGTAACAAGGCCTTTCGAGTCTGAAGAGCTCTTTGGGGGCGGAAAATTTGCCTTTTGGCTTGTTGTATCATGGGCTCACAAGAGGCCAATCTTTTGTATTTAAGGAGCTCTTCTACCTGCTGTTTTCATCATCCATTCATCATCCAATCAAATTCATCACCAATATCATTCAACTTATTTCCCCATTGTGAGAGCCCATCAGCGATTATTGACACAGGGTGTCTAGCATTTCTTTCGCTTTAAATACTGCTCATTTGCCTAAGCTAATTGCTGGCCATCATTATAACATTAATCAATTACAGGGACTTATAGCATTTAAAAACAAATTTTAAACAATTTTATCAGTTTCAAATTACATTTGGTTGTCAGTTATGTGTGTTACCACTACCATTTTTGAGTGGCTGGACTTGCTCATTGACAATGCTACATAAAAATGAACATGACTGAACACTGGATCTGTTAGAATTATGGCCAGAAATTAGCTTAGGCAAATGAGCAGTATTTAAAGCAAAAGAAATGCTGGAAACTGGGTGTCAATATTGGCCAATGGCGCTCTCACAATGGGGAAATATGTTGGATGAATTTGATTGGAATGATGAATGAATGGATGGAAAACAGCAGGAAGAAGATCTCCTTAAGTACAAAATATTGGCCTCTTGTGAGCCCATGATACAACAAGCCAAAAGGCAAATTTTACGCCCCAAAAGAGCTCTACAGGCCCTACTGTCCTTGTTACTTGGTTGGGACTACATCAGCCCGCATGACATCAGTTCCTGAACCCTTACAAGCGGCCTATTCCGGTCCATTCCAGTGTTTCCACCGTTACGGGGCTGAACCAGCCCCTGGCTGTTCAATCCCCTTGGCTGGTTGTCTGTTAAAACCAGCTATGATGACCTCATTACCTTGTTTACGGGCTGGTTGCCTCATGCAGCATGCCCCTGGCCCCTCAAATGGGCCAGGTGGGACCCAGGGCACACCTGGGTCCGGTCTCAGACTCACATGGGGGGGGGGTGACCAGCAGACATGCTGCCCCCCCCTCTTTCTCTCAAATCCCTGGTGGGGGCAGTCAAATCCCCTCACCAGGGGCCCTGGGGGTTGACACTCCCAGGGCGTTGTCAAGTAAGTTGGCCTGGGAGGTGATCAGGTCCCCCCAGGCCCATCGCTCCTCCCCCTTGGTAAAGGGGGGGGAGAGCGCCCCTGCTTGGTCGCTTCACACAATCAATGGTGGAGGGGTGATGAATTCCCCCCCACCTGCCGGTTGCCACACTTGCGGCTGGTGCCGCCACCTCCTTGGGCAAGGGAGTGGTCAGGTCCCCCTTGCCCTGACCAACCGCACTTTTGCGGTTGGTTGCTGGCTGGTTCAACCCAACCAGCTTGCCCCCACCCCCTTGTGATGGCGAGCAAGGGGAGGGGGAGCGACCCCGGCTCCGCGGCGCTGGTCGCCGGGTGCGACCAGCTGGGCCCCCGTGGGATCCCTCGGCCGCACGACAGCCCCACGCGGGCCATTGGGCCCCACGTGGGCCGTACCAAGGAACACAGGCGGCCTCAAACGGGCCGCAAAGAGGGCAGCGGCCCCGAGGGGGCCGCGACACGGGCAGCGGCCCCAATGGGCTGCCCCAAGCCCAAATCATGAGAATTACATACTTTGGAGGGCCAGCCTGTCTGGCCAAGTATGTCCATAATAAAGCTTGGGCCCTTTTATGCCCAAATAAGCCCATCTGGCTTGGGTGGCCCATCCACCCTGGCGGGCCCGTGAGGGCCCATGTCCCAAAAGACCATAAAAACGTGTTTTGGCGCCCAAATGCCCAAAACTAATAACACCCACATAGGCCCAGGTGGCCCACGTGATGTCCAATGGGCCGCGGAGGCCCATTTTTGCATCCCATTTGGATTACACACTCGTATGCACATTACCTGAGTGCTTCTGCATTTTAACACACCCCCTTAATCCAAAAGGGATGCCATAGGCATACTAGACACAAAAACTTCATGTTTGTTCCTATCTAACGCCTTAGTTAAGATATCTGCAATCATTGCCCCAGTAGGCATGTACCCTAACACTATCTCTTTGCAGTTAACTGCATCCTGTATATAGTTATAATGAACATCAATATTTTTTGTTCTAGAATGGAACACTTGATTTTCTGCCAATGCAATGGCACTCTGGTTATCAGAATACAACAAAGCAAACCCTTGTGGTTTATGAGTATCCTCTAAGACCTTTCTCAACCATTTTGCTTCCTTTGAAGCTGACAAGTATGCTCTGTACTCTGCTTCTGTTGACAAAAGACTTATTCCTTCCACCTTTTTAGACATCCAAGACACTATATTCTTTCCTAAGAAGAATACAAAACCACTGGTTGATTCCCTAGTGTTACCATCTGCCCAACTTGCATCAGAATAACCAACCAAGTCAAAGTTTGATGACTTTGAAAACTGCAGTTCCAGACTACTTGTTCCTGTAAGATACCTCATAACTCTATTAAACGCTGACCAATGCCTCATGCATGGTTTCTCTAAGTGTTGTGACAAAATCCCAATTGCATAAGTAATATCTGGCCTTGTACACTTCCCCAAATAATTCAAAGATCCAATAGCTGATCTATAATCATTCCATGATTGAACCTACTCTAGATTCTCTTCATCTTCAGACTTTTCCAACCAAATGTTAGATTGCATTGGAGTACCAAACTCCTTTGCATCTCCTAAGCCATACTGCTTAAGTAGAGCTGACACATAATGGTTCTGATCCAACCTGATCCCATTCTTTCTCTTACTAACTTTCATTCCCAGCACCTGCTGTTCCAGACCAAGATCTTTTACCTTGAACTCCTTTTTGAGTGTCTCCATGAATCTCTCCTTACCATTCCCAATAATGATAATGTCATTGACCAATACAAACAAAATTGCATCCTTTCTCACCAAGAGAGAAGGGTCAGCCAAACTTGTTTTGAAACCAATCTCTATCAGTTTCATGCTCATAGTATTATACCATGACCTAGCTGCTTGCTTCAATCCATACAGGGATCTATACAGCTTGAGGACATACTCCCCTTTATCTGCTGAGAGGAAACTTCTCACACAGATTTTCTTCATAGTTTCTGGCTTGGTCTCGACCAGCCATTCCTTGAAACCATCAGGAATTCAAATATAAACAGTCTCTTCCTCTCCAAGTTTTGCATTCAAGTATGCAGTCACAAAATCAGCCTGTCTGATTTCTTTACCCAACTCCAATGCCAAAGAAATGATGTACCTGAAGGTGGACAGCCTTCCAGTTGGCAATAAATTCTCCTGGTAATCAATACCCTCTCTCTGTTTAAAGCTCTGTGCAAAGCATCTAGCCTTGAACCTCTTCAAAACTCCATTAGTATCAAACTTCTTTGTTAACGCTAATCTAGACCCAACAATGATCATTCCTGTCACAAGGGCTGCTGACATGCAAGCAGGGGTTGGCACAGAGGGGTCTCTACCCACAGTAGGCTTGGGGGCAAGGTTACTGAAAGAGGCTACAAGGAGCAGAGGAGGATTGGGTTGAAGAGTGCTGAATGACACTTGCTGGGAAATATCTCCTAGTAAGAAGTAGTAAACTGATTTCTTGGGGAACCATCAGGAAGAGGGAAGAGGAGGCCTGTTTAAATAGACAAGAGGTTGGAACTACAACAGAGGTAAAAGTGATTGGGGCTCAGACTATACATATGATGTCATGGGAACAGTCTAAGTAACAGAGAGGGCTGATCAGGTATGCTACTACATTAGGTTAGGCTGCTTCTACATTGGGGCAAGGTTCCAGGTCTGAGCTGTCTAAGTTGGGAGAGTACAGTTGAAGGATGTACAGTGTACATGGGGGTCATGACACTATGTACTAAGTAGAGAGAGTATCTAATACAACCTGCAAGAGTATGTACATAAGGATTCCCAAAGTATAAACCCCACAGAGGATGTATGGGTTAGACAGAGAGATAACCCACAGAGGTATGGGTTAGACAGAGGGGTAACCCACAGAGGTATGGGTTAGACAGAGAGGTAACCCACAGAGGTATGGGTTAGACAGAGAGGTAACCCAGAGAGGTATGGGTTAGACAGAGAGGTAGAGTAGAGCCTGGGAGATTTAGTATGTGCAAGCCTATGGAGTCTATCTATGTATAGTATGAGGTTAGACTATATGTAGATATGTATTGCATGAAGATCCTGAGGTATATAGTTACTGGAGACATATTGATGTAAGTCCCCTGAGCCCTGAGGTTCAAGTTCCTGAGAAAGTAGATCAGGCCTGAGGGTTAGACTGGGTTTTCTGAGGTTAGACTGAGGTTAGACTGAGTTTGGTGTCAGTATGACAGTACCCCCTGGTGAAGAGGAGGGCATCTCCTGATGAACATAAAAGGAGAGGTTGAAGAGGCCATCCAGGTTCTCCTTCAGCCATTTCTAACTTGAG
The DNA here is from genome assembly GCA_025617555.3 of Puccinia polysora. Classification (NCBI taxonomy): domain Eukaryota; kingdom Fungi; phylum Basidiomycota; class Pucciniomycetes; order Pucciniales; family Pucciniaceae; genus Puccinia; species Puccinia polysora. The sequence goes on from CM062621.1 coordinate 24,351,127, forward strand.
CTTTCCTTCCCCTTACCCACAACCATCACCACCATCCACCCCATTACCACCTTTATCTCCCTACACCAGATTACCTACACCAACCTATCCAATGGAGAAGACCAACAATTACTATCCAGTCCAAAAATACTACCCAAGTTGCAATAGGTGCATCAAGCTTGGAAGAATCTGCACTACCAGTATCAAACATAATTCTGCCAAATGTGAAAGTTGTAGGCAGTATGGAAGAATGTGTGATATGGATAAGCAAGGCAGAAAGGCCTTGGGGCCAACCTTATGGGTCCTGGAGAAGAGTCAAACTTTTGAAGAGAAGGAGGCTCCAGATGATGATTCCATGACTCTGGGGTATTCATCCAGACTCAATGAATCTTCGGGTAATTGTTTCTGGATGTAGTATTGGAGTTGCTGGAGTGCTGATACAAGTTTGGAATAGTCTTTTTGATACAGGAGAGGTTGAAGAAAACACAAGAAAAGAGGGAGGCGCTGCGTTGAACTGGCAATTTGGCCATAGATGGTACATCAAGGCGTCCGCAGGAGGAGTGCAGTGAGGCATTTATACAATGGGGAACCCCTCATGTAGATTTGGACGAGGAGGTGGTCAAGGTCCCTCCAAAAAGAGTAAGAAACAAGGGCATTCTGGAGTCCGTCAAACCCGTCAAAGGAAACGGTCAAAGCGTCAAAGGGGTTTGTTGAAGCGTCAAAGCAACCCGTCAAAGCAAACTGTTGAAGTGTCAAACGTTGAAGCGTCAAAGAAAACCGTTGGAGCGTTGAATGTTGAAGCGTTGAAGCGTTGAACGTCAAAGCATCAAAGCAAACCGTTTAAGCATCAAAGCGGATTGTTGAAGTGGGGACAACAATGAAGACGCCAAAGGGAGTTTGGAGATGTAATTGAGTGATATGGATGAAGATAGAGAAGCTACTAAAGAGACAGGCAAAGTAAAAGGTAGAGTGATCATTTTCAAAGAAGGGGGCAGGTCAGATGACTCTTTGGAGTTAGAGGTTTTAAGGAACAAGATGAAGGATTTGGAGGTGAAGATGAAGGTGGTGGAAGACAGGAGGAATAGAAAGAAAGGCATTGAAAAAAGAGGTGAAACTGAGGTCTGGTTGGAGGAATTGGAAAATGGAGAAAGGTTATTGGAGATGATGGAAGGAAGAAGATTCAGGGAAGATTCTTTTTTAAATAAAGATCAAGTCAATCATTCTTTGGGGAGTTATAGTAAGAATTCTAGGACTTTAAATTCAAATTTTGAGGAATGTTTAAAGAAGGGTTGGGGTAGTGAGATAAGAAAGTAGAAGTATGGATTTTTAGAAGCTAGAAAGAAACAATTTTTAGAGATAAAGAAAAGACTAGCTGATATTCTGGCTTTAGCTGGACATAATTTTGAAGTAGGGACTACTATAAGGGAGCCAAATTCTTATCAAGTTGGCAAGTTAAAGTTAGTAAATACTTGGATGTCTAGAGTGAAAGAGTTGGAAGAATTGATGTGTGAGGCTATCTAAAAAGTTGTTTATATGAAATTTGTTTTATTTTATTGTTTAATTATTTATATTTTCTTTGGAGGGGAGTAATTTTTTTTTTGTTAAGGTCAAAAAAGGGAAAGGGAGAAATAATCTTTATTTTTATCATGTTATTGATATTAATTATTATTATTATTTTTTTTGAAAAGGATAATAAGGTTTATATTGTTTTTATTTTAAGGATGTCTTTGGTTTTGAAGGGTAGAGTGTATGGAAGTCTTGAAGTAAAGTAGGGCAGTTGGTAAGATTAGAGTGAGGTTCCCAAGTAGTGCATTCCTTGTCATTCTGGAAGCCTTTCCATTCAACTAAGTAAAATAATTTCCCTCTCTTAAGTTTGGAATCCAATATCTGAGACACTTCCCATTCTTCTTCACTATCAATTTTGACTGGCTCAGTGGGTGGTTGGTGCCCAGAGGATAGTTAGTTGTCCTGATATGGCTTGAGTAAAGAGGAGTGGAATACAGGGGGAATGGTGGACCATTGCTGGGGGAGTTGAAGCGTGAATGAACATTTTCCAATCTGTTCTGTAATCAAAAAAGGACCTAACCATTGCTCTGAGAGCTTATGAGTTGGACTATTAGTTTTGATATTTTTAGAAGAGAGCCAAACTTTGTTTCCAACAGCAAATGAGGCAGGAAAGTCACTTCTTTTTAGGTCAGCATATCTTTTGTAGGTTTTAATTGCCTTTTCCAGTTCAATACCCAATAACTTCTGATTCTGGTGAATCTGGGTTATGTAGTGGCTGGCAGGTTGATCATCTACTACATGGAGACTGTAAAAGTTGGGGTGTTGTCCATAGATTGTGAAAAAAGGAGATTGCTTAGTAGAAGTGTGAGTGGAATTATTGTAAGCAAATTCAGCAAGAGGGATCCAGGTATCCCAGTCGTCTTGGTGATAACTGACATACATCCTAAGAAATTGTTCTGAGATCTGATTTACTTGTTCTGTCTGTCCATCTGTTTCAGGGTGATAAGCTTTGGAAAGATTTCTTTTTATCTGTAATTTTTCACATACAATTTTCCAAAAGGAAGAAACAAATAAATATCCTCTGTCACTGAAAATTTCAGTTGGGAGGCCATGTTTAGTAAAAAAATGAGAAATTAGTAGGTTAGCTAACTCCACAGAGGAAATATCAGTTCTGGTTTTAATAAAGAGTGACATTTTTGAAAAAAAATCAACTACCACAAGGATTGAGTCAAATCCATTGGATAGTGGCAGTTGTGAGATGAAGTCCATAGAGAGTGAATTCCAGGGAGAATCTGGAATTGGTAAGGGTTGGAGGAGTCCAAACTTTTTGTGGTGACTGGCTTTGTTTCTGCTGCAAAGGTAACAAGAAGAAAAATAATCTTTGATAAAGGAAGTCATATTTTCCCAATGGAAATCTCTTTTGACTAGATCAGCTGTTTTGTCTTGTCCAGGGTGGCCAGAGAGAGGAGAGCCATGTCTTTGTTGAAGTATTTCTAGTTGGAGTTTTTCATCCTCCTTGGGGATTGCTATTCTATTTTAGAAAATAAGGAGTGTCTGGGTCTATAAGATAACTCTTTACTTTTTCCTTTTTATGTAGCTTCTGAATAATCTTCTGGGTTGATTTGTTGGAGATCTGGGACTGAATTAAGGTTTCCAATTGTTTGTAAACATGTTTTGTAGAGATAAAGAAAATTCTAGAAGCTTCAAAGTCAGTCTGTTTCAAGAGTTGTTTGACATTAGCTGGATTCTTTTCTTCATAGGGCATCCCCCCCTTGGGATAAACGTTGTCTCAACATGACAAGACATCAGGCACTATTGATTTCTTTCCAGGTCCATAGACTAAAGTGAAGTCAAATTCAGACAGAAACTCAGCCCAACAGGCTTGGCGACGAGTCAAGACTTTGGAGGTCATGAAATATTTAAGAGACAAGTGATCAGTGAGAACTTCAAAGGGAGAAGAAAGACTGAGGAAGTAAGCTCTCCAAATCTTGATGGCCCATACAATGGCCAGGAGTTCCTTATCATGGATTTCATAGTTCAGTTCAGCACTACCCAATTTTCTGCTGTCAAAAGCAATTGGGTGCTTGGATCCATCAAGGGAGACTTGGCTGAGGACAGCCCCTAGGGCATAGTCACTGGCATCAGTCTCCAAAAAGGTTTGTAAGGAAAAATCAAAATGTCTGAGTACAGGAGCTTTAGTAAAGGCTACCTTGAGGTTCTCAAACTTCTGCAGAGCCCCTGGGGATAAAGGAAAGATGGGATCTGCTCCAGTTAGAGCAGTGAGGAGGTGCACCTTTCTGGAATAGTTAAAGATAAACCTGAGATAAAAATTAGAAAAACCCAAAAACTGTTGCAAGGCCTTTTTGTTTGTTGGTGGTGGCCAGTCCAAGATCTTCTGGAACTTGGAGTTGTCCATTTCAATGCCACTTCTGGAAATGAAATATCCTAGATAGTCCACTGAGGAGGCATGAAATTCACACTTCGAAGCTTTTGCATATAAGTTGTTCTTCCAAAGTCTGTTCAAGACTTCACACACATGAGCTGTATGTTCTGTTAAGTTTTTGGAAAAAATAAGAATTTCATTGAGGTATACCACCACACAGATGGTCAGAAGGTCTGAAAAAATGTTGTTAAAAAGACATTGAAAAGAGGCAGGAGCATTGGTGAGTCCAAAAGGCATTACCAAATATTCTAAACTCCCAAACTGAGTTCTGAATGCTATAAGATGTTCATCCCCTTCCTTATTTCAAAGGAGATTATAAGCACCCCTGAGGTCAATTTTGTAAAAAATTGTAGAACCAGAAAAGACTGTTAATAATTGAGTCATGGGAGGAATGGGATACCGGTTATTTCGAGTCACAGCGTTGAGTTTGCAATAGTCAACACACAATTGCAACCCACCATCCTTCTTTTTTACAAAGAGGACAGGTGCTCCAGTGCTGGAAGTGCTGGGGAAAATGAAACCTTTCTCTATATTTTCCGCTATATAGGCTTGTAGGGCCTCCTTCTCATGGTGACTGAGGGAGTAGATAGGCCCAACTGGAGGCATAGGGCCTTCCAGTTCAATATGATGGTTGTAAGCGCGATGAGGAGGGATTTTCTTAGCTTTGACCTTGGAAAAAACATCTAAAAAGGAATGATAAGCATCAGGAACTCTCTCCATCACAGTTTCCTCATCTACATCCAAAACTTCTGCAGTAGCCTGCTTTGGGTCAGAGTCAGAAGTGGAAATAATCATACGCAAAACTTGAACGGATAGATCATCCTCCATATCCTCCAAGAATTTCAGAGAATTTCCAAAGAATATCCTGTGCACAGAAGTAGTTCTGGAACTCAAAGGAAAGCGTTTTGAGTGCATAGATTCTGAAAAGGGGAGAGGAGCAGTGACCTGCAGGTTCACTGGCGGAAAGGAAGTAGGGGCCAAGGAGAGTTCAACGGAAGAGGAATGATCCAAAGTTGGTTTGTGTCTTGGGGTGATCAATCCCAGTTGCCAATTTACCTCTGGGTTCCAGAAATGGAGGAAGTCAATACCTAGAATAATGTCTTCTTTGGGGGGAGTATCAACAACCAAGAAATCCCATTCTAAGTTGGGAAAAGAGGGCAAAGAGAAATTAAAGGAAACCTTATTGGTGATTTCCTGGGAAGGTGAGTCAGAAGGACTGAAGGTAAATAAGAAGATAGGAGTGGTCAGAGGTTTGGGTGACAGAGAAAACTTTGAAACCATAGATTTTGAAATAACAGATTGAGTTGCTCCAGAGTCAACAAGTACACTGTAAGCCTGGTTATTGGACAAGCAAACAAAACATAAGTCTTTAGAAGGAGGGTTAGAGTCTTTCCTTTCCAAGGTTTGTACTCAAATATTAGGAGGGTGATGGTCAAGGAGTAACACATTCCCATCATCTAGTCTTTTCCCTGTTTGGGTTTCATAGGATTGGGCTTCTGGCCAGGCTTAAAATATGGACCTTTCCTGCAGAGGTTAATTTTGTGAGTTCCTCCACAATAGTTACACAAACCCTCTCTTTCTCTCCTAGCTTTTTCTTCAGCCTTAAGGTGTCCATCCTCTCCCACATTGGGATTGGGAACATAGGTTGGAGTAGAATTAGTAGGGTTTGTCTTTGCTTTCCCCTTGAACCTACCTGGTTGGCTGGTCTGTCCAGATTTCTGAGGATTGGGAAGACTGGGTCCAGGTATTGAGGTCTGAGGGAGAGTGAAGGACTTCTCCCGGATCCTTTCAAGGTAACAAGTGTCATACTTAAGAACAATATCCATTAGGTCTTGCAAGGTTTCTTGAGGTCCATCATAACCAGCTAGTTGGTCCAGTAATCTGGCTGGGAGACCCAGTCTAAAATGAAAGAAAAAGGCTTTATCACCCCATCCAGAGACGTTGTTCATAAGTGTCCTGAACTCAGTGATATAGTTAGTAGCATAACCACTGTCTTTCATCTTAAGAAGGGTAAACTCCTTCTCAGCACGCTGGATTTCCAGACAATCCCCAAAAAGGGTATGAAGCTTTTGAGTGAATAGAAGCCAGGAGTTAAGTATGAAATCTGGCTCACAATTACCAATGTGAGCAAGATAGGGTTGGATCCATTGACTGGCATTTCCTGAAAGGTAAGAGAATGTAAAAAATACTTTCTTTCTGTCATTAGCAAAAACTCTCTCATCATTTGCAATGGTGAGTTCACAAGCTTGAAGGAATGGCCCAAGCTTGGTTGGGTTAGTTCCATAAAAGTTATCTGGGGCATTGATAGATGGAGATTTAAATTTAGAAGAGGGTCCATGGTCAGAAGGTTTAGAAAGATGAGTCATTGCAGTGGTCATTTGCTGAAGAATGGCCAGCAGGGCAGGGTCCGTTGAAGGAACCTGAGTGGTGGAAGGAAGGTTGGGGTGTGGGGAAGGTGAAGGAACTGCTGTTGCATTAGAAGTTTGACTAGGATTACCCTCTGGGGATGGTGAACCCAGGCCACTCAAGATTCTGGAATCAAATCCTGAGTCCTCATCCTCTTCATCTTCCTCACCTTCTCCTGGGGTTGGGACCATGCTTGCATCATAGGCAGGAGAGTCCAAACCATGGTAACCTGGGCTTGGAAACTGACCTGTGACTCTGTGGAGGCTAGCATTGTCAGAAGAAGGAATAGTAGAAAGGGATACTTGGAGAATAGGTTCCAATAAACCTGTATCCATAGGAGTGGAAGTGGTAACCACTGGTGCAGCCAAGTTAGAAAAAGTCCTACCTGTTCCACAAGTTCGAGGGGTAGAATGGTCATTAGATTAAGTGGCACCTCTCCCCCTGGAGCTACGGGTGACTGCTGGGCTAGAAATGTGAGAAAAAAGAGCACGTCGTGGGGGCATTCTTCCTTCTAAGAATAATTAGTTACCGAAAATTTGTTCTTCACCTTGAAAAAAGAATAAAATGATTAAAAATAATTTTTCTTTCTCTGATTACCTTTAGGGGACAGTCAAATACTGGTTACTATACCTTGTCTAAGTGTCAAAGCGTCAAAGCGTCAAAGTGTCAAAGTGTCAAAGCGTTGAAGTGATATTTAGAGGATGGAGAGCTGGATCTTTTGAGTAGGTTTGACAGTAAGGTAAGGGAAGCAATGAAAATGGCCACAAATAAAATAGCCAAGTTCAAGGTTGGGACAGACATAAAGCAAAAAAAAATTGCAACAACTCAATAGCAAGATTTGATGCTGTCTAAAAGGGATAGGGAGTGTGGTTGGTGAAGAAGGGGTTATTGGGGAAGAAATCAGTTTAATGTCACAAGGGCTGCTGACATGCAAGCAGGGCTTGGCACAGAGGGGTCTCTACCCACAGTAGGCTTGGGGGCAAGGTTACTGAAAGAGGCTACAAGGAGCAGAGGAGGATTGGGTTGAAGAGTGCTGAATGACACTTGCTGGGAAAGATCTCCTAGTAAGAAGTAGTAAACTGATTTCTTGGGGAACCATCAGGAAGAGGGAAGAGGAGGCCTGTTTAAATAGACAAGAGGTTGGAACTACAACAGAGGTACAAGTGATTGGGGCTCAGACTATACATATGATGTCATGGAAACATTCTAAGTAACAGAGAGGGCTGATCAGGTATGCTACTACATTAGGTTAGGCTGCTTCTACATTGGGGAAAGGTTCCAGGTCTGAGCTGTCTAAGTTGGGAGAGTACAGTTGAAGGATGTACAGTGTACATGGGGGTCATGACACTATGTAATAAGTAGAGAGAGTATGTAATACAATCTGCAAGAGTATGTACATAAGGATTACCAAAGGATAAACCACACAGAGGAGGTATGGGTTAGACAGAGAGATAACCCACAGAGTTATGGGTTAGACAGAGAGGTAACCCACAGAGGTATGGGTTAGACAGAGAGGTAACCCACAGAGGTATGGGTTAGACAGAGAGGTAGAGTAGAGCCTGGGAGATTGAGTTTGTGCAAGCCTATGGAGTCTATCTGTGTATAGTATGAGGTCAGACTATATGAATATATGTACTGCATGAAGATCCTGAGGTATATAGTTACTGGAGACATATTGATGTAATTCCCCTGAGCCCTGAGGTTGAATTTCCTGAGAAAGTAGATCAGGCCTGAGGGTTAGACTGGGTTTGCTGAGGTTAGACTGAGTTTAGACTGAGTTTGGTGTCAGCATGACATTTCCTTTTGGAACTGAATCCCGCTAAACCACTTCAAACACACTATTATTCTGTAGAGAATCAAATTCCTCAAACATAGCTGTCTTCGAATTGGCTCTCTCATCAGAATTCATAGCTTGGAAAAGCTATCTGGGTTAACTCTATTACCCATTTCTGAACTCAACTGTAGAATCTCATTAAGCATACACTGTTCCTGAAGTGTATCTTGATCATATTCCGCAGAAGCATAATGGTACTTCCATTCCCCATACTTATCAACAGCCATTCTCATCCTGCCACTCCTTCTAACTGGAGGTGGAGGCTCATCAGGTTCTGATTCCACAGACTCCCCTGAAGTGGGTACTGAACCCTCCTGTGGCACGTCTGCCACCTCAATATCATCACTAATAATATTCTCTCAAGCCTCTGCTGGGGAAATAGGCTCCAATGCTACTTCCTGATGTGATTCCTGAGCAGCACTGGGTTCACCCCTTTTGAGTGGAAAGGTACTTTCTTCAAATTTTACATCCCTACTACAGATAACCTTTCTTGTCCCTGGACAATAAATCCTGTATGACTTACTTATCAAGTCATAGCCCACAAGTGCCCCTGTTCTGGCTCTAGGATCTAAATTTCCAACCATCTCATTATGGTGGACACTATAATACACCAAGCAAAAAATTGTTCTTAGGTGTGATGTTTTGGGGTACAACTTCCAAAACTGATAATGAGGACACTTCCCATTAACATTTACAATATTGTGCAACAGACACACTGTGCACACCAACTCAGCCCATAAAAACTTTGGTAGACCAGATTGAGCCATCATAGTTCTGAATTTGTCCAATAAATTCCTATTCATCCTCTCAACTATTCCATTGTTTTGTGGAGTACTAGCAGTAGTAACTATATGATTGATACCATAATCATTCAATAATTTCTCAAAATCTTTACTCACAAACTCACCACCTCCATCAGTAATAACCCTCTTGATCTCCCTCATCAAACCATTCTATTTCCAGATTTGAAGATTACTGAAACCTCCTCTGTGGTTTGATCCTTTGATCTTATTGGTTTTAACTAAACAAAATTAGTTGCTGTATCAACCAAATTTATGAAGTATCTTTCCCCTTCAAGAGGCACTGGTGAAAATGGCCCTACCAAATCAATGAAGAATTACTCTCTAGGAATTTCTGTGTGGTCTCTACTCTTTGAGAACACATTCCAGGTCTTGGCCCCTAAGGTACAACTCTCACAGTTGCTGTCCTTTACCTTAGGCCACTTCTATTGTGAGAAACAGTGCTCAGAGCTGAAAACTTGAACAAGTCAGCACAGAGCAACTTATTCCAATCTTTTCCACTCAGGATAGTTCTCCCATTCAAATCAATAACAAACTTATCTTCTTTAAGATAACAAACCTGGAAACCCTTTTTGCAGAGCACTCCAAGATACAAAAGGCTATAAGGCAAATCTGGTACATAGAACACTTTCTCAAAAATTATTTTGAAACCCATGTGATTTGCAAGAATAACTTTTCCAATACCCTTGATCTGGATTGTTCTTCCTTTTTGGCCAATATTGACAACACCATCAAAATCTCTAATATTTGAAAACAAATTTGGCTCAAAAAACATGTGGTCTGTACAACCAGAATCAATCAAAACAAGAACATCCTCCTTCAACAATCCTCCTGTAAGGAATGAATAATTATCAGCCACTGATAAGTTCTCATTTTCAAGGTCAAGATTACATACTTCATAATTGATCAAGTCCATCTCTTGATCCTCTTTGATTTTAGCCTTCTTGTTGGTGACTTGTTCCACAAAAGCTTGTTCCATTGAAACATCCGCTGCCACCATAGCAACATTTTCCATGGCAAGGTTGACCTCTTTGTCTTCCTTTTCAATTTCCTTGGATTTCTTCCTCTTCTTGGCCTCCTTGCAATCCTTTGCATAGTGCCCCTTCTTCTGACAATTATAACACAAGACCTTTGATAAATCCTTTTTGGACTTTTCCTTCTTCCCAGATGTTCCTGTCTTGCCCACCAGAGCAGTTCCTGTGCTCTCCTTCACCTTGAATTGAAGATCATCCTTTTCAATCCTACTAAGCACATCCTCTTCTCCTGGAAGGGGATCCAACTGAGATATGATCCTGACCAAGGACTCATATTCTTTTGGCAGCTTTTGGAGAATTAAGAGTGACAAACACTCAGGATCCATGTTCAGCCCAGATGACTTGAACTTAGCAATACTAGATCTAGCTTCCCCCACAAATTGTTTACAGTTGCCAAATTTCAAATTAAACAATCTATTGAAAGCAATCCCCTTTTGATGAGCAGAGTCACCAGCATACTTTGACTTGAGCATTTTTCATAAAACACTCCCCTTCCTCTTCTGTTCCTCCAACAGAGTATCAGCAACCCATGTTACATGGTGCTCATCCAAGTGTCTAAGAATAAGATGATATGCCTTCTTCTCCACCTCTGAACTGATCAAAGTATCATCTCCTTTCATAATATCCCCACAACAGATGTTATCCAACTCACTGTCCATAAGGACAGCCCAAGCATTATAGTTCTGACCATTCAAAACTATCTTGGTGGAGCTGGACTCTGGGATATAAGACATCTTCTTGGAAAACTTGAGGTCCTTGAGGTTGTCCAAAGTAAGGTATAAGGGTCTATCTTTCTTGGAAATAATGATTATGATGGTCCTGATAATTTGTTAGAATTATGGCCAGCAAATAGCTTAGGAAAATGAGCAGTATTTAAAGAAAAAGAAATGCTGGACACTGGGTGTCAATATTGGCTAATGGGGCTCTCACAATGGGGCAATATGTTGGATGAATTTGATTGGAATGATGAATGAATGGATGTAAAACAGCAGGGAGAAGAGATCCTTAAGTATAAAAGATTGGCCTCTTTTGAGCCCATGATACAACAAACCAAAAGGCAAATTTTCCGCCCCAAAAGAGCTCTACAGGCTCTGCTGGCCTTGTTACTTGGTTGGGACTACATCAGCCTGCATGACATCAGTTCCTGAACCCTTACAACTGGCCTATTCCAGTCCATTCCAGTGTTTCCACCGTTACGGGGCTGAACCAGCCCTTGGCTGTTCAATCCCCTTGGCTGGTTGTGTGTTACAACCAGCTATGATGACCTCATTACCTTGTTTACGGGCTGGTTGCCTCATGCAGCATGCCCCTGGCCCCTCAAATGGGCCAGGTGGGACCCAGGGCACACCTGGGTCCAGTCTCAGACTCACATGGGGGGTGTGACCAGCAGACATGCTGTCCCCCCCTCTTTCTCTCAAATCCCTGGTGGGGGTGGTCAAATCCCCTCATCAGGGGCCCTGGGGGTTGATACCCCCAGGGCGTCGTCAAGTAAGTTGGCCTGGGAGGTAATCGGGTCCCCACAGGCCCATCCCTTCTCCCCCTTGGTAAAGGGGGGGGAGAGCGCCCCTGCTTGGTCTCTTCACACAATCAATGGTGGAGGGGTGATGAATTCCCCCCCACCTGCCGGTTGCTACACTTGCAGCCAGCGCCGCCACCTCCTTGGGAAAGGGGGTGGTCAGGTTCCCCCTGCCCTGACCAACCGCACTGTTGCGGTCAGTTTCTGGCTGGTTCAACCCAGCCAGCTTGCCCCCATCCCCCTTGCAACAGCAAGCAAGGGGAGGGGGAGGGAGCCAGGGCTGCAAGCCCTGGCTCCGCGCCGCTGGTTGCTGGGCGCAACCAGCCGGGCCCGCGCGGGATCCCTTGGCCGCACGACAGCCCCGCGCGTGCTGTTGGGCCCAACGTGGGCTTTACCAAGGAACACAGGCGGCCCCAAACGGGCCCCAATGGGCCGCGACACGGGTGGCGGCCCCAATGGGCCACCCCAAGCCCAAATCTTGAGAATTACGTACTTTGGCGGGCCAGCCTGTCTGGCCAATTATGTCCATAATAAAGCTTGGGCTCTTTTATGCCCAAATAAGCCCATCTGGCTTGGGTGGCCCATCCACCCTGGCGGGCCTGTGAGGGCCCGTGTCCCAAAAGACCATAAAAACGTGTTTTGGAACCCAAATGCCCAAAACCAATAACACCCACATAGGCGCACGTGGCCCACATGATGTCCAATGGGCCGTGGAGGCCCATTTTTGCATCCCATTTGGGTTACACACTCCTATGCACATTACCTGAGTGCATCCGCATTTTAACAGGATCTTGCATATCAAGACCAAAATTGGAAATTGTCTGACCTTGAGATTTGTTAATTGTCAATGAGAAAGCCAAATTCAATGAAAAAATTTTGCAAACAAACTTGAAAGTGAGGCCATTTTCATCACTTCCAGTAACCAAGGGAATGTGGGGAATGGCCACTAGTCTTCCTATCAAATCATCAGTTGCAACCTTTGCAATTATAATATTCCTTGCCAATATGACAAAAATCAAGAGATTTACCTTGCAAATCCCAACATTACAGATTATGTTCCTCAAAATAATTATAGGGGCACCAACTTTCAAAGTGAAGCTATGAAGAGGAAAGTTGGGAAGGAAAAATCTTTTGAGGACCTCTTGTTGGTATATATTTTCAATGTGATCTTCAACAGATTCATGGCTATAATGAGTCTTCATAGTTTTTTTCTTCATTTCCAGGGAGAGAATATAATAGAAAGCTGTTTATGTTTTAAACTGCTGTATTTTTGCAACATAAAATAACATGGTCCATAAGATAACCACCTTCAAGGTAGAAATGGTGCAAATTTGGAAAATAATTGTTGATTAATCCATTCAAATCTTCATCTTGCCTATAAAAATGAATAACCATGTGATGAGGAAGCAAAAATTTGTTTTAACCTTGCATATTATTAGGAATGTCTGCAACATTGAGTAAGAAATTCTGCTAATCAGGATCCCTTGCAGCACACATATTTTAAGTAAGGTTCAAAACCTGTAAATTTCTACAGCAAGAAGAATTGGCCAAAGTGGCATCAACAATTTGGGGACATGTAACTTTTTGAACCACAGGTAGAAAATGCCTAAATTCACCACCAAGAGATATTAATTTTCCTCCAAAAGGTAGGTTAGAATCCATCAATTCTTGAAGTGATCTGTCAACCAACTCCAGAGCATGTCTATGGCTCATACTTGCTTCATCTCAGATTATAAAAGAAGTCTTTTTGAGAGCTTCAACCTTTTTAGAATTCTTTGATACTCTTGATACACAGGATTGATTTAACCTCAAGCAGATTCCAAAGTTGAGATGGACTGTTCTTCCATTTGGTAGATTCATGGAAGCTCTTCCAACACCAGCACATGCAATAGCTATTCTTCCAGATGATCTGATAGAGTCCAGAAAGAATTAATATAAGAACGTTTTTCAAGACCCACAAGTGCCATATATGAAGAATAAAGATGGTTGAGAGGAATTTCATGCATGCATTATCTGATCAAATATTTATTTTTTTTATGATTCAGAAGAGCAATTTTTTGCAATTCTGATTAATTTATTAAAGAATTTTGTTGTTCCTCAAGGATCAAGTTCCTGTTTTTCCTTTGTTCCTCCACAGATTCATTAAGTGTTGGAAGATCAGGAAAATATTCTTCAACACTTTTTACACAATTTTGGAATACATTAGAGGTTATCTGATGTGAAATTGAGATTGAGTTTAAAAACAAACCAGCGGGCTGACAAAGGAGGCAATAAAGCAGATTGGAATGAGACGGAATCAGGAAAAAATAAGCAGGATACTGAAAGGAAACCAACAGATCTGAGAGGCAGTCTTTTAAGATGATGTTTGGGGTCTGATCTTTAACAAATATTGAGTCAACAAGAGTGGGATGAACAGAGCTGGTGGCAATTGATTGAGTCTGGATGTCAGGAGTCAATTTCCTAAGAATATGGGGAAACCAACTCTTACCAGTTACACAGTGAGTGGAGTCAAGCACCCAAATTTTGATAGGTTGATACATCAAAGTTGATCTTTGTAAGTGGATCAATTGATGTGTTGATGTTGGTCTTTGTCAATGAGGATCAGATTCAAGTGGATTATTGAATAAAAGTCAAAGACAATGAATGTAAATGAGAAAGGAAAACACAAGCCAATGAAAGAAGCAAGAAAGATTATGAAAAGGAGATGAGAAAGAGTTTAACAAAAATGAAAGAGGAGCAATTGAAGAGCCAGTAGATGATCATGGTTCCAAGAATCAATCCATGAACCCACAGACACAAGAAGGGGCCATCCGGTTAGGGTTACATTCAGATGGTCTGATCCCAGAGGGGTTCTGAGATCTTGACAAGGAGACCCCCCGGTGGGTAAATCCTGAGTTAGGGACGCGTGAAACTCAACAAACCCCATAGCTGGAAAGAATCAGTCAGCTTGGCCAGGAAGAGGGAATGATGGTTGAATTAGATGAACAAGTTTGGCCAAGGTAGCTTTGGGAACTGCCTTGGTGAGCTGGTCCGCCGACATTTGGTTGGATGATATGAGCCAGACAGAGAGATTACCAAGTTCAAGTTCTTCTCTGAGTCCCTTGGTCCTGAGGTCAATGTGGCAAGTTTTTTCATTGGACCCAAATATTTTCAACTTATCTTCAAGTCTTTTGTAGTCAATAAGGTGAGAAAAGCAGGGAACATTGACCAAGAATAATTTGCCAATTAGGCTTTGAAGCCATCTTCCCTTTAAGAATGAATCCAGGAGGGCTTTGAGCTCCACTTCAGTAGTGGAGTAGACAATATTGTGTTGTTTGAAGCTTTCCCAAGAGATTAGTGATCCAAAGGTCAGTTTCAGATTGCTAGATTGGGATTTGCAGTCTCCAGGTCTTTGGCCCAGGATGCGTGGCTGTAGAAAACCAATGGGTCAGCCTTAACCTTGTATGTGATGGTCAGCTTCAGATCCTTCATGGCTTTCAGGTACTGCCAGGTTTGCTTGAGCTCCCTGCAGTGAGTGATGCCGGGTTTGTTTTTGAAGCAAGCCAAGCTGGATATGGCAAGACTGAGGTTGGGTCTATTTCTTCAGGCAATGTAGTTGAGAAGACCTATCCCCAACAAATAATTGATATTGAGTTGTCTGAAGGCCTCAAAGTCGTCATCTGTGGCCGCACCAAGTTGACCATTTGGAGTGAGTGGAGTTCCAAAGGGCCTGCATTCCTTCATTCCAAGCTCCTCAAGCCCATGGTTGATATGCTTGGGCTGGCTGAATAGCATAAAATTTCCAGACCTTTCAAACTTCATCCCTATAATCGTGTGTGGGTCATGGCACTGGGGGTTTTTAAATCTGAGGTTGAACTTGTCTTTGAAGTTGTTTCCGTCTCTGGAAATTATTAGATTTTCCACGTGGAAAAAGACAAAGGAAATCTTATCTTTTTATTTGTAGAGGCAGGGATCACTTTTGGACTCAACAAAGTCCACAGATTTGATCCAGTTGGCAAGGGTTTTGTACCATTTTTGGGGGGATTTTTTCAATCCATAGAGACTTTTTTTGAGCTTGAGATATTTTGAGGGCCTGTTGCATCCGTCCAGAGTTTTGATGAACACCTCCTCACTTATGGCCGAATGGAGGAAGGCAGAATTGACCTCAAACTTTCTGATTGGGAGATTTTTTTTGAGGGCACATTGTAGAATGGCACGCAGACAGGCAATTTTTCCAGTCGGAGAAAAGGTTTCCTTGTAGTTGAGGCTGTAGATTTGATTGAACCCGCAAACGCAGATCCTGGCCTTGTGAAAAATAGTTTCATCATGACAGTTGTCCTTGATTTTGAAGACCCACGTGGTCTCCAGAGGATTGGCCGGATCAGGCCTGTCTTATTCCTCCCAGAGGCCAGGTCCTTGCATTGCTTTAGCTCCTTTCTGATGGTCTCCCTCCACTTCTCCATTTCTTTGCAGGACATTTCCTTCAGTTATATTTTTGGCTTGTAGTAATGGTGAAAGCCTTACCGTTGGGGTGCCCTTAAGTTTGATCTTTTTCTTGGGGTTTGACCGGGCGGACCAGGTGGGTGCATAGTTTCCATTCTGGGTGGCTGTCACACAGTTTTGGGTTGATTGTCTGAGGGGTGAGCTGCAGTGGTGGTCTCCATCCGCGTTTGATGCTCCTCTGAGAGGTCCTCAGCCTCTTTGTCTGATACCAAGTCAGTAGATGCAAGTGAGTCCGGAGACTGGTCACGGTAGCGCTTGTTATTCTTGATTTTGTTGGGACCATGGTTGGTTGGGCTTGGCACTTTGGGATTGAGCAGGTCATTGTTCACACCTTCAACCTTGAAGTTTCTTCTTGGGGAATTTTCCCTTCTAGGCCTTCAATTGACTTGAGGTCAAAGCTCATGTTCTTTGAGGACTTGATGCTTCCGTTGGGTCTGAGAATTTGGTAGGATCTGAAATCAGGGTTATACCCTATCAATTTGCCTTTGAGACCCTTTGGATGGATTTTTCTCCCCTTGATCCTGTTGTGATTGAAGTAGACAACCAAGGTTCCGAGTGGTTTGAAGCAAGACAGAGGAATGGTGCTCTTGTGCATCAATTCCCAAGGGGAGATTTTCTTCCCCTTCTTTGGTATTTGGTTGAGGCTGAGGCAGCAGGCCTTAAGGATTTCAGGCCAGTGTCAAATGTGGAGTTGTGACGAGCTGAGGGTGCATTGCACGCTTGACAATGGTTCTGTTGGCCCTTTCTTACCTGCCATTGTGTTTGGGGTGATGCAGTTCCAAAATCAGTTGTCTGATTGAGTTTTCTCCACAGAATTAAACTAACCTTTTATTTCTGAATTCAGTCCCTCCGTTGGAGCACAACTTGCTTGGGAAGTAGCCAAGTTTCAATTTTTTTCTTTCTAAAACCGCAATGAGGACGTCAACAGTTTGTTCTTTACCTTTTAGGAGTATTCTGCTCAGGTAGCCGGTGAAGTTATCAACCACGGTGAGGATGAACCTTTCTTGTCTGAGCAATGGGGGTTTGAGTGGACCAATCAAGTCCAATTGTATTTTTTTGAAGGGCTTGGAGGAGTACATCAAGTATAGTTTGAAGGGAGTTTTGGAGATCTTTCCAAGGGCATACTCTTTGCAATAGAAAAATTCAATTTTGTCCTTGTTGATCTTGATCTCCTTGATCTCACATAGGCGGCTCTTGGAAGCATGACCGAGCGCAAGGTGCAGGTTCCTGAGGTTTCTTTTGGGCTGGCCGTTCACAGACAGGAAGCAGTGGTTTGGGTCAATCTGTTGTGAGTTTTGAGCTACAAAAAAGTTGTCCAAGACCAAACCTTGGAAAATGAGAGAATCTTGGTTGAAAAGTTGAGACTTGCCTTTCTCAGACACCAGACAACACCCTTTTCCAACAAGAATTCCTGGGCTGATGAGGTTGACCACTATCTCCGGGACGTAGAGACACTTGTTGAGGATGACTGTTTGATTTTTCCAGGTGATTTTGACTGTGCCAGTGCCTTCAATGGGGAGATTGGCCCTGTTTTTGCCGGTGGAAATTGTCTTGCCAATTGTCTCATTCAGGGTGATGAAGAAATTTTTGTTGTTGAAGATGTGAGCTGAGGCGCCGCTGTCAATAATGATTGTTTGACTGTACAAGGCATTGGATTCAATCCTTTTTGTGACAAAGGCATGGTAATGGGCCATCTTGTTTTTGGAATGCTGCTTTCCCTTCTATCTGGCTTGATTTTCTTTCCACCAGTCTGGGGCCTTGTCCGGGTGAAGATGGAAGCATTCTTTTTCTGAGTGGTTCTTGTCTTTTTTGGGATTGTGGTATCCTTCTATGCATCAATTCAATTGTTGTCTCTTAAATTTTTTTTTCATGACAAGTGCCAAATCTGTGAGGGTGACGGATTTGTTGGCATTCTTGGCTCTGATTTCTTTGTTGAACTGGGTTAGGTGGTTGCACACAAAGTCAATGTGGATGGTCTTTTCTGAGTGCATCAAGTGCCTCTTGAGGTGTTGGAGCAAAGAGGGAAACTTGAAGAGAATCAGGTAGGCCAGGATGTCTTGTTGCAGGTCAATTCCTATGTTGATCATCTTTTTGATGGCAGTCCTGACCTTGGTGATGAAACCGGCAATGTTGTCCTCTTGGAAGGTGATATGGAGGAAGCCTTTAAAGATTTGTGCTCTGTTGGATGCCTCGGACAAAGAGTATCTCTCCTTGATTGCATTCCATATCAATTTGGAAGAGTTCACATTTGCTGCGCTGATGATGTTGTGATAAGTGACTGTGTTGACTTTTGAGATGAGAAGCAGTTAAATTTTGTCTTTATCTTGCGCAGAGAGAGTCATTGATTCAGATTCCATGGCATGAAGGACCCCTTCTAGCTTGAGTAGTGAGTTCATTTTGTCCTTCCATATGCTGTAGTTTTCCTCAAAAAGAAGGGGGATGGTCTCCAGTGCCATCTTGAGCATGAACTGCCCGAATCCATCATTCTTGT
This sequence comes from Puccinia polysora, assembly GCA_025617555.3. NCBI lineage: Eukaryota > Fungi > Basidiomycota > Pucciniomycetes > Pucciniales > Pucciniaceae > Puccinia > Puccinia polysora. The sequence goes on from CM062621.1 coordinate 24,369,618, forward strand.
GCCTGATTTGAGAGGTCAATGCCATGGATCCCACTTGTTTCTTCAGTTTGTTTAGTGTTTGGCTTTTAACCCTGACGTGAAATTGCGATTGAGTTTAAAAACAAAACAGCAGGCTGACAAAGGAGAGAATAAAGCAAACTGGAATGAGACAAGATCAGGAAAGCATAAGTAGGATACTGAAAGGAAACCAACAGATCTGAGAGGCAGTCTTTTAAGATGATGTTTGGGGTCTTATCCTTAACACGGGTTGAGTCAACAAGAGTTGGATGAATAGAGCTGGTGGCAATTGATTGAGTCTGGATTTCAGGAGTCGAGTTTCTAAGAATATGGGGAAACTTACTCTTACCAGCCACATAGTGAGTGGAGTCAAGCACCCAAATGTTGATAGGTTGATACATCAAAGTTTATCTTTGTAAGTGGATTGATTGATGTGTTGAAGTTGGTCTTTGTAAATGAGTATCAGAGTTGAGTAGATGATTGAATACAAGTGAGAGAAAATGAATGGAAATGAGAAAGTAAAACACAAGCTGATGAAAGAACAAAGAAAGATTATGAAAAGGAGATGAGAAAGAGTTGAACAAAAATGAAAGAGAAGCAATCCCGGAGCCAAGAGATGATTGTGGTGCTGAGAATCAATCCAGGAACACACAGACACAAGAAGGGATCATCCGGTTATGGTTACAGTCAGATGGTCTGATCCCACAGGGGTTCTGAGATCTTGACGGGGAGACCCCCCGGTGGGTAAATCCTGAGTGAGGGACGCGTGAAACTCAAAATTATCATTTTTTATATTTAATTTGTGAGAACTTTTTGATCTCTGATTACAGAAATAATTAAGTCATCCATCATTGCATTGAAAGAAAAATTACATAGGTCTTGCGGCTTTGCAGGCTGAAAAAGTGCTAAAAGAATTCAAAACAAAATCCTTGGCTCATATGGTCCAATCAATTCTGAAGCTCCTTCTGTAGTTTTTCTCAAATGATGGTCATCCTCAAGAAGACCCTTTTCCAAGGCAGCCTCTCTGAAAGTTTTGTAAGAGATTCCATTTACCTGCTTTAGGTAATTGAGAAAGTTGCACCAACACAATTAGTCAACAACAATGTGAGATACCACCTCCCAGAATCATCACGATAAAAAGCATAAATCCTTTTCAATTGAAAAGCCTCTTTATCTTTGCCTCCATTCTTTTCTCTGGGGATTTCATGTGAAATTTGGAGGAAAATCAGAATATGTGATGGTCTTTTCCAGAGGGTTGATTGAATTTCTTCTGAAATATTCTTTAAGCATAGTTTGAGAATGGTTTGATCTTTGAGCAACTTCATACAGAGCTTCATCAGGTCAAAAAATCACTTCTTTTTGGTCGGGCTGGTGAATTTACATCTATATAACAGCAGGTGAGATAGCAGATAATTGAAAGGGAAAAATTCTCCAGCATTCCTCAGGCGCAGAGACCCATCTTGAATCCCTAAGTTTGCTTTTTGAAACCATTCACATGTACCTGTGTGTGTATATGGGCGTGGAAGAGGTCCAAAAAAGATTTTTCCAAAATAATATACCCCTTGGGGTTTCAATATACACCCCCATTTGCAAATGCATATTCACCAAGGGAAGGTGATGGGCAGATATAAATGGTTGATCCTGTATGTCTGGCCCAACCAGAAATGTGGGAGGTAAAATACAGTCTGCATGGTGATGCACATGCATGTTAAAATGTGGATGCACTCATGTAATGTGCATAGGAGTGTGTAATCCAAATGGGATGCAAAAATGGGCCTCCACGTCCCATTGGACATCACGTGGGTCACGTGGGCCTATGTGGGTGTTATTGGTTTTGGGCATTTGGGTGCCAAAACAAGTTTTTATGGTCTTTTGGGACACGGGCCCTCACGGGCCCACCAGGATGGATGGGCCACCTAAGCCAGATGGGCTTATTTGGGCAAGAGAGGGCCCAAGCTTTGTTATGGACATACTTGGCCAGACGGGCTGGCCTGCCAAAGTATGTAATTCTCACAATTTGGGCTTTGGGCGGCCCATTGGGGCCGCTGCCGGTGTCGCGGCCCGCTTGGGGCTGCTGCCAGCGTCGCAGCCCGTTTGGGGCTGCCTGTGTTCCTTGGTGCAGCCCACGCGGGCCCGAAGGCCCGCCGCGGGGCTGTCGCGCGGCCGAGGGATCCTGCGCAGGCTTGGCTTGCTCCCCCTCCCCTTTCTCACGGTCGCGAGGGGGATGGGGGAGAGCTGGCTGGGTTGAACCAGCCAGCAACCAACTGCGACAGCCCGGTTGGTCAGGGCAGGGGGACCTGACCACCCCCTTGCCCAAGGAGGTGGCGGCGCCGGCTGCAAGCTGAGCGACTGGCAGGTGGGAGGGAGTTCATCACCCCTCCACCATTGAGCGGTTGAAGGGACCAATTAGGGGCGCTCTCCCCCCCCCCTTTACCAAGGGGGAGGAGCGATGGGCCTGGGAGGACCTGATCCCCTCCCAGGCCAACTTACTTGACAATGCCCTGGGGGTATTGACCCCCAGGGCCCCTGGTGAGGGGATTTGACCACCCCCACCAGGGATTTGAGAGAAAGAGGGGGGGGACAGCATGTCCGCTGGTCACACCCCCCCATGTGAGTCTGAGACTGGACCCAGGTGTGCCCTGGGTCCCACCTGGCCCGTTTGAGGGGCCAGGGGCTGGCTGCATGAGGCAACCAGCCCGTAAACAAGGCAATAAAGGTCATCATGGCTGGTTGTAAAGGACAACCAGCCAAGGGGATTGAAAAGTTAAGGGGCTGGTTCAGCCCCATTGAGGTGGAAACACCAGAAATAACCAGAATAGGCTGGTTGTAAGGCTACAGGGACTGATGCCATGTAGTCCAAACCATGTAACAAGGCCAGTAGAGCCTGTAGAGCTCTTTTGGGGCGGAAAATTTGCATTTTGGCTTGTTGTATCATGGGCTCACAAGAGGCCAATCTTTTGTACTTAAGGATCTCTTCTACCTGCTGTTTTCCATCCATTCATTAATCATTCAAATCAAATTCATCCAAGATATTGCCCCATTTCGAGAGCCCCATTAGACAATATTGACACCCAGTGTCCAGCATTTCTTTTGCTTTACATACTGCTCATTTGCCTAAGCTAATTGCTGGCCATAATTCTAACACATTATCAGTACCATCATCATCATTATTTCCAAGCAAGATAGACCCTTATACCTTACTTTGGAAAACCTCAAGGACCTCAAGTTTTCCAAGAATATTTCTTATATCCCAGAGTCCAGCTCCACCAAGATAGTTTTGAATAGTCAGAACTATAATTCTTGGGCTGTCCTTATGTACAGTGAGTTGGATAACATCTGTTGTGGGGATATTATGAAAGGAGATGATACTTTGATCAGTTCAGAGGTGGAGAAGAAGGCCTATCATCTTATTCTTAGACACTTGGATGAGCATCATGTAACATGGGTTGCTGATACTCTGTTGGAGAAACAGAAGAGGAAGGGGAGTCTTTTATGGAAAATTCTCAAGTCAAAGTATGCTGGTGACTCTCTTCATAAAAAGGGGATTGCTTTCAATAGATTGTTCAAGTTGAAATTTGGCAACTGTTAACAATTTGTGGGGGAAGCTAGATCTAGTATTGCTAAGTTCAAGTCATCTGGGCTGAACATGGATCCTGAGTGTTTGTCACTCTTAATTCTCCAAAAGCTTCCAAAAGAATATGAGTCCTTGGTCAGGATCATATCTCAGTTGGATCCCCTTCCAGGAGAAGAGGATGTGCTTAGTAGGATTGAAAAGGATGATCTATAATTCAAGGTGAAGGAGAGCACAGGAACTGCTCTGGTGGGCAAGACAGGAACATCTGGGAAGAAGGAAAAAGCCAAAAAGGATTTATCAAAGGTCTTGTGTTATAATTTTCAGAAGAAGGGGCACTATGCAAAGTATTGCAAGGAGGCCAAGAAAAGGAAGAAATCCAAGGAAAATTAAAAGGAACACAAAGAGGTCAACCTTATCATGGAAAATGTTGCTATGGTGGCAGTGGATGTTTCAACGGAACAAGCTGTTGTGGAATGAGTCCCCAACAAGAAGGCTTAAATCAAAGAGGATCAAGAGATGGACTTGATTGATTATGAAGTGTGTACTCTTAACCTTGAAAATGAGAACTTATCAGTGGCTGATAATTCTTCATTCCTTACAGGAGGATTGTTGAAGGAGGATTTTCTTGTTTTGATTGATTCTGGTTGTACAGACCACATGTTTATTGAGCCAAATTTGTTTTCAAATCTTAGAGATTTTGATGGTGTTGTAAATATTGGCCAAAAAGGCAGAACAATCCAGATCAAGGGGATTGGAAAAGTTATTCTTGCAAATCACATGGGTTTCAAAATAATTTTTGAGAAAGTGTTCTATGTACCAGATTTGCCTTATAACCTTGTGTCTTTGGAGTGCTCTGGAAAAAGGGTTTCAAGATTTGTTATCTGAAAGAAGATAAGTTTTTTATTGATTTGAATGGGAGTACTATCCTGAGTGGAAAAGTTCGGAATAAGTTGCTCTGTGCTGACTTGTTCAAGTTTTCAGCTCTGAGCACTGTTGCTCACAAAAGAAGTGGCCATAAGGTAAAGGACAGAAACTGTGAGAGTTGTACCTTAGTGGCCAAGACCAGGAATGTGTTCTCAAAAATTAGAGACCACACAGAAGTTCCTAGAGAGGAATTATCCATTTATTTGGCAGGGCCATTTTCACCAGTGTCTCTTGGAGGGGCAAGATACTTCATAAATTTGGTTGATACAGAAACTAATTTTGTTTAGTTAAAACCAATAAGATCAAAGGATCAAACCACAGAGGAGGTTTTAGTAATCTTCAAAGTCTGGAAATAGAATGGTTTGATGAGGGAGATCAAGAGGGTTATTACTGATGGAGGTGGTGAGTTTGTGAGTAAAGATTTTGATAAACTATTGAATGATTATGGTATCACTCATATAGTTACTACTGCTAGTACCCCACAAAACGATGGGATAGTTGAGAGGATGAATAGGACTTTATTGGACAAATTCAGAACTATTATGGCTCAATCTGGTCTACCAAAGTTTATATGGGCTGAGTTTGTGTGCACAGTGTGTCTGTTGCACAATATTGTAAGTGTTAATGGGAAGTGTCCTCATTATCAGTTTTGGAAGTTTAACCCCAAAACATCACACCTAAGAACAATTGGTTGCTTGGTGTATTATAGTGTCCACCATAATGAGATGGTTGGAAAGTTAGATGCTAGAGCTAGAAAACAGGCACTTGTGGGCTATGACTTAATAAGTAAGTCATACAGGATTTATTGTCCAGGGACAAGAAAGGTTATCCGTAGTAGGGATGTAAAATTTGAAGAAAGTACCTTTCCACTCAAAAGGGGTGAACCTAGTTCTGTTCAGGAATCACAGAAGGAAATAGGATTTGAGCCTATTTCCCCAGCAGAGGCTGGAGAGAATATCATTAGTGATTATATTGAGGTGGCAGAAGTGCCACAGGAGGGTTTAGTACCCACTTCAAGGGGTCTGTGGAATCAGAACCTGATGAGCCTCCACCTCCAGTTAGAAGGACTGGCAGGATGAGAATGCGTGTTGATAAGTATGGGGAATGGAAGTCCCATTATGCTTCTGCAGAATATGAGGAAGATACCCTTTAGGAACAGTGTATGCTTAATGAGATTCTACAGTTGAGTTCAAAAATGGGTAATAGAGTTAACCCAAATATCTTTGGCCAAGCTATGAATTCTCATGAGAGCGCTGATTTGAAGACAGCTATTTTTGAGGAATTTGATTCTCTAGAGAATAATAGTGTGTCTGAAGTGGTTAAGCGGGATTCAGTTCCAAAATGAAAGACCATTGTTGGTTCTAGAGTAGTGTTAACAAAGGAGTTTGATACTAATGGATTTTTAAAGAGGTTCAAGGATAGATGCATTGCACAGGGCTTCAAACAGAGAGAGTTTATTGATTACCAGGAGACTTTCTTGCCAACTGGAAGGCTTTCCACCTTCAGGTACATCATTGCTTTGGCAGTGGAGTTGGGTGAAGAAATCAGACAGGCTGATTTTGTGACTGCATACTTGAATGCAAAACTTGGAGAGGAAGAGAATGTTTATATGTCGATTCCTGATGGTTTCAAGGAATGGCTGGTCAAGACCAAGCCAGAAACTATGAAGAAAGTCTGTGTGAGAAGTTTCCTCTCAGCAGATAAAGGGGAGTATGTCCTCAAGCTGTGTAGATCCCTGTATGGATTGAAGCAAGCAGCTAGGTCATGGTATAATACTATGAGCATGAAACTGATAGAGATTGGTTTCAAAAGAAGTTTGGCTGACCCTTGTCTCCTTTTGAGAAAGGATGCAATTTTGTTTGTATGGGTTGATGACATTATCATTATTGGGAATGGTAAGGAGAGAGTCATGGAGGCACTCAAAAAGGATTTCAAGATAAAAGATCTTGGTCTGTAAGAGCAGGTGCTGGGAATGAAAGTTAGGAAGAGCAAGAATGGGATTGGGTTGGATCAGAACCATTATGTGTCAGCTGTAATTAAGCAGTATTGCTTAGAAGATGCAAAGGAGTTTGTTACTCCAATGCAGTCTAACATTTGGTTAGAAAAGTCCACAGATGAAGAGAATCTAGAGTTTGTTCAATCCGGGAATGATTATAGATCAGCTATTGGATCTTTGAATTATTTGGGGCAGTTTACAAGGCCAGATATTGCTTATGAAATTGGGATTTTGTCACAACACTTAGATAAACCATGCATGAGGCATTTATCAGCATTTAAGAGAGTTATGAGGTATCTTAAAGGAACAAGCAGTCTGGGACTGCAGTTTTCAAATTCATCAAACTTTGACTTGGTATGTTATTCTGATGCCATTTGGGCAGATGGTAACACTAGGTAATCAACAAGTGGTTTTGTATTCTTCTTGGGAAAGAATCTAGTGCCTTGGATTTCTAAAAAGGTGTCAGCAATAAGTCTTTTGTCAACAGAAGCAGAGTACAGAGCATACTTGTCAGCTTCACAGGAAGCATAATGGTTGAGGAAGGTCTTAGAGGATACTCATAAACCACAAGGGTTTGCGTTGTTGTATTCTGATAACCAGAGTGCCATTGCATTGGCAGAAAATCAATTGTTCCATTCTAGAACAAAACATATTGATGTTCATTATAACTATATACGGGATGCAGTTAACTGCAAAGAGATAGTGTTATGGTACATGCCTACTGGGGAAATGATTGCAGATATCTTAACTAAGGCATTAGATAGGAACAAACATGAAGGTTTTGTGTCTAGTATGCGTATGGCATCCCTTTCAGATTAAGGGGGTGTGTTAAAATGCGGATGCACTCAGTTAATGTGCATAGGAGTGTGTAATCCAAATGGGATGCAAAAATGGGCATCCACGGCCCATTGGACATCACGTGGGCCACATGGGCCTATGTGGGTGTTATTGGTTTTGGGCATTTGGGTGCCAAAACACGTTTTTATGGTCTTTTGGGACACGGGACCTCACGGGCCCTCCAGGATGGATGGGCCACCCAAGCCAGATTGGCTTATTTGGGCATGAGAGGGCCCAAGCTTTATTATGGAAATAGTTGGCCAGACGGGCTGGCCCGCCAAAGTATGTAATTCTCACAATTTGGGCTTGGGGCCGCCCATTGGGGCCGCCGCCCGCTTGGGGCCGCTGCCAGCGTTGCGGCCCGTTTGGGGCCACCTGTGTTCCTTGGTGCGGCCCAAGCGGGGCCCAACCGCCCGCCGCGGGGCTGTTGTGTGGCATCCCTCCGCCGCGCGGGCCCCAGCTGGTCGCACCACAGAGCCGGGGCTTGCAGCCCCGGCTCGCTCCCCTTCCCCTTGCTCACCGTTGCAAGGGGGATGGGGGTGGGCTGGCTGGGTTGAACCAGCCAGCGACCAACCGTGACAGCGTGGTCGGTCAGGGCAGGGGGGATCTGACCACCCCCTTGCCCAAGGAGATGGTGGCGCTGGCCGCAAGCTAAGCGACTGGCAGGTGGGAGGGAGTTCAATACCCCTCCACCATTGAGCATTGAAGGGACCGATTAGGGGCGCTCTCCCCCCCCCTTTACCAAGGGGGAGGATCTGATCCCCTCCCAGGCCAACTTACTTGACAACGCCCTGGGGGTATTGACCCCCAGGGGCCCCTGGTGAGGGGATTTGACCGCCCCCACCAGGTATTTGAGAGAAAGAGGGGGGGGACAGCATGTCTGCTGGTCACACACCCCCCCCCCATGTGAGTCTGAGACCGGACCCAGGTGTGCCCTGGGTCCCACCTGGCCCGTTTGAGGGGCCATGGGCTGGCTGCATGAGGCAACCAGCCCGTAAAAAAGGCAATAAAGGTAATCATGGCTGGTTGTAAAGGACAACCAGCCAAGGGGATTGAACAGTTAAGGGGCTGGTTCAGCCCCATTGAGGTGGAAACACCAGAAATAACCAGAATAGGCTGGTTGTAAGGGTATAGGGACTGATGCCATGTAGTCCAAACCATGTAACAAGGCCAGTAGAGCCTGTAGAGCTCTTTTGGGGCGGAAAATTCGCCTTTTGGCTTGTTGTATCATGGGCTCACAAGAGGTCAATCTTTTGTACTTAAGGATCTCTTCTACCTGCTGTTTTCCATCCATTCATTCATCATTCAAATCAAATTCATCCAAGATATTGCCCCATTTTGAGAGCCCCATTAGACAATATTGACACCCAGTGTCCAGCATTTCTTTTGCTTTACATACTGCTCATTTGCCTAAGCTAATTGCTGGCCATAATTCTAACACATTATCAGTACCATCATCATCATTATTTCCAAGCAAGATAGACCCTTATACCTTACTTTGGACAACCTCAAGGACCTCAAGTTTTCCAAGAATATTTCTTATATCCCAGAGTCCAGCTCCACCAAGATAGTTTTGAATAGTCAGAACTATAATTCTTGGGCTTTCCTTATGTACAGTGAGTTGGATAACATCTGTTGTGGGGATATTATGAAAGGAGATGATACTTTGATCAGTTCAGAGGTGGAGAAGAAGGCCTATCATCTTATTCTTAGAAACTTGGATGAGCATCATGTAACATGGGTTGCTGATACTCTGTTGGAGGAACAGAAGAGGAAGGGGAGTGTTTTATGGAAAATGCTCAAGTCAAAGTATGCTGGTGACTCTCTTCATAAAAAGGGGATTGCTTTCAATAGATTGTTCAAGTTGAAATTTGGCAACTGTTAACAATTTGTGGGGGAAGCTAGATCTATTATTGCTAAGTTCAAGTCATCTGGGCTGAACATGGATCCTGAGTGTTTGTCACTCTTAATTCTCCAAAAGCTGCCAAAAGAATATGAGTCCTTGGTCAGGATCATATCTCAGTTGGATCCCCTTCCAGGAGAAGAGGATGTGCTTAGTAGGATTGAAAAGGATGATCTTCAATTCAAGGTGAAGGAGAGCACAGGAACTGCTCTGGTGGGCAAGACAGGAACATCTGGGAAGAAGGAAAAGGCCAAAAAGGATTTATAAAAGGTCTTGTGTTATAATTGTCAGAAGAAGGGGCACTATTCAAAGTATTGCAAGGAGGCCAAGAAAAGGAAGAAATCCAAGGAAAATTAAAAGGAACACAAAGAGGTCAACCTTATCATGGAAAATGTTGCTATGGTGGCAGTGGATGTTTCAACGGAACAAGCTGTTGTGGAATGAGTCCCCAACAAGAAGGCTTAAATCAAAGAGGATCAAGAGATGGACTTGATTGATTATGGAGTGTGTACTCTTAACCTTGAAAATGAGAACTTATCAGTGGCTGATAATTCTTCATTCCTTACAGGAGGATTGTTGAAGGAGGATTTTCTTGTTTTGATTGATTCTGGTTGTACAGACCACATGTTTATTGAGCCAAATTTTGAGTCTGAGACCGGACCCAGGTGTGCCCTGGGTCCCACCTGCCCCGTTTGAGGGGCCAGGGGCTGGCTGCATGATGCAACCAGCCCGTAAACAAGGCAATAAAGGTCATCATGGCTGGTTGTAAAGGACAACCAGCCAAGGGGATTGAACAGTTAAGGGGCTGGTTCAGCCCCATTGAGGTGGAAACACCAGAAATAACCAGAATAGGCTGGTTGTAAGGGTACAGGGACTGATGCCATGTAGTCCAAACCATGTAACAAGGCCAGTAGAGCCTGTAGAGCTCTTTTGGGGCGGAAAATTTTCCTTTTGGCTTGTTGTATCATGGGCTCAAAAGAGGTCAATCTTTTGTACTTAAGGATCTCTTCTACCTGCTGTTTTCCATCCATTCATTCATCATTCCAATCAAATTCATCCAAGATATTGCCCCATTGTGAGAGCCCCATTAGACAATATTGACACCCAGCGTCCAGCATTTCTTTTGCTTTACATACTGCTCATTTTCCTAAGCTAATTGCTGGCCATAATTCTAACAATGCACACATACACTTTTTTGAACCAGCCTGTATGTCACATCTGGGACATATAGGTTGTAACTTTTTTTTGTTGCAGTGGTGCAAGTTACACCCTGTTTTCCAAACAGAGCCTAAGAAAATTTATTTCATGCAAGTTTTGGCAAACCTCCACAGTAACACCTTCATGGCACTTAAATAGATATTTGTAGAGATATTTGACATCTGAGATACCTGCACATAGCTCTACATTGGGGTGACATTGATAATTTGACAATAGATGGGGGTTGTAAGGGGAAACACAGTAATTATCAACAAGACGCCTTCTATGGTTGTGGGAGAGAGATATTGTAACTCCATCAGGCTTCTTTGATAGACAGGATAGAAATTTTGACCCATGGTTGTTTTAGGGAAGAAGGCTTTGGGGTATTTCTTTCTGCGTGTACCATTGTCCATTCAAGGTGATTCAAGATTTAAAATACCACAGGGTACATGCATCATATATCTTTTTAATTGTTGAAAAAGATGAGGCTGAGTTTTTTCATTCAGAATCTCTGCACAAAAAATCATGTCAATGTGTTCAGCTGTTATATGCTTGTGGTCCTGATGCAGGATCCCCAAGATGTGAGCATGTGGAAGGACTCTCTTCTGGAATTCTATGACATCAGTACATCCCATTGTGGTTCCAGAGATTCCTTCCATCAATATTTCATCACAGATCCTTTTCAATTATGAGTTGAAAAATATGTTACAATATTGGGCCTAAACTGTGCTGTTTGACCTGGAAAAAAATTATTTGGAATTTCTGGCCATTCTGGGTTACATGTGACTGTTATAAAAAATATCAGGATTTCCCATATGCTGAAACATTTCCATAGAATCTTTTTATCAATACTTCATTTACCTTAGCCCACTTATAAATGATGGAGGAAGGATAAAAAAACAACCTAAGAATAAAGAAATATCAAGCTATGCATAATTATTTGTAGAAGATAGACATAAATCTCACATGAAAAATTGAAGAGGAAACAACTTACCTTTTCCCTGACCCATCTCAACACCATGATTTATTTCATCCAAAAAACCATAGAAATTCTCAACCCTTAGATTATTTTGATGATTTCAAATATAGGATAATCTTTCTTTCTGTCACACAGCCACCCCATGCACTATAGGGCAATCTTTAAGTGATCATGAGTTCATATGGGAGATGCTGAGTGTGTGGGAGGAGAGCAAGATAGAAAGGCTAACTGAAAAATGAAAATGGATGGTTCAATGACCCAAATAACAGCAAGAGGGATTAATTTTTCCAATAAAAAGAAACTAAGGCAAAGCCCAATGTGATGACTGGTCTTTGCAAACTGAAGAAAACGTTAAATTAACTAACTGAGGAAACAATTTTCAGGAAGATGTTATAGCCCTTAGAAGTTAATCTGGTGGTGACTAGATACAACCTGATGGAAATTTGCCTACAAATAGAGAGAATTGATTCAATGAATCACAGGAAGGGAATGAGAAAATTAAATAAAATGTGAAATCATTTCCAAGGTCATAGAGCAGGTGCAATTCAATAGTTAATGATTCTATATAAGTTTAATGAGTGAGACATGGAAGGAATAAAATTTGAAGAAAATGCAAACAAATAGATTTGATAATGAAGGGAAGGAAGCTAGTCCATTGGAGGAACTATACAGTTGATGTGGCTCTCTAGCCATGGGTGAAAGCGGGTTTAGCTTGGTGACCAAGAGTGGAAGTCCCAGGGCTAGAGACACCAAGGGATAGAAGAGAGAAGTGTTGGAATTTCTGTCTGATCTTTTCATTGCATAAATATTGAGTGCAATTATATTGTCTTCAGCCTTTCATTTTTCAATCCATTACTATGCTAATGAGTGTTACAGTAAATTGATTCCTTTATTTTATACTGAGTAGTTAAAAATCTAGTGAATCCTTATCTTAATCCATGTGGCTCATCTGTCTCAATCCTGCCTGAAGTGGTCCTGCTTGTTTTGCAGACTATAATGGTCAAGTATTGAATATTTCTATTCATTCTTATACCTCCTATTCAACCACCTTTTAGAAATCCTTTTATTATTCTTTATATATTGATTCCTGATCAAGTGAAACACAGCCATGAGTTATGACTCACCTTAAACTGGAGGGGCCCCAATAGAATCCTAGATCCACTCCTCTTGGAGTTATAAGATCTCATTCTAATCCTTGAAATAATTTCAACCAGAGAATTCAAATCAAACTTGAAGAAGAAGCTCAAACGGATGTTCAACAGGATTAGAGTTGACTGAAAAGATTGAAATTATAGAATGAGTCACCAGTATTGGAAGATTGTTTTAAAAAAGTCAAAGGTAGTAAGCAGAAGGCACTATTGATGTTGTGCTGTATTTATGTCACAATTATTGACTGAGGTAGATGGTACTGAGGAAAAGGATATTTCATATTGATGAGTAAAATAACCCTTAACCTTTGAGAAAGAAGTTGCCTAGAATTTTTTTCCTTTTAGTTTTACCAAAGTTTTGAAGATATACCATCAATATAACACAATATTTTGGACCACCAACCAAATTTCAGATGAACAGAGTTGAGGCCCAGGTGCAAACTGAAGAGCAAGATGCAGAGAGATCTGAAGCAATCATGGAGGAAAAATTGGAGGATTAAAGAAACAGAAAAGAATGGTAGAAAGTAGATGGATGAAATGAAGTGGAAGGGAATGAGGCGGGAGGAAATGGAGTGCAGGTCCAAGGTGAGGGAACCAAAGTTTGAGTTGTGGTACTGGTCAAGACTTATCCAAGACAGTTTACTGGAGAAATTGGTGAGTTTTTTTTGCAAATTTGACATAAAAGAGCTGATGAAGAGCTACTGGACGTGGGTGAGTTTAATGCTTTCCAAAAGAGAGCTCAAAATGCAAGGTGCAAGGATTTTTTTGGCAGTAATTTGTTGAAAAGGTTCACCTTATGAAACATATATCTGGTTTGTTAAAAAATGAATATGTTGAAGAGTTTAAATCAATATTGAGGGAGTTTAAATCAAATTGGAAAAATGTTGAATAACAAATAAAAGAAAGTTTTTCATGTATTATATATATATATTTGATAATTTATATTTTATTATTATTTTGTTTGAATAATGAAAGGAAAATTATTTTAATAAATTAAATGGAAAGAAGGAATTGAAGTTATAGGAAAATCAGAAGTGACTGGATGAAATAAAGGATTTACTTGAAGGGCATAAGAAAAGGACACTTAAAAACAAGGGTAGATGGGATGGATTGAAATTGAGAATATGATGGGATTTGATGGAATGGGATGGAGTTAATGGGATCAAACTTGGCAAGTTTTCTAAGGTTAGTTTGCATGGAAATCTTGGAATGGGTTGGGGTACTTTCAAAGGTGATGGGCTGGTTTCCAAAAGGTGTGTTCTTTATCTGACTGGAAGCCAGTCCATTTGACAAGTTATTGAATTTTCTTTTGCATAACATGGAATCCAGAATATGGCTTACTTCCAACTCTAAATGATCTTGGAAGTTTACCAGTTCAGGAGGGTGATGAGTCTTGCCTTGGTATAGGACTCAAGTTGGATCTAGGAGAGAAGCAGGGAAAGACCAGGTGGATACCTTTCCATTTTTCAGGTAATGAAATTTTGAAGGTGTTGGGAGTGATGAATGATTCAAATTTGAAGGAGAAAAGTTTCTTCTCAGAGGATTTTTGGGTTGGTCAAGTAATTAACATGTTGCAACTATGAAGCCATACCTGATTTCCTACTGCAAAGTTTGGCGCCATAGTACAAATTTGGGCTTCTTGCCCCTTGTAGCACTGGTTTGCTGCTTCAAGGTTGGATCAAAGTTGAGATTTGAGAGATTGAATGAGGGTGAGATAATTGGTAGCAGGTTGAGAAGGAGCTACATTTACAGAGTTGAAAGTTTGTTTTCTTCCTTGAATATTCTGAAAGGGTGAGTTTTTGGTGGAGGAATGATTGGAGTTTTTGTATGCAACCTTGGCTAGTGGAAGCCATATTTACTAGTTTTCCTGTTGGTATGAAACAAAAATTCAAAGATAATTTTTAATAATCTTATTGAATTTCTTGGTCTGCCCATCAATTTATAGCCGTTAGTCTGTTGATAAATGGCAAGTGATCTTCAAATTCTGGCAGAGAGACTTCCAAATGCTAGATAAAAACAATGATCCCCAATCACTAAGTATATTATTAGGGAGGCCATGCTTCAAAAAGGCATATGATATGAATAGATTAGCTAGGTTTTCTGAAGGCGGTCACAGTAATTCAAGAAATAAAACCATCTTTGAGAAGAAATCTACGACTGCTAATATGGCATCATAAACACTACAAATAAGTAATTGAGAAATGAAATCCATTTAAAAAAACTGCCAAGGAATAGGCGGAATTTCAAGCAGCTGGGGCAGTCCATACTTCTGGTACTTTTAGAAATTTTTTCAATTGAAATCATGGCATGTGTTAAAATATTTTTTTACTTCATTGGTCATAACAGTCCAATAGAATCTTGTGAAATCAACTTGTAGGCTTTATCCTGACCATGATGACCAGCTAGTAGAAATTCATGCAAAGAATCAAAGATATCCAATTTAATGCAAGGATTATTGGGTAGTACTATACAATCTTTATCAACTAAATAATCATTTTTTTATAACATAATTGCTTGTTAATTTTTTTGCACTGTTGAAAAGCTTGTTACACTTTAGGTTGTTTAGTTGAGCTTTTCAAAGTTTGGAAGCTTTATCCCAAAGCTGGTTTATGGGTAAACTGAGTTGGAAAGACTGATTGGAGAAAGGTGTCCTGAAGCTTTCAGGGTTTTGATTGGAAAAGGTGCTACCCCCCTGGGAAAACTTTTTTTCAATGTGATAAAAAATCAGGGACCACTGCTGGTTTCCTGGGGTGGTACATTATTGTAAATTTGAACTCAGAGAGGTATTTTTCCCAATGTGCCTGTCTGTGTGTAAGGACCTTTGAGCTCATGAAATATATAAGAGAATTGTGATCAGTTAAGACCTCAAAGGGTTACATAATACTAAAAAGTTATGAAAACCATTTCTTCAATCCATAAAAATTGCAAGAATCTCCTTTTCATGAATTTCATACTCAATTTCTTCAGAAAGAAGTTTGCAAGACTCAAAGACTAAAGGATGAAAAAGATTGGAAGAACAATAAAACTGCAAGATTACTCCTGCTATTGCTTAGTCACTTTTGCCTGTTTCCACAATAGTTCAATCTAGCTTGTTGAAGTGAGTTAGTATTTGAGCAGTGGTAAAAGATTTCTTTGGAGAATCAAACTCCAAAGGAGATTTTCCAGTAAAAGAAAATGAGTGTCTTTTTGAAGAAGATTAGTAAAATGTAAGACTCCAAACAGTGCTAAGCCGCAGGCAGTTCTGTGGAGGGGAAAGGTGCTGTTTAGGCTGCCCTCCTAAGAGTTACAATAATATTTAAATGTAACAGGAATCAAGATTCAGGAACTTGTAAATAAGGAATAAATGTAAGGGATGAGCTTAAGAGTAGTCGGTAGCAATGAAAAAAACACTATCTGAGGCAAGATGGTGCAGGAAAGGGCTTGAATGAAATAAGTCAAAGTTTTTTTCAGAGTTCAATGGAACAAGGCAGTTGTAAGTAACAAGCCCACAAGCTAATAACTCTGGTTGTTGGCAGAACATTAAGAAAGATAAACTCAATCCCAATTAACCTTCCCAACTCTCCGCAATCAAGCGCTTGAAGGGTACCAGGTAACTTTGGGTGGCTGAACAAAACCAAAGCAATTTGTTTATGAAGCTCTGGAAGCAAATCAAAAACAGATTCAAACAAGAATAGCCCAACACTTCTCAAGGAACTCAAGAATAGCATGGCGGAATTCAAATTCAAAGAATAAAGGGAGTTTTAACACTCCAGGTTTCAAGCTTAGAGAAACCTTCCGGTCAAACATGACTGGATCCATAAAGATGATCAGGGAAGTGTCAGACCAGTATGGTCAGAAAAAGGGATGAAGAGTGGTATAACACACTCAAGAATTCCAGAAGACAGAATTATCTTCAACCATAAAGTCTATGGTTGGTGATAAGGATCAGGGTCACAGATGGACGGATCAAAGTTTGAGTATGGAGGCTCAAAGGATCAGAGGGAAATCATAGATATACCCTGGATAAGAGATGGAGGATGAATTACTTGGATAAGATTTTTTTGATTGACTCAGACAATGATGATACAAAAACAATGGGTGGTTCTATGAGATAGATGCCCCCAAAAAGGCAGGGGAGAGCCCCTCCTTTTATAGACAAGAGGCCTGTAGACTATTTACAAGAGATAACTACAAATGAGTGCAGAAAAAAAGAATTTTTTTTTTGCATAGTAAACAAGATTGGTGACAGGAAGCACCTGAAATGGGAGGGGAAAAAAAGGCAAAATATGATGAGAAAGAGGGAAACCTGCCCGCATTGAGGACAAAGGCAGGCAGTGGATGATGGGCTGCGACAAGTTTGACCAGTTGCGACCGCAGTTGGCCAAGGGAGGATCAAGGGATATGCGCAAGATGGAGATGGTCAAGGAGCAACCGTTGGTGCAAAGGTTCCGACAGCTGAAAACAACAATTTCAGCTTGCAGGTGTCAGAGAGGGATTGGGTTGATGCAATTGGTTGGATCAAACAAGAGATTTCTGGTGGCGCATATTAGGATTGCCCAGATGATCAGAGGGGTGAGGATGAGAATCATTGCCAGATTGAGTGTTACCAAAGGGGACTGCAGGTCTGGACTGATCCGGCAGAGAGTGAGGGAGCATTGCCTTGGAGGTACCTGGATGATTGGTTGGTCAATGCAAAGTCTCCAACAACCACAAACAAGGCTTGCAGTCATTGGTTGATGGCAGTGATCTGCGTCATTGTTGCCAATGCCAATGATGGCAAGCTGGATGCTGGCTTGTTGGTTGCTGACAGGTTTCAGCAAGTTGCAAGGCAACCTTCTTCCCCTCCAACCTCCAGCAATGATGGGGTTGGAGGTGGATGATGATGTGATGAGGAAGAGGATTTCTTCCCCGTGCGTTTGGCCAAAAAATCAGGCTAAGGCGCGTTGTGGTGTTGTATTTATAACCTTGTATTGGGAGATGTGTTGCAGGCTGCGCCCTCAGCAGTTGGGTAGGTTAGGCTCAGCATTTGGGGTGCGCGCCGTCTCAGAAGTGCCTGCTGCGGGATCAGCAGCAGAGGATGAGGGCTCAGCGGCAGGGATTGCGGGGCTTGGCACCAGGTGTGGGTTGGGCCTACTCTGGGGGGCGCCGGGCCGCGACCGGCCCAGGGAACGCGGACCAAGTGAGGGAGCCGGCCCAACCAAGCCCGTGGGTGGCTAGTCTGGAAGGCAAGGGCGGGGCAGTCAGGGGTTATACCTGCTGGGGAGGTTTGCGCAGGCATAAGTGCGGCCAACTCACGGATTGCGGGATCCAAGGTTCGCGTGAGCATAAGCACGGGATGACTCACGGATTGCAGGATCTGTTGATGCGTGCAGACGGATAAAACCTGGGGGGCTCCAAGTAGGGGGCGGCAGAGGGCTGCACCATGAGAAGGACAAACCGGATGTACGTGATATTGAAGGAGAGGGTTTTGGAAGGGGTGAGTGGTACGGGGTAGGGTTAGGGTGGAGCTAGGGTTCTGTACTTGGGGTCATATTTCATCTATCTTGTTGCTTGTGGTTGTACCTAGGTTAGGGTTGAGAAGGAGGACTCAAAAATACCTCACTCTCAACTCTGGGTTGGATCATATTGTATGTATGTATCACCCTCTCTATTCTTAAAACTCATTGCATCCAATCCCCTTACAGACGCTTAGACAAATAACTTCCAGAACCTGAGGACAAATTTGGGGGGTATCACCACTTAAGTTTCCACAGTGTGCAAGAGGGTGGGGATTTGAACAGAGGAGGAAAGCACTGGATGACCAGGGAAGGACTGCCTAGAAAGCTAGGACAGGGAAGAGTTGGGATAGTTGGAAATGAGTGGGTACCAATAGAGGCACAAGAGATAATTTTTTTTTTTTTGAGGATGTATTGATGGATAAGGGAATGTAAAAAAAAAATCCATTTTCCATGGGGTTTCCCAGATTGGTCACCACAATAATTAACATTTTTCTTGGCATAGTTCTCAATAAGCCTCCAGGTAAAATTCATAAATCCAAGAAAAACTTGCAGGGATTTGACTGAAGAAGGTGCGGGCCATTCAAATATGTGTTTAAATTTGGCTGGGTCTATTTATAGTCCTTGTTTCAAAACTTCAAAACCTTAAAACTGAAGAGAATGAGTATGAAATTTTCACTTGGAGGCTTTTTCAAACAGGTTATTCTTTCAAATTATCTGCATCACCTCTTTCAAATTTTAAATTTGATCCTCAAAATTGTTTTATTAGAAAATTATATTATCAAGATACAGCACAAGATATTTCTCTACAAGGTTAGAGAAAATGACATTGAAAAAAATTTTAAAAGTGGAAGGAGTTTTGCAGAGGCCAAAATTCATGAAAGTATACTCATAAATTCCAAAACTGTTTCTCATTTCAGTCAAATAATCATGGCCTTTTGAAATGCAAATTAGGTTATAGGCACCTGAAAGGTCTAACTTTGAGAAATTAGCTGCTCCATGAAAGAGAGTGAGGAGTTTCAAAATAGGCAGTAATGGATAGGCATTCTTCCAGGTAACCTGGTTCATTTTTTTGTATTAAACACAAATAAAAAGGCAGCCATCTTTCTTTGGTAAAAATAGGATGGGGAAGCCAGTGTTTGAATTTCTTGGTCAAAGAAATTGTTTTAATATATTTTTGGCAATTTATTCTTGAAGCACAATCAATTTCTGCTTCAACCAAGAGTAAAATGATCTGGGTGCTGGGGATAGGCCAGTGAGTTTGAACCTGTGATCATAAAAATTTAAAGGAGGTAGTTCACTGGATTTTAGAGCTAAAAAGACATCAGAAAATTCATGGTAAGGCAAAGGGAAAAACTCTAAAATGATTTCAAAATCTTCAATGTTGTCATCTTTGAGAACTGGGTTAAAAGTATTATCATGATGAAATAGGATGAGGGAGTTTTAAATACACCTTTTAGTAGGTTCCTGTTTCTCTTCCAAGAAAAAAGGAAGAGGTAAGCTGGAAAAATAAGCAATAAATACTAAATCTGAAGAGGGAACTTGGAAATGAAGGTCAGGATATTGCAAATCTCCTGGCAGAAAATTTTTTTCCAACTAAATGACCGTGTCAGGTAGGCTTTTTAATTCCTTTTTGAAAGAATGGTTAGCTTCCTGGGGTTTCAAGATTTGAAGGTTAATCTCTCCTTCTTACCAGTTTACCACCTGATTCCAGTAGAATAGAAAGTCATGGCCTAAAGGTTTCTTTTCCATTCTGGGGATGTCCAAGAAAAATAAGTCCCATTCAAAGCTGGGGAAATTGTAAAATGAAAAGGTCCGTTTTTTCTCATGGTAACTAAATGTTACTTCTTGGTTGCAATAAAGACTAAATAGACAGAAAATTTATCTATCTTGGAACACCCAAGATTTTTGGAAGTGGAAACAGATGAACATATAAAATAAAAATTAGTTCCTGACTCAAGTAAAACACAATAAGGGGTCTTCAAAGGTGTGAATTGTACTGAATTTGAAGTGTGAGTTCTCCAGCCAGGAGTATGTAATATGGATCTACAGTATAGGATCTTTTTATAATTCTCATAACAATCGGTTTGGAGGAGAGATGGAGGATCCAACAAGCCATGGAGAGAGAGGGAGAGCCTGGGACAGTCAACTAGTACCTGAGGGGTATGCAGAAGGATACTTAAGGAGGTGCAGCTGGTAGATCCAGGGGTAGAAGGTTGATTTTACTGAGTATTGCAGATGGCTGAGGGTTTTCAATTGCTGAGAAGACTGAGTAAAGTTTTTTTTATGACATTACTCCCCCATAAGAGGAAGGGGTGGCTCCTGATACCCATAAGAAGAGGCAGGGTTAGATTGAGATCTTCACCATGAAGGAATTTTCTTTTCCCCCACCATATCCTTCACCATCACCAACTGACATCTTTCCATCCCTTTATTAATAAAAGATATTTACCACCCTTCCATTCACCATGGAGATTACCAATGGCTTACATCCTGTCAATGAGTGTTCAATTTCAGGGTTCTCAATCCTGAATTTTGATTTTTTTTATGAATCATTTTCTAACCCAGAAAAAACTAGTCTGGCCTTTTCTATTTTCAAATGAAAAGATGGGAGTAACACTGAGGAATGATAGGAGTACAGGGGTAGTTTGGAAGCATTGGGATCAGATCTTCAGGTAAAGTCAGGAGAATAAGAGCTTATTTTAGGTCTGATGGGTTTTGAACAGGCATTGATTATCGTGAGGGTCTTGTTTCTATCATCCCTTTGGTCCAAAATTCAGTTTGCAGTCAGTGTTTGTCTACATTCTAACCAACAGAAAGTTCAACTCCAGGTATTGGAGTCTTGATTTATTTGCTATTTGTGCTTTTTTTTGGGCTGGGGAGGAAGGGCTATAATTGCTTCTAAGTGTTTAATTTGGGTTGGATTGGATTGGCTTGAGAGAAATTGTTCAGGTACTTGTGGTTTTCAATTTATTTTTGTGTTTGGTCTTTAGTTAACTAAATTGATTGGTTGTTCTTTGGCTTGAATGTTTCTTCTTTAGGTTTTTTCAATGTGTATTTGGCTTGATCACTTTTTCTGAAGTTTATTGCTTGGTCTTGATGTTCTGATTTGCCTTCTGGGAGGAAGAATGGCAATGGAAGAGGAGGAGCAAAGGAGCAGAGACATTCTGGTCATTAGTTGCCTGGGAATTCAATCTTTTCCAACTAGGGATAACTCTAGAATGAAACATGCCAAGCCTGGTGGCTACCTCAAGTTATCCCAATTAAGATAACTCAGGGTGAAGTCAATGTATTCTCTGGAAGGAAACTGCATCACTCTATCTAAATTTTTTCTTTAATTATTAATGGAATTGCGACAAAAAATTCTATCCTCCTTGTTACAGGTGCCTTGGGAAAGAGAACTTATGCGCCACTGGCATCACCCCCAATTCTAGAAAGTTTGAATACTGTAGAAGATACAAGAGAGCCTGTTCTGGAGCTTCAGAAGCTGTAAGGAAGGTGCTTGGACCAGTTGTATGGTTGAAGGATTATGTTGGAGGTAACTGTGAAGTGAAAGAGGCACCTGACAACTTGAGTGTGTCTCTGGGAGTATCCATAAGGTTAGGTCCATCAGATGGTGAGTGGTTTCTTATGTCTTCTGATTGCTGAGAGGATTTTCTTCTGACAAAAGATATTGTTGATATTTTCCTAGTGGAGGCTTTGAACAATAAAATGAAGCATATTAAAAAAAGGGGATGTTGGAATTGAGGAAGAAGGGCCAGTTGGCCTTGGATGGTTTTCAAAGAAGTAATCATCAAACCAAAAAGTGTTGTACATCTGCTGGGAAATTCCCTACTTGTCATCCATAAGCTTGATTGCAGATTCCAAGGACGCGTGAGGTCCATCAAACCAGTTTCAAATCAGGTAAAACCACTTCCAAATCCTTTGAAGTGCTTCAAATTTACACAAAACCAGTCAAATTTATAAGGTCTTGAGTCAAAGCAGTCAAAGTTTGACTTGATGGAATCAAAGCAGTCAAACCTTGTTGAAGGAAATTCAAATCTGTTGAACGTTTTCAAAGGATGGTTGAAGCATTGTTGAAGCACTGTCATAGGAATCAAAGATTTTTGAAGCTTTGAAAATACATTGAAATTCAAAGTTTGAAAAGGCTTTGAATTGTTGAAGGGCCTCCTGTAAAAGCAAACCCCAGTACCATCAAAGTCAAAGTCAAAGAAAAGGAAGAAGATGAGGATGAGGATGAGGATTCTCCTGGAGAGCCTGATGAGGAGGAAGAGGCGGAGGAAGAAGAGGAAGAAGAAAAAAAATAAGTTATGGAAAAGAGGCAAGGGAAGTGAGGGGAAGTGAGGGGAAGTGGAGGAAATAGAATAGGGATCCCCTTTGCCAAGGTCTTTTTGAGAGTTGGTTGGAAGGATGTTGGCCAAGGATTGTATGAGAAGTGATTATAGGAGGATGAATAGCAAAGATTTTGGTTTTTATGATTTTTCTGGAGGAAAGGTGGTTGGGCCAATGGAAACCATTGAAGATGAGCTATTTTATAACTTGTAGACTATTGAAGAGCAACTTGGGAATTTTACTAAATATTCTAGAACCAATATTACCTTTGGCTGGGGTTTTAATCATGTAGAAAAAGTGGAGAAGAAAGGAAGGAAGAGAGAAATAAAGAATTAAGTGATTGCACAACTTGAATATTTTCTTTCTGTTTCTGGAGTGACTTATAAATTAGGAGCTACTTCTAGGAATAAGTAGGTTTATGAAAATAGGGAAAAAAATCTAGCCATTGTTTTGGTAACTAAGATTTCTAACTTGGTGGCTAAAATTGAGAGGGCTTTGTAGGTAATTTTCTTTTGTTTCTTTATTTTTCTTTGATTGATGATAGGAAAATTGTGGAATAGAATAAGACTTTTTTTGATTGATTTATTGAAGAGAGGAGAATGAGGATTTAAGATGAGGAAAAAATCTAGGAAGTTATTTTAGGAATGGATAAATTGTGAAGATTTGGGTTTGGCTGAGTAGATAGAATGAAATTAGTGGAGTAGGGCTGAATATTGTGTGAGATTTGAGACTGGTTCCCATGAGCTTCTTTCAGATTCTTCTAAAAAAACTTTTCCATTTGACTAGATAGAGATTTTTTCCACACCTAATCTTGGAGTTTAGGATCTGAGACATCTCCCATTCTTTTTGGCCATTTATTTCCACTGGTTCTGGAGGTGGTTGGTGGATATGAGAATTTCATTCTGAAGAGTAACATTTGAGAAGTGAAACATGGAAGAAAGGGCGGATGGATGACCATTGGTTGGGAAGGTAGAGTTTGAAAGCATTAAAACCTATTCTGTAAATAATGAGAAAAGGACGCCAAAAAGGCTCAGAGAGCTTGTTGGAAGTTCTGTTAGTATTAATTTTCTTTGCAGATAAACCACCTTTATTCCCAGGAGCAATACATTTTGGAATTTCATTTCTTTCAAATTCAGCATAGTTCTTATAATTATCCACAGACTCTTGTAATTCTTTCTGAAGTTCAATCTGGTTCTTCTGGATCTGATCTAAGTAATGAAAAGCAGATTATTTTTCAACACATGAAAGAATTCAGAACTAAGATGCCTTCCATAAAGGGTGAAGAAAGGTGATTGGTGGGTAGAAGATTGAACACTTCTTTTTTAAGAGAATTCTACCAAGGGAAGCCAAGTATCCCAGTTGTCCTGGTGATAACTGATGCTCATTCAAAGATATTGTTGCATTAGTTGTTTCACTCTTTCAGTTTTACAATCTGTTTCAGGGTGGTAAGCTGTGGAGAGATTCCTTTGGATCTTTATTTTTTCACAAAGTTTATTCAAGAAAGAAGAGATGAAAAAGGAGCCTTTTTCACTTATGATTTCTAAAGGAATGATATTGATTTGTATTGATTGCTCTACTAAGAGCTGAGGAAGAATCAAATAAAGAAAAGATGAGAACAAGGAAAAACAGCCCATACATCATGAAGAGAGTAAACACAAACAGGAAGTGATGACTGCAACAGTCACTATCAGAGATGAGGGAGATACGTGAGACTGTTAATTGACTGGATCTTGAGGGTTTGGTTAAGTTGAGTGGGAAAGACTAGGATTGAGTAGATGATGAGCATTTGGGACAAGTAGAAGATGATCAAAAGAAGAAAGATCTCACCGGGCATGATTTTAGGCAGGGAGGAGTCAATGGAGTGAGGTTGACAGAAGGAAAATGAAAATAGGAAAGAGATGGTAAAGATAAAGAAGAAATATTAAGTTCTAAGAAAAGCAAGATTAATCTTGAGATCGTATCGAGTTAGGTGATCATGGTCAGGAGGTTGATTCTATAGGATGATGGTTGAGTTCTTCTAGATTGAGTTCTCGAGCTTGAGATTGAGTTCATGAGATGAGATAGAGAATCAAGTGAGTAAAAGTTGAGTAGTCCCCCGGGGAATTGCAACAGTGTGAGTGAGTTTATGTAAGCAAGAGACGTTCCCCCGGTTAAATGAAACCTCTCTGCCGTGAAATCTCAACACGCCCCATGCCTGGTGAGATAGGACTTATTACAACTTCAAGGATCAAAAAGGAAAATAAAAGAAATAGAACAAAAAAAGCAAAAAAAATATGAAGAAACAGAGAAATTAAAGAATTACTGAAATCAAGAGGACATAGACGAAGAAAATGAAAGCTGAAGACGTTTAAGACTTGCAAGATCTGAGCTCTTGGTGAGAGCATCAGCAGGCATCTCTTCTGACTTGACAAGCACGATTGCAATGTTTCTAGACTTCAGCTCCTCTCTCATGCCTTTGGTTTTTAGATCAAGGTGGCGGGTTTTAGAGTTTGAACCGAACCGTTTGAGTTTGTCGACCAAACCGCTATTGTCCATGTGAATGATGATGGAAGAAACTTTGGTACCAAAGATCTTGCAGGTGAGGGAACGAATCCAAGTTGATTCTTGAAAAGCGTTGAAAAAAGCGTTGAGTTCTGCGTTGGTGGAACTATATGTGATATTCTTCTGCTTGCAACTATTCCACAATACAACGCACCCATGAACCGCGCAGAGATAACCCGTTTGAGATTGTTGGGTGTCAGGGTCATCCGCCCATGATGCGTCCGAATAAGCGGAGGTCAGAGTGCCCATGTCTTCCACTCTCAAGCGAAGCTTGATGTTTGAAGTTCCCTTGAGGTACTTCCAGGTCTTCTTTAATTCATTCCAATGTGACATGCCTTCTTTGACGTTAAATCTTGATAAACTGGAAACGGCAAAACTTACGTTGGGTTGAGTGTAGCACGCAATGTGGTTGAGTAGTCCAATTGCAGCACGGTAATTTATATTCAAAGCCTTGAATTTTTTGAATTCGTCATCAGTCGCAGGTACAAGTTGTCGATTTGGAGTGAGTGGAGTTTTGCTGATCTTGGCATCATCCAAACCCAATTCTTTGAGACCCCTTTTGATATGTTTTGGTTGGCTAAGAAGAATTTCATCCCGGTTTATCTCTATTTGCATGCCGAGGATGGTATCGGGATTCTTTGCTGTCGAGCCGGCGAGACAACTTAAACATTTTCTTTCAAAGTCTTCTCCGTCTCTGACCAGAATTAGGTCATCCACATGAAAGAAAATCCAAGATTTGCCATCCCTCAATGAGTAAAGACAGATCACAGGAGGATTCTTCAAAACCTACTTCTCTAAACCAGCTGGTGAGTTTTTCATACCAGTTTTTTGGGGCCTGCTTCAAGCCGTATAGTGACTTGCGGAGCTTTAAGAATTGACACTGTCTTCTTGATCCCTTGGGAGTTTGAATAATTACTTTTTCATTGATTGGCAAATGAAGAAACGCGCTCTTGACGTCGAATTGCCGAATCTTTAGTTTAGTCTTGAGTGCATACAGAAGGAGGAGTCTCAACGTAGAGGGTTTGCCAGTCGGAGCAAATGTCTCTGAATAATCCAGACCCTTGACCTGATTGAATCCTTGGACGCAAAGTTGGGCCTTGTATCTGACCGGATCTCCATGACAATCTTGTTTGATTTTGAATATCCACGTAGTCCTGAGAGCTTTCTTTGGTGCAGGACCGTTTTACTCATCCCAGACGTGAAGATCTTCAATCAAATCCAGCTCAACATCCATTGCCTTCATCCACTCCTGGCATTCATCACATTGAAGGGCATCCTGGTAAGACTTGGGTTCATAGAAATGAAAGAACCCGTACCGCTGAGGCGGCCTGACTTGCGATCGATCTTGCAGAACCCGACTCGAGGGTGCTAGACCCTGTAGATCAGCATGACCAGTGTCTGGAATCGCTAATGGACTTTCACAAGCAGGCGGTGAGGGATCTTCAGGTTCATCGGATGATTGGCTGATTGATTCAGCTTTGTCAGCCAAGCTGATTGAGTTGTCAGATTTGATGGGGTAATCTGACCATGGAACTTGACGATTGAAACGATCTTCAGGACCATGATTAGAGATAGGAGTTTGATTGGAAACATCATTTTCTGATTCTATATTGAAGTTGGATCCACTTTGTCTTGATGGAGGCATGTGAGGGAATCTGACGTGCTTAGATGAGATAATAGAACCACTCTTAGTCAAAATTTGATAAGAAAGAAGGAGTTGATTGAAGCCTACTATAGTGCCTTCTTCACCTTTCAAATCAAAATTTTAAACCCTTCTCTCTTTTATTGATTAAGAAAATGCAAGGATTACCAATGGGCTTCAGGAAAGAGGAAGGAAGAGCTCTACCGTGCATCTTCTCCCAGGGAGTCACCGTTTCCCCCTTCAAAGGGATATGATTAAGCATTAGGCAGCATCCTTTTACTACCTCATGCCACACCAAAGGAGGAAGACGGCCATCTTTGAGAGTTGCTTGGGTAGATTCAAAAATGGTTTGGTTTGCTCGCTTGGCCCGTCCATTGTGTTCTGGATGATAAGGTTCTGAGATGATATGAGAGATATGTCTGTCTTCCAGGAAAGAGGTAAGCTTTTGGTTGACAAATTCGGTACCTCCATTGGAGCAGACCTTGGATGGATAAACCCCTTGTTGATGATGTTCCTTCTTGAGTAAGCTGATAATAACCTTGGCGGTCTTGTCTTTTGAAGCAAGAGGGAAAGCCGCAAGATAACCGCTGGCGTTATCGACCAAAGACAGGATGAACCTGTGACCAGACTTTGATGAAGGTCGAATCGGTCCCATTAGATCAAGGTGAATCCAATCAAAGACTTTTGAGGATCAAGTGGAAGTGTGCTTGAAGGGAGACTTGGAGATCTTACTCCTAATGCAATCTACGCACTGAAATTTACTTTTGATGTCATGAGGTATGTGTTGAATTAAAGGTTCAAGTCTCAACAGAGAAGCATGCCCATATTTTCTATGATTCTCTAGTAGAGCTTCTTCAGGAGTTCAAGAGATAGACAAGAAAAGAGACTTTGACGACGAGATAGGATTGCGAGAGGGGGTTGGAAGAGTGTAGAGATTATTTTTGATTTGTCCAGTGAGAACTTCTTTACCTGAGTGAGTAACGGCAAACTTGGTCCCACTCGAGTTAATCGTACAACCCTTGCCATTCAGAGCGCCGGTGTGGTGACCAATCCGGGACACCACGGAAAAAAAAAAAAAAAAAAAAAAATATCTTTGTCGGTTGCACCCCTATGGGTACCTTCATTTCCCCCCATCTCTCAACCTCTCCCTGTCCTAGCGTTCTAGGACAGGCCTCTTGCCTGTCTCTCCGCTTCGATCCCTCCCTTCTGTGTTCAACTCCTACTTGTTGCTCTCGCGGCCCTGACTTTTGGCAACGCGAGCAATTGTCAAACCACCTTTGACAATCCTCTCATCCCATCCATCCTCCTCCCTCTCATAATCCATTCCAAAATCTCTGGGTTCAATTGAACGGTCTACCGATTTATACGAGCCCATTGGACTTGAGTGAATTCATCAATTCAATTGTCCAAGGAGCTTCAATTCACCCTAGGATTCAATTCCCAAAACCTCAATCCATTCATCTCATCCGACCTACCCAACAAGATCCCATCCTACATGCTATCCTAACCTTCGATTGGACTTCATCCTTCACCGCTACCACCTCCTCAACCAATCAGGATGATTTAGGACCAGAGGCTGAGATTGATCAGAGCTTCACCAATCTCATTCAAGCCTGTCAATGACTCAAGGGAGCCCGACTCGATTTCAACACCCAATCAAATAGCTCCATCGAAGCAATCCCTTCCCCTGCCCAGAAGTTTGTCGTCGAACCAATCGTAATCCTGCCTACTCATTCGATCGTCAGCATTGATTTACCGATCATTCCCCATACTCGGGAGATGATCGATGATCCAAGGACCAAGTTAGAATTCAAATCCCTCAAGCTATTCAGATATCCTCCTCGTGATCATCACCATTGAGCTCCACCCTTGATACCGACCAACAAGGAGATCATCATCCATCTCGCCCATCATCTGATCCGACTGACGACGGCAAGCGACCGCTTGCGGCCGTCGGAACCTTCACCTCGCTGTCGCCGCCGATCGGGCGATGACAGCCGTTGTTGACACCCGCGACCGCTGTCGCGGGTGTCCATCTGGTTGCCCGCGGTCATTCTTGACGCGGGCAACATTTCTTTTTTTTCCTCTCATCTCATCTTTTTTTATGTTTTCATTTTCCCGCACCTATTTGTAGTATCTTTTGTGCATAGTATACAGGGCCTCATGTCTATAAAAGGAGGGGCTCTCCCCTGCCTTTTGGCCAAGAATCCAGCATCCTATCAGACCATCATCAGAAATCAACTTATCCGTGGGCATCCTTCCCACTTATCTGAGCAAATTATCCGGGTATATCCATGATTTCCCCCTGATCCTTTGAGCCTCCATACTCAAACTCTGTCCCTTGTGACCTTGATCCTTATCACCAACCAATAGCCTTGCTGGTTGAAGAAGAATTCCTGTCTGAATTCTTGAGTGTGTTATACCACTCTGATCCCTTTTTCCGACCATACTGGTCTTGATCTCACCTTGATCATCTTTCTGGAGCCAATCACGTTTGATTTAAGAGGTTTTTTTAAGCTTAAAACCTGGAGTTTTATACCTCCCTTCTTCTTTAAGGTTGAATTTCGCCACGCTATTCTTGAGTCCCTTGAGAAGTGTTGGGATATTCTTGCTTGAATTCGTTATTGATTTGCTTCTAGAGCTTCATAAACAAATTGCTTTTGTTTTTTTCAGCCTCCCACAGTTATCTGGTACCCTTCAAGCGCTTGATTGCGGAGAGTTGGGCAGGTTCATTGAGAACCTGGAGGTTGGTTGGGATTGAGTTGATCTTTCCTAATCAGCTGCTGACGACCAGAGTTATTAGCTTGTGGGCGTTGTTACTTACAACTTCCTTGTTCTATTGAACTCTGAACAAACCTTGACTTATTTTTTCAAGTCTTTACCTGCACCATCTTGCCTCAGATAGTGTTGTTTCCATTGCTACCAACAACTCTTATCCTCTTCCCTTACTTTGATTTCTCATCCATAAGGTTCTGGACCTTGATTCCGGTTACATTTAAATATTATTGTAACTCCTAGGAGGGCAGCCTAAACAGCACCTTTCCCCTCCACAGAACTGCCACGGCTTAGCACCGTTTGGAGTCTTAAACCGGCACTGATTAGGTTGATGGTAACATCAGGCACATAGAAGGCCTCTCCGAGTTTGAGTGTGAGATTTTTCCAGTGGAGCAGAGCCATACCCTTTCCTTTTATAGGTAAACTCGCACCCTCCTTTCCCGTCTTGATAGGATCTCCAAAATACGGCTCCATCTTGCTGAAATATTGACTATTGTTAATCATGTGGATAGATGCTCCACTATCAAGAAGAAACCGCTGATTTGGATCCCCGTGTTCAATCCACGAGTTGAGTAACGCAAGATAGTGAGCCGAGTGAGATTCTGGTTTTGCCTTTGAGCCGCCCTTCTTAGCTTTCCATTTTTCCTGGTTGTCTCTCCACCACTCTGGAGCTACCTCAAGATGTAAGTGCCAACAATCTCCAGCCAAATGATTCCTATCTTGACCGGGATGGTGGTAGCCTTCTACGCATTGCTTTGGATCCGATCCCTTGGTGGAAGTTGAGTTAGATGTCGACTTTCCTCCGAAAAGAGCAACATCCCCCTTTGACCGAGAGCTTGCAATGGATGACTGAGCCATTGATTTGTTATTTAATTGAGTGAAGTGATTGAGTACGTATTCAACGGATAGTTCTTTATCTGAGTGCATTATCTTTCTTTTGATATTGTCCATAGTTGAAGGAAACTTGAACAGAATGAGATAAGCTACAATGTTGTCTGGGAGCTTGATGCCAACCTCACCCATCTTCTTGAGGCAAACCTTAACTTTTGTGATGAAATCAACGATGTCGTCAGGGTTGAAAGACAGATAAAGAAGGCTGTTGAAGACCCTAGCTTGGTTGGAGGCCTGAGATGAAGCGTATTTTTGGATGATTGCTTTCCATAGAAGTTTGGAGGAATTCTTGTTTTTGGCGGTGACGATGTTCTCGTGAGCCGTAAAGTCGAGTTTTGAGATGATGAGAATTTTCAACTCGTCATTGAAAGAACTATCCAGCGCAGTAATTTCATCATTCATGGCCACAGTGCATCCTTGAACGTCCAGCACGGCATCCATCTTGTCTCTCCATATTCCATAGTTATCATCTCCCAGTAACAGAATGGTTTTGAGCGCAGTCTTGAGCATCGTTTGCTTGAAGGTATCCGTGAGGCATGGTTATTAGGATCCTCTCTTAGTTGAGTCTTTGGCGGTAGAGCAGTTTTGATGAACCTTTTGGCTTTTAACCGTAAAGGAATGATATTGATTTGTATTGATTGCTGTACTAAGAGCTGAGGAAGAATCAAATCAAGAAAAGATGAGAACAAGAAAAAACAGCCCATACATCATGAAGAGAGTAAACACAAACAGGAAGTGATGACTGCAACAGTCACTATCAGAGATGAGGGAGATACGTGAGACTGTTAATTGACTGGATCTTGAGGAATTTGGTTAAGTTGAGTGGGAAAGACTAGGATTGAGTAGATGATGAGCATTTGGGACAAGTAGAAGATGATCAAAAGAAGAAAGATCTCACCGGGCATGATTTTAGGCAGGGAGGAGTCAATGGAGTGAGGTTGACAGAAGGAAAATGAAAATAGGAAAGAGATGGTAAAGATAAAGAAGAAATATTAAGTTCTAAGAAAAGCAAGATTAATCTTGAGATTGTATCAAGTTAGGTGATCATGGTCAGGAGGTTGATTCTATAGGATGATGGTTGAGTTCTTCTAGATTGAGTTCTCAAGCTTGAGATTGAGTTCATGAGATGAGATAGAGAATCAAGTGAGTAAAAGTTGAGTAGTCCCCCGGGGGATTGCAACAGTGTGAGTGAGTTTATGTAAGTAAGAGACGTGCCCCCAGTTAAATGAAACCTCTCTGCCGTGAAATCTCAACAATTTCAGCAGGAAGATGATTCTTAGAGAAGAAAAGGCTGGTGAAAAGGTTAGCTCATTCATCTTTAGTCAGTCTACTAGTTTTTTTGATGAAGATGGCCATCTTAGAGAAATAGTCCACAACAAGAAGGATAGAATCATATCCATTATAGAGAGGAAGTTGAGAAATAAATTTCATAGATAGAGAGCTCCAGGGGCCATCAGAAATTGGAAGGCTTGATTTTTCCTAGTTTTTTTCCATGCCTTGTTTTTTTAATGTTGCAGAGGGAGAAGGATGAAACATATTTGTTGCAATATTTTGAAATTCCATTCCAGGAAAAATATCTTTTGATAAGGTTGAGACTCTTTTGTTGATAAGGCTGAACTGCAAGAAGGCTTTAATGGCATTGATGAATTATCTTCAATTTGAGATGATTAGCTTGGTCAGGTATTACCAATTTAACCTGAAAAAGGAGTAAGCCCCTAAAGGGTTCTAACAAATCATCAGCTACCTCCTCATTCCTATTCAATCTTTAAATGATTCCTTGAAGCAAATTTTCAGTTTTTTTGCCTGAAGTCAATTCACTCAGTTGATCATCAAGTATGTTATAAGGTCCAGGATTCTTTTCAGAATATGGTTTTCCCCCCACTGGATACATGTTTTTCAATGTGACATGATATCTTGGTGTTTCAAAATTTTCCAGGCCTTTAAGTGATCACAAAATTAAATTCAGAGAGAAACTCTTCCCAAAAATGTTTTCTCCTGGTAAAGAACCTGGAAGAAATAAAATAATTCAAAGAAGAATGATCAGTAAAAAATTCAAAGGGGTCAGTAACTCTTAAGAGGTAAGCATTCCATTTCTGGAGAGCAAAAAAAATTGCAAGTACTTTGTCATGGATTTTATAGCTGAGTTCAGCACTGAAAATTTTCTGCTTTCAAAAGCAATTGGATATTTAGTTTTATTAGCAGTTACCTGGTGCAGGACACAACCTAAGTCATAGTCACTGGAATCAGTTTCAACATATATTCTCAGAGGGTGGTCAAAATGGAAAAGGAATGGAGCTTGGGTGAAGGATTGCTGGATTTTTTCAAACTTTTGCAAAGATTCAGGAGTGAGGAGCAAAGGCTAGCTGTTTCAATTAATAGAAGTGAGATTGGAAACCTCTTTGAAGTAGTTCTTGATAAAACTGAAATATAAGTTAGCAAACCCAAAGAAAGACTGCAAGGCCCTTCTGTTTTGAGGAAATGGTCAGGAAAGGATGGTTTTGAATTTGTTTTTATCCATAAATATACCACCCTGTGAGATACCATATCCAAGGTAGTCCACAGAAGGTACATGGAATTTTCATTTGGAGGCCTTAGCATAGAGCTTGTTCTTCCTGAGTCTGGTCAGTACTTCACACACATGAACATTGTTTTCCTGTAAGTTCTTAGATAAAATGAGGATATCATCAAGTTAAACCACAAAATTGGTTCCAAGGAGATCAGCAAGGATTACATTGATAATTTTTTGGAAAGAAGCTAGTGCATTAGTCACACCAAAATTCATAACCAAGTATTCATAGCTTCCAAATTAAAATCTGAATGCTGTTAAGTGTTCATCTCCTTCCTTGATGCACAAAAGATTGTAAGAACCTCTGAGGTTTATTTTGGAGAAGATAGAATAACCTGAAAAGACATTCAGTAATAAATTCATTGGATTAGGTGATATCAATTTTTAATTGTAAAAGTGTTAAGTTTGCAATAATCAACACATAATTTTAAAATAAAATCCTTCTTGTTCACAAAAATAACAGGTGCTCCAGTGCTTGAAGTGCAGGAAAAGATGAAACCTTTCTCTAGATTCTCTGCTATGTAGGTTTGTAGGGTTGAATTTTCACTTTGAGATAGAGATTAGACTGGCCCTACTGGACATAGAGGTCCTTTAAGTTCAATGTGGTTATTTTAAGCGCAGTGAGGAGAGAGTTGATCTTCTTTAACATTGGAGAAGAAATCTATAAAATAGTGGTAATCAGAAGGAGCTTTCTGTGTCAAAGTTTCTATTTTTTTACAGTCTTCATTAATATAAAAATTTTCCCAGTCAGCTGAAATTTCCTTATGGGGAGTAACAGAAATGTTAGAAGAAGTGAAAAATTGCATGATATCCAAGGATGAATCTCTAGATTCCTCTCCCAGAGAAATATTCAGGGGATCAATGAATATCCAAGAAAGGTGAGCTGTTGTTGAACTTGAAGTGAATTGGATGCTTTTTTGAGGATGCAAAGGTTCTGAAGTGAGAAGGAATGCATTGGGATGCAGCGCCAAAGGCAAAGTAGAACAAAACCAGTTGAAGGTAGGTTGGCCATGTTGATTTCAACAGAGTTGGAGGATAGTTTGTAAGTTTTCTGGTGTCTTTGGGTTATCAGCCCCATCTTCCACTTAAATTCAGGATTCCAGTGTTGAAGAAAGGCAATTCCCAGGATGATGTCTTCTGAGAAGTGTGCATTTACTAATAGGGATTCCCATTCAAAGCTAGAAAAATAGGAAAGTGAAATAAGCTATTTTAAACTTTGAGTAATTAGTTTAAATGGAGCCTTGTGAAAACTGAAGTTGAACAGAGGAATATGTTTTCCCAACAGAGTGGGCTGCAAGTAAAACCTGAGAATCATAGTATTAGCCATTACAGATTGAGTAGCACCTAAATAAATCAAAAAACTATAAATCAAGTCCTGATGAAATAGAATGAAAAATAATACTTTGGAAAGTTTTTCAGAGTAATATTTTTGTATATTTTTTACCCCAACATTGACAGGGTGATAATCCTGGATAAAAGAGGAAAACAAGCCAATTTCTTTTTGGCTTGGGAGGAGAGGAAGAGTGTGAGTTGAAAGAGGTGTTGGTGAAAGGCTTCTTTCTACATTTTTCCACCTTGTTCTTTCCTCCACAATAAATACATAGTCCCTCTTTTTAACTTCTTGCCTTTTCTTCAGCATTGACCTTGATGTCAGGACCTAATTGCAAGGTTGTTTTTGTTGAGGAAGATTGCTTCTTTTCATTTTTTTCTTTCTTCTTGGCCTTATGTGTACCCTTGTCAGACTGAGAGGAATGGGCTTTGGATTGAGAGGAGTTTTTCTGCTTAGATTGGCTTGGATGGGGAGACTTCTCTTTGAATTGTTTTTGTTACCTAGTTTCATAATCCAACACTACATCCATAGGATCTTGAAGGTTGTCTACAGAAGCATCATAGCCGGCCAGTTGGTCCAGAATTCAAGAGGGGAGACTTTGGAAAAAATGGAAATAGAAGGCTCTATCACCCAACCCAGAGACTTTATTCATAAAGGATTGAAATTTGGTTATGTTGATGGAAGAATATCCAGAGTCCTTAATTTGCAGATTCACAAGTTCCTTCTCAGCTTTGGCTACTTCCAGACAATCACCAAAGAGATTATGAAGTTGTTCCGTGATGCGGTCCCAGGAGTTGAGTAGAAAGGAGCACTCATTTTTTGGAGAGGTGAGACAGGTAGGATTGGCTCCAAAAGCTTTCATTCCCATATAATTAGGAGACAGAAAACAAAAATTTTCTTTGATCCAAACAAAAGGCTCCCTTGTTATTTTCAAAGATTATCATGAATCGTAGGCTTTGAGTGAGCTTGCAAGCAGGATAGGAACAGCAAATTATTGTAGGAAGGAAACAACAAGCCACACACACACCTACGAATCAGAGGGTTGGAGTGAGCTTGAAAACAGGAGAGGAACAGCCAATGATGGGAGTAAGGACACAACAAAGCCAAAAACCTGATTAGTTGTGTAGCAGCAGGAGATTTTTTAATGGGAACACATGGAGAAGGTTGGTTTCATCCAGGCAGCACATAAAAAGTAATAAGGTTAATAAAGATGAGAGAAAAATATATTTACCTATGAATCAGAGGCTTGGAGTGAGCTTGCAAGCAGGAGAGGAACAGTCAATGATGGGAGGAAGAACGCAACAAGCCACAAAACTGATGAGATGTGTAGTGACAGAATATTTTAAAAGTGGAACACAAAAAGAAGGTTGATGAGAAAGGAAAGTAAAAAAGTGTTTTTAGATTGTGAATTTGAGCTGTGAAATCCCATTTAAGGTTACTTTATTTCAAAAACTCACTTGATCATATTATTATCCTGAAAAACTCTTTAAGGAATTTACTGATCCAAGCATCAATCTGTAAAAGCTAAGTGAGAAAAAGCGCAAATTCAGAAGCTTAATACCACACTAAGCTGTTAAACATGCCATTGTTCAATACATAAAAACTGAAACCTAAAACCTGAGTATACTTCCATTTTTCAAGTGTTCTGCTGCAGTTAAGCCCTTCCTAGTCACAAGATGCAATTTAATCCTCACCCCCCCCCACCACCCCTTTCTGTTGGGACTGTGAGCCAAGTGGTCAGTTGGAAAACATCCTTCAATTGCTTTTTGTGTTTGGGGCTGACAGGCTTGGTGAATCCATCCACTTTTTTATCCTCAGTTGGCACATATTGGATGTCAAAGTTCCTGTTGAGACCTGCCCCCCAAAGCCATTTCAGGAAAACATCCATGTTCGGGGTTCAATCTTGGAATAGAGTGTTCTCAATCCAGGAAATTGCTCCCTGATTGTTGCACCATAGGATGGTGGTTGTAAGGGGGCTTGCATTAAGTTCCCCCAGACTCTGGATGAGATTTTTTGCCCAAATTGTATCCTAACAAGTTTTAGAGCTGGCTCTGATCTTTGCCTTGCAGATATACAGTGCCACAACTGTTTGCTTTGACATGAGCAAGCTCACCAGGCCATTGAGGTACACACAGATCCCTGAGAATGACAGTTCCCCAGGGATTTGACGTAGTCAGAGTTGGATTAGCCCACTAGGGGGTGTTTGGCTCAGGAGACCCTGCCCAAGGTGAGAACAAGATCTGCTGTGGATTTAAGGTAGTGAAGGACATGTTTGAACTGAAATCCATGAGCTTTGGTGGGATTTATCAGCAATTTTGAGAGAATACTATCAAATGAAAGGTTGGGGAAATTGCACTGGACAAGGTAGACCAGGAGTCCAATTGCCCATCTGAAGTTGAAACCATCCATGATTTGGCTGGAGTAGAGGTCTGGGAAGCAAGTTTTGACAGGGTGGAAGTCTTTCATGCCAAATTTGACCAGCACATTCTTGATGTATGAGGCTTTTTGCAGATATATCAGGCGTTTTGGATGGTCCCAGACAATTATTGTGCCTAGGAAAAACTTGTGTTTGCCAAGCTCCTCCTCAAAGCATGTCTTGATGGATTATTTGAGAAAGGATACATCCTGCCGCCAATGACCATGTTTTCAACATGGATGAACACAAAGCCGGGTTGGAGAGAATTTTTGTGCAGGAAGAGGCAGGGATTGGCGGTAAACAGTGAGAAATTGATGGGGTCAAAGAACACCAAGAGGGTTTTTTACCACCACCTTGGGCTCCGCTTCAAGCTTTACATCAATTTCTCCAGCTTGAGGCCTTCCCATTTATTTTAAAAATAATTTTGGTTCCCATGGGAGGCTTGCTAAAAAGGGTCTTGGTGGTCTCACAATTCTAGAATGTGTGACGGACATCCGTTTGGTGTAGTTTGAGGTCCTGAGTTTGGGCTAGAGCTCGTAGAATTTGAAGATCCAAGAGCAAGCCTGTGGTTGAAAAGGCTTTGCTATAGTCTACACCCTCTAACTGGCAAAAACTGCGCACAAAGATCCAGGATTTTTCTTGACAAGTAGCTCTTCAGTATTTAATTTTTGCCAGAAGACCCAGGTTGTATCTAAGGGCTTGTGAATGGGGACTTAGGGTGCTACCTTTCAGATATTGTGCCATTCTATGTTTCCAAGCTTGATTTTTATGGCCTTTATCCACTCAAGTTGGTCAAGGGAGTTGAAAGAATTGTTGTAGGTTTTGGGATCTTTGGAATGGCTTGTGATTCCATAACAATGATGGCTCAATGGCAATGTTGGTGGGGAAGGATGGCCAAGGAGTCAAATTTTGGAGGAGATGTTTTTGGGGGAAATGGAGTAGTAGGGAACATAAGCATGATTTTTGGAAGGGAGGGGGCGGTCCAAGATCAAAGGTAGCCTCAGTGCCAGTCTCAGTGAGGGATTCCATGTTGCCAATGGGTTTGCTGTTCTCTGAGCAAAATACTGGACGTTCATCCATAGAGGATGACTTTTTTTACATTCCAAGGGATAAGTCAAAAGGTCCAGGGAGATTGATAAAATTTGGGGACTGAATAAAATAAGTAAATAAGTCAGAAAAGAACCTTACATGATGTTAGATAATTACTTAATATGAGGAAGCAACCCAAAACATGTAGGAGTTGTGTCCTTCCTTTTAGCCAATGAAGATCTCATACAAACCACTGGCAGAAAACTTTCAGTAAAACCATTTCTTCTCATGGCATAAAATGGCACAACATCCAAATGGTTGCAAGTGGTTGACAGAGGGAATCTCATTGGTCCAGATTTCAAAGGGGGCTTTCATGCTGATGGAGCTTTCTGGGGATCAGTTCTCAAGGTATACAGCGGTGTGGACCACATCACCCCACAAGATGGAGGGTAGTGCAGAGGTCAGGAGGAGTGTTCTGGCTTTCTCAATGGTGGTTCAATCACCACATATGTCAAAATTATTCTGCTGTTGAGTGTTTGGGGCAGATCAAAGATGAACTATCCCTTGTTCTTGGAAAATTTTGCTGAACAATATGTTGAAAAACTCCCTCCTGTTTTCCAAGGATACTCAAATGAGCTTGGATTTAGTTGGGTTCTCTGCCTTGTTGACGAATTTCAAGAATTTGGAGAAGGCTTTGGCATTTTTCTTTGTGGGAAAGATGAATCTGAAATTGGAAAAGCCATCAATTACCTTCAGGAAGTACCAGTTACCCCCTTTGGAGACACAAGTTAGGGGTCCACAGAGCTCCATGTGAACTCATTCCAGGGCGGAGTTAACTGAAGGAAATGAGCCAGAGAAGGGATGTCTGGTCATCTTTGCTTGTTTGCACTCTGCACAAGCCTTTTCCTTCAAAGGGATCAAGGTATTCACTGCCTTAAGGTATTTGAGACGGGGATGGCCAGGGGATCAATGGAGAGTTAGGGGAGAGATTGCAAAGGTGAATTGGGGAAAGTTGGAGACTATGGGGAGGTCCTGGAAAGACAATCCTTCAAGCAAGATACTTTCCAAGTGGCATACTTGGAATCCATTGGAATTGGGGACTATGGAGTAGCCAAGTTGGAGATGTGGAATGAGAGAGTTGAGTAAGGATGGTAAATAGTAGGCCCTGTAAATGGTGAGAGCACCACAGTTGGTGTGGAGGATTGTTTGCCCATATCCTTCAATCTTCAGTTGTGAGCCATTGGCAGCATAAAGATTGGAGGGAGTTGGCTGATATTAAATGAAGAGAGATTGGTCCTTGAAGTAGCACCAGGGGAAAAATGGAGGCACATTCTAGCATGTGCCACCCTTTAAAAATGTTTAAACTTGGTTACAAACAGGTTTTAACTCTGTCCTAATTCAGGAAATCTATTGAAATAACTTCCAAATACTCACAAAAAGAAACTTCTGTTGAAATACTCTATAAGCACTGTGCAATCAAATGACATTCATGCTTGAAAGGAGCTTCAATTATAACTCATTTTTTCTTTAAAATTTCTAATATATTTTGGTGATGTATGGTCAAAAAATCATTTTGGCATAGGTTATACCAATATTTTTGAATTTCTTCATTCTTGGATATTCATTACAAAATTTGAATTAATGTCCCAAAAACATTCAAAGTTAAATAAACAAATAAATCTTGGGAGAATTGGAATGCTGTTAATCTGAAAGGTGAAATTTGGGAAAATACCCCATTCCAAATTCTTCCTGATTCATTTCAAAAAAAAATATTCTATCCTGTTTTGAAACATGTTCTTTGAACTAACATGCTCAAAAGCATGGGTGGGTATATGCATAAAAAAATTGATAGAAACTCCAGCATTGCAAGATTTTTTACTGAATTCTTTGAACTTTGAAATGCTTACTCATAACCTTATTATTTCCAAAAAAAATAATACTGAGGGTGTAATTAGCTATTTTTTTCATAATACAAGAATATTCCAAAGATTTTATAGAATTTTAAGGGCCTTTTTTCCCAGGTTTTTGGTTGAAAA
Organism: Puccinia polysora; assembly: GCA_025617555.3. Lineage (NCBI taxonomy): Eukaryota > Fungi > Basidiomycota > Pucciniomycetes > Pucciniales > Pucciniaceae > Puccinia > Puccinia polysora. The sequence continues at coordinate 24,409,205 of CM062621.1, forward strand.
TGAATAGAAACATCACTCTTGTTTCCAATTTTCAGTCATGGTCAGGACTTTTAGATTGAATTTCTGAAAAAACAATCAAAAAAACCTCATTATTTAACTAAACAATAAACACATTTTTGTTGCTATTTTTCCAAATTAAAAAAAATAAATTTTTTTTTAATCTTGTTGGCTTATTATTCAAAGCTGAATCATTAGCTTCATGAACCCCACAAAAGGAGGGGAGTAATATAATAGTTGAAACCAACACTTCTGAATCCAAAACCTCCAATACAACCATGCTCAATACTCTGAAACCCAGATTGAGAGATCAAACCCTTTTCAAAACACCAGATCAATATGGCTACAATCACTTCAACAAACTTCCTGCTAACATTCAAAAGGCCCTGAAGATACCAGAGTGGATTCCTTTGGTGGAAAAAGAACTGAAAACAGTTGAAGAATTGGGCGTATGGGAAGATGCAGCAAATCAGAAGTAACCAACCCCTTATATACCACATGGAAATTCTGGGGCAAGCAAGATCTCCACAAAGTACGGTTAACTCTCAAGTCTAGAGTCTGTTTCCAAGGTTTCAACAAATGCTATGGCATTGACTCCTTAGAAAAGTTTGCTCCAAAAGGGAAAATAACTTATCTACAAGCACTTATAGCCTACTCTGTGGACAAACAACTTCCAATTCTTCAGTTCAATTTCAAAGGAGCCTTCCTCCACGCCCTTCTTGAAAAAACTGTTTTGATTTAAACTCCTGTTGGCTTGAGAAGATCTGGAAAATTCCTGCAGCATACAAATTGTTATACGGCCTGCAGAAATCTCCTTTGAACTGGTATAAAACTCTCCCAAATCAGATCAAGTGAAAATTTTTCCAAAAAGTGACTCAAACCCTTTCCTGTACCTACACAAAAACTCCATCACTAGTCTCTTGTTCCAGGTTTAAAACATAGTGATTTTTTGGAACATAGATAGGTTCAAAACAGCCTTCCTGGAAAAATTCAAAGAATTGTTGGCTCACAATTTCAAAACTCTCCTGGGAATGAAAGTTGAATCAATTAATCATTTGATGAGCCTATCTTGGCCCAACCACATCAAGAAGGGACTTGAATTAATACACTTTATGGATGCAAAACCAATGAACAAACCATGCACTTCTGGACTCCACTTGCTTTCTGCCACCAACAAAGAAGTCAATAGGCTCAAGTAACTCAAGGTTAAATATTGGTCACCCATAGGAAGACTCAAATTCATTGCCAACCTAGCTAGGCCTGATATCATCTATTCTGTACCAAGCTTGGAAAGCTTCTCCAAAATACCCAGAATTAAAAATTGGAAAGAAGTAATACACATGTGGAAATATCTGCCAAAAACAATCAATTTCAAATTTTTGATACAAAGCAAGTCTTTGGGTAAGGGCCTGGTGATCTACAGCAAGGCCACCTAGGGAGAAAATCCTGAAACTTTAATCTCTCAGACTAGCTTTCTGTTAATTTTCAAGGGGATTCCAATCTAATGGACCAGTCTGAAGCAAAGATGTATTGCTCACTCCTCCACTGAATCAGAATTTCATTCTTTATCAACAATTCACCTAGAAGGAAAATGGCTAAACCACCTACTAAGCAAGTCATGGCCAGAAAAAATCAATCCACCAATGAACCTTATAGATAATAAAGGCCTGGAAAACAAACTAAAAAAATTTTGCACTAAACCTTACATGAAATAAAACTGAATATTCTCAGGAAAAAATATAAACAAACACTCAACACAAGTAAATTTTATTGCTTCTCAAGATTTGCGGTCTGATTCACTGACTAAAGCAGCTATTACTTCAGCTGTAAATTGCCTGGCTGAGTATGTCAGCTCTAAAACTCTCTTGGTTTTTAGTTGTTCTGGTTTTTTGATATTCTCATTGACTCTCATTCTCTTCTGTCATGTTCTCATTTTTCCCTGTCACACCATGTTTTCTCAGTCTTCCTCAGTCCTGATTCCTCTGCCTTTTCTTTTTCAGACTTTTTTAATCCGCACACTGAGTGTGCCCTTAATGCTGATGAAGCTGGGGCATGTTTGATGATATGTGAAACTCACAGTTTCAATCTCAAATCATGTTTTTGGGCTTTCTCCTTCACCCAGTTGCAGACCATAATCTCTCAAGCAAACTTATCTGTCTCATTTTCATATTTAACCATATACTCTATAATCTAAAAAACCTCAAAATTCTCAAAAATCAATCACTTTTACATCAAAATTTTAATATTTTCCAAATCCCTTTCCAACTCTGCATCAAGACTCACATCTAGTCTTGATTTATCTCATCAGATCAATTCTTGTATTGGGAAGATCAGTCACCAGAACACAAGATTGTCTAGATTCAGAGAACTGTAAATGCTTCCTCATTAAAGTTCCTTACCTCTTTTCCCAGATTCTCACCTTTTTCTGCATTCTGTCTCAGGCTGTTGTTGACCCAGTTCTACTTATTCTAATTAAATGCCATCATCCATCCTGTAGAACTAATCTCCCAGTTGATTACCTTTAATTCTTCCATTCTCTTCCTCTACTCTTTTCTTTATCCTGTTGATGCATTTCATTTGAAATAATGCATAATCAGAAGCCTGGTCTAGGTTTTCCAATCCTTTTTATCCTTTGAATCATTGAAAAATGAAAATGATAGATCCCCTTGAACTTATATTAATAAGCCGGGGTCTGTGTTTCTAATTTGATAGCCATAATAGATGAACCAATTGGTAATTTTTTACACCACCCCCTTGCTTCTTGTTTCAGCCCATACAGTGTTTTCTTCAGCTTTATCACAAAATAATCTGGATTATTGATAATTGAACTTTAAATTTCTCCACTATATGCCTCCTGCTTTGTTTCCTTGGTCCACTCTACAAACCCCTCAGGTAGACTTATGTACACAGCCTCATCATCTTCTAGCTTCAAATTTAAATATTTTATTACAAAATTGGATTTTCTTGGTTGGATTTTATGTTTTGTTGCTTCACATAGGATGTACCCCATTTTGCTGAGGCAACCTGTGGTGAGAATGTCTCTTTTTCATTTATTCCGTATTTTTCCTTGAACCCTTGAGCTAAAGATCAGTCTTTAATTTATTTTTTTTTCTGTCTTTATTCTCCTTAGGTAAAATTTTAAAAACTCTTTTTTTGATTATGCATTCTGATTCTGTAAACAAGGCTTGCCTCAAAGACAACCATTCACTCAGTAATTTGGCTTTTTTGAATCTTCCTGTTATAATGGATTTTTCTTTCATAGACCTCTGCAGGGACATTGCTTCAAAATGAAGATCATCACTACTATCCTCTTTTATTTCCCATTTGAAATCTAAATAAGATATCCAGTTCCTGTGCCTTACTACCAAATTTTCTATTCTGGTGCTTACTCTAACTTTCTTTTGGTTCTTTTTCTGATATTGGTTATTCTTTATCACAGACTGAATACCAATGATCAATTCCCTTTCTGTTAGTTCACCCCCTTTATTTCTAGTCAGCTGTGGTTCCTTTGTCTGCTTGAGTGGCTTGCCTTCTTCATTCCCATTTGGTATTCCTCCTGCTTGGTTTTCTCCTGCAAATTTTCCACCTTCATCTGTCCCACTTGCTGACTCCTCCTGTACTTCTTCTACATTTAATTCTTTGGAACATATTTCTCCCATATTTTTGGTGTCAATATTCAAGGCTACATCTCTGGATCTAATTAATTTTCCCATCTCTGAATTCCAAACCTTATAAGATTTCATCTCCTTGTTGAAACCAAATAGGACCCCTTTTCTAAATCATGGTTCAAGCTTACAAATTCTTTAATAACAGTGGATACTTTAATATACCTTTGATCCCGCCATCCTTATGCTGTAAATTTTTGGCTCCCATCTCCACATATGTATAAATGGGTTTGTAAGCTGATTTTGATTATATAAGAACACTGATGTGGACACCAACTCAGCCCATAACCTTTTTGGAAGGTCTGCATCAATTCAAATAGCCCGCACTTTCTCCATGATTTTCCAGTTCATTCTTTCAGTGGTCCCATTATTCTGACGAAATTTTCTAGTGGTTTTTGTGGTGGTTATTGATAGTCAAAAACGCAAGTAGGCTCAGCAGCAATATTCAAGCAGAGGGCTTAGAAGTGGGTGTTTGCGGGATCCACAGAAAAATAGCAAAGCTGAGCAGAGGTCCTTCCCTTTTTCTGACAATATTTGTGGCTGATAATCAACCCCTCCGCAATTATGGAATTTGGAGTGAATAATGCAGAAGAAAGTGATTGGAATCATGGATTATGCATTCAACAATCTGATTATGGGTTATGCATTGGGGTTGTGGGAGGATACATAATTCTTTGGACAATCAAACAATAAATTCAAGGAGTTGTTATGCGGGTCAAAGGGGATCAATAAGCAAGATCAACAGGGGTCTTTTGTTATGCTGTATGCAGTTTTGAATAGGATACACTAAAGGAATATCAATGGGGATCTGTCATTAGCAATGCATTGGTGGAAAATTGATGGTTAGGGTCATTTGAGATTTCAGAATTATCACTGTAACAAATGTATGCAGATGGGTTGGATAAGAAGATCATGGCTGATAGTGATCTAGTTCATTGTGGGATGCATGGGGAAGGGTCTGCGGAGGGAGTAATTCATTCTTTTTCTTCTTTTTTGGAGCTGTGTTTTGGGTTGTACATAAAAGGGAGGAGCATTGCAGAGTGTCATATCTGATCTTATTATTGGATTATCATTGTATTGCATAGAGTCTTATCTTATCAAGGAAGGGGAGACTGCATGTTATTGTGTTATGTTTCTTGGATTTGTCATTTTGTGTATTGGAGTACCTTGGAGTGTTAGCAGAGGCATAGTTCAATGCAGAGATTGTTGCAGAGGCCGTATTGGTTATTAAGATTGTTTCATTTCATTTTAGTCAGAGGAAGTAGAGGAAGGGCGCAGAGATCATTTCACAAAGAACAGAGATGAAACTCAGTTGTGTATTCCATTTGTTTCTGAAAATAGTTATATTCTTTGCAGAGGTTTCTTTCCTGTGATAGTCAGAGTGGAGAGTGTATTTTATCTCAAGGACTAGACAAGTTTCTGTTACTGAAATGGGGTTGTTGCGGTTATTATTTATAGCACAAAATCTCTTTCCACATTGTGATCTGAGTGATTCATTTTTCTCCCATCCATTCTTCCATATTTTGATTCACCAATTCCCCTCCTCCATCTGTTGAAATCCATTTAATTTTCCTTTCCAGCTTTTTTTTATTAAATTTACCACTTTTTTTAGTTTGTCTTCTGACTTGCTCTTTGCCTTTATAATCCTTACCCATACAGATTGACTGGAATTATCAACAATGGTAAGAAAGTACTTTGCTCCACCAAGAATTGTAGGATTTATCATTCCAACCACATCCGCACATAATTCTTTTCCTACCACTTTTATTCATTCTTGGCTCTGTTTAAATGGTTTTCTAGTAAGTTTCCAAATCTGTATGGTTCACAGTCTTTGTGCCCACCTGATTTTTTAGCCTTTGGTTCTTTTCTAGACTTATTTTACATGCTAATTTCTTTCTGTTGAGATTTGGGAATTGCAATCAATTCTTAATCCTTCCATACAAAACCTTACATCTCTCTCCTTTTTTTTTACAATTTGGACTCCGTTTTCCCAGAGTGCACTCTTGGATATAAGGGCCAGTAAATATTATGCATTTCTAAGAGTCACAGTGTTGTTATCAGATGTGAGTTCAACATTGCCTTTCCCAATAATTTGCACACTCCATCCTATGTCCCCTATATCTACCTTAATGGAATGCTTGGTATAATTTATAAAATCTTCTTTGTTGTTGAACATATGGTCTGATTCTCCAGAATCCAAAATTATTTACATTTTCCACATAATGAAATTGTTAGCAGTAACCTTAGCTTCCATTGCATAGTATACATCATTTCATAAATCTCAAAATATCTCCTTTTCCGTCTCCATGGGTTCATAAAAGCTGATATCTTCTTCTTCCTTTTCTTTATCCCCACCATTGATTCTTTTGATAGCTACAAATGATACATTAACAGGTTTGGCTTCTTCTGTATTGGCCCTTGGAAGCGCATATTTGTAATTTGTCCACAGCCTTTGGCACTCAGTTGCCAAGTGTCCAAAAATATTGCAATTATAACATTTTCTGTTCTTCTTTCTGGCTGGCTGCTGTCCAACCATTGCTACCTTCTGGGTTTTCTTCAACTTTAACTGTAGGTAGTCTCTTTTTATCATTTGTATTACATACTCCACTTTCAAAATTTTTGCCTTGGATTATGATTCTTACTAATGACTCAAGTTCCTCTGGAATCTTCATGAATATTAGCAGAGCCAGTACCTGTTCCTTTAAATCTAAACCCAATTTCATCATTTCTCTGATCCCAGTTAGAACCTCTCACACAAATTCCTTGGTTTCTTTAAATTTGAGGTAAATGAATTCCCCTAGTGTTGATCATTGTTGCAAGCATATTTCTTCTTTAACAACTCCCAAAATCCCAATCTTTCCCCTTCTTTTTATGTTCTTAACTTTCTGTTAAAAATTGCTACATATCCCTCATCAAGATGCTTCCTGATGAGTATATATAGTTTCATATTCTTTTCTGCAACATTGGTGGTAGCTTCACTTTTGATTATTGGTAAAACTCCAAAGCTGGGAATCTTGGAATTTATCATTGTTTCCCAAGTCAAAGAATCCTTTCCATTAAGATATTTTGTTTGTTCTTGCTGGACCCATCCATATTTGTGTCTGGTTGATTTTTATATTATTGATTTTGACTTTTTTTTTTAGTTGGCTAGTTTGTGTGTGGTGCTGATTATGTGTCAACTTGATTGATCATAATTTTAGCTTTTTTATTGCTTGAGTCTTTTGAGCTATGCTACCAGAGAAGATTTAATCTAATAAAAATAAGTATCTACAAGGATTTGTATATATAGATGAATTGGAGAAAATAAAAAGTGAATCAAGGGAATCTATTGATAGTAATGTGCGCCACTCATGTGTGTGCACTTGTCCATCCATTCCACCTCTTCTATCAAAGCACACCATGAATCTTGGCTTTCCTGGTTTTTTTCTTTGCTCCACCCAATAATTTCACATGGTGAATTTTCTCTTCTTGTGTGATTCCTTTTCTAATAGTCCTACTTTTTTTCCTGCTCACTTGTGCTTTGCATCACTCTTATCCTAATTTTTATCCATTCTGTATTCTTGTCTGTCTCATTTACTAGCTTTGCACTTTTTTGGTTTGATTTTTGTTCCCTCATCTTTGCAAATGTGTGCCAAACATGCTTTGCATGTTCCTTTTCTTGCTGTTTTGGTGATTGGTTATCTTTGAGTTCTGATTCCATACTCTGTGCACTTTCTAGCTTTGGTGATACCTGTGTGACATCCTGGACTGATTGAATGGAGAGCATAAATAAATTGGCTGAGACCTCAGGCTCCACACCCAATGCAATTTTAGATGCAGTTGGTGTTGGGCTGGGAGAAGAAGTCTGGGTTTTTCAGGTTGTCACTGTCCTATTCCCTCAAATCCCCCAACTGTTTTCCAAATTTAAGACCATTTGGGAGTATTTGGCAATCTGGCTGGATCCTGTTGGCTTCCACGTTCATAAATTTGTTACATAGGAGTTACTTTTCAAGTTTGGGCTTAATTTTTGCAAATTCTGGCGGTGCTGTCTGTTTTTTATCATAAGGACTTTTATTGATTATAGGCAGTTGCAGAGGGTATTTGAGGGTCATGGAAGGGGAAGTTCCTTCCAGATCCATGTTGGAGAAATGAGTAACCAGTGGAATTCTTTTGGGTAGCAAGGGGAACAGGGATTGTGGTGGGGAGGAAGAAGGAAGATAAAACAAGAGAACAGATAAAAAGTAGAGAGACAGGCAGAGGGAAAAGGGTGGAAGGTAGCAATTTGGAAAAGTTTGGAGGCAAGGGGTAAGGAATGGGACAGTGAATAAAATGAAAAATGGTGAGGGGAAGAGAAAGAATGGTAAGAAAGTAGGAGATGGAGGACAGTGATTCAACAGGACACAGGCCCAAATGTTGGGTTTTTCAACATCATCTTCAAATTATTGCACAGCAAACATCTGGTTTTTTGCAGCTGGTGTGCCCAGGAAATGCATAGAAATAACTGGTCAGGCTATTCTGGCTTGCAAGACCTGGAAGAGCATTCAGGCTCTGAAAATCTTGAAAATATCAATGTTGTTTTCTGTAAAAATTGCGCAGAAGCGCAGGCTGATAACCTGTTGGTTGTAGTAGGAGGTAAATCCCATGATTCAGGTACCTGGGTTGTATATTTCCATGGTTTATATATGTGGGGCTTAAGCATAGTCTTGTGAATGCATATGTAACCTAATGTGGTGACAACCGGTTTAGGTTTTGACCAATGGAAATTTTTGGCTGGTCAAGTTCCTGAAAGACGCAGCTGATTGAGTGACCCTCACCTGCTCATGCGCTTGCTTTGCCCTGGGTCATATTTAATCAATGTGAGCATTGTACACATTATCAGGAGGAAACTGAAGAGATTTTTTTTGTTTTTTCTAAAAAAAACCCAGTTATAACGATTCATATTTTTTTTTTTCTGTTTTCTGCTTGATATTTGCTTGATTATAATACATTCCAAAGAATTGGGGTCTCTATTTCAACATTGCGGCATGCTATGAATGTCTTGTATGATTGAAGTTTCAAGCAAGTTATTCACGGCCCCCATTGCTCCTGGAGCCAATGGTTTTGTGAGGAAATCAGCCAGGTTTGTGTTGGAGGCAATTTGCTGAAGTATGAATTGATTCCCATTTATGAGATCACAGATAAAATGAAAGAAAATATCTAAATGTTTGTTGTGGAAACTTTTCAGACTTGAATGACTGGTGGCTAGATCAAAGGACCCTTGTTATGAATGAGGATTTTTTCCAGCTCTTCCTTGGTTTTGGTAGCCTTGCTTATTAAGGCTGAGAGAAATTTTGCTTCCTTTGCACCATTGGAAAGGGCTCTGTCCTCTGCCTCAGTTTCCAAGAGAGGCACATGAGCTCTACTCACTCCCCTCTGGACTGTAGAGGTAGTCAAGTTCATATTCATATTCATAATTTGCAATGTGATTTTGAAAAATTGCACTTGAAAAAAATGGAAGCCTGGGAGATGAAGTATGTGCAACCTGGTAGATTAAATATATGAAAGCCTATAGAGTCTATCTGTATAATATGTGAGTTTATTGTAAGGAATTGCATAGTGAAATAATATGATATTTATTTCCCCCAAGGAAAGGATAGTCATAGTTGAAAAACATGTTATCTTATGTAATTCATTTACAAGAATGTTCCAGAACCATGCATATGAGGTATGGTGTTTGAATTCCTGTAAGTTCTACATGTATATTCCTAGATCCATAATATTTTTCTATATGCATATTCCTAATAGTTATACTATATGTAGATATCCATTACATGTAGATCCTGAGTGTATGTGTTACTGAGGATTTCCTGAGTTAAGTCTCCTTAGCCCCTTAGTTTGAATTTCCTTGAAGTTAGATTGGACTGAGTTAGGTTTCAGTATGTCATTCCCCTGTTATGCAAGGGGTGGAAGGAACAGGCACTAATGCTCACAGAAATCAGGATAGATATAACTGTATTGATTGCAATGATAAGAGATGATGTGAAAGCAAGGATGAATGGAGTAGAAGATGAGATTGATCCAGCATTAAGGCTCTTGAGGGAGAACTGGTTGACTAAATTGTATAAGAGTAACACAAAAGGGATAGGTGATATTGGTAAGGTAGACTGGATGACTTTCTTGTCTTGAGGTGACACCTATTGGGAGGGACTCAAAAATAAGAAGTAGTCTACTAAATTATTGGGGAGGATTATTCCAGGGAGAAGATTCTCCATTTTATTACATGTTGATCAATTGGGCTGGAGGCAGTGGCTTGAAAGATTGGGTAATAGACCTTTCCAGGAAGGTGTAGCATGTACTGAACTTGAACTATTGTTTTTCCCGCAAGGAATATGTACTATTTATATACAGTATGGGATTGCATGTACTTCTAATACAAATCAAGTTGAAGGAGAGATGGAGGCTGCACCAAGTAATTGAGATAGAGGAAGAGCCGGAGATGTTGCATAGGAACTGAGATACTTTGGGGGAGGTAGCTGGGAAATCCAGGGGTAGAAATTGAATTTACTGAGGTTTTAGAATGGCTGAGGAGACTGATTATAGAGATTCAAGTTGTGGTTATGACACTAAACCTTTTTTCTAGCTACAAAGAATAATTTTACATCATATCAGGTGGCAAACAGGGCTCAAGTTTACTTCAAATTCTTGCACCTTGCATTTGGTCAAAATGAAATTGATTGGTTTTTCATATTGGTAATATTACACTTGATAAAACTAGATGAAGTTGGAATCACACTACTCAGTAAAATCTTAGTTACCTAATACTCTTCAAGATTTACCAATAACTGAAATAAAAAAAATTGAAAATCATGCACTTGGATTCCAAACTAACAGTCACTCTGGTCACAAATCAAACAAATCCTTTTCATTTTTTTTACGTTAGTAATCAAATTCTCAATCAATTGTTTTTCACAGAACTTTAGAAAAACATTGAAAGATAAATCTAAAATTTATTTTTAGTTCTCATTACAGGATTGAAACCAAAAAATATTCATCATAGTGAAAAAATTTGGTGATAAAAGGGCTTTTCCACATTTTTTGTTCTACCTTTTGTGATTTTTTAAGAAATACCAAGACAAAATATTTTCAAAAATTTAATTCCAATACTATGGTTGATATTATTCCACTACTGTTTGTTTGATTTTTCTTCTGAGTTTTCTTGGAGGAAAAAAAAACTTATTAGCAAGCTCTAAATCTTTCTGAAAAATTTTCTTCCAAGATTTGGAATCCTTGGTCAAAAAGCTTTTCCAAAATGGATCCAATTTTGGGGCTGGCCAATTATCAGACTTAAGATTTAAGTAAACTATTCCTTTCACTTCTTCTAAGATAATTAAACAGACGGGAGAAGATTAAGAACTTGGAGTGGGTGGAGAATTAAGAGGAAGAAAAGGGAAGAGTTTGATGGGATGGTTGACAAGAGGTTTGGAGTGTACCAAGATGGCAGGAGGTACCTGGAAAAGAACTCAAATTCATATTGAAATGAATATGGTTTTATGGATTTCAAAGGGTTCAAAGAAGTTGACCACAACCCATAAGGGCTTTATTGCACTAATTTTTTGGTTTAGTTTTTGAGAAACAAATTTTTCCTCAAAAATTAACAAAAAATAATTTTTGGATAAAATTTAAAGGCTTTATTTAAACTTGAAGCCTGAAATTATTGGTATAAAGATAAATTGGTTCAGGGAAAAAAAGAAAAAAGGATGAATAAAGACAAACCACCACTTTTGTGTCCATTTTTTTTCATTGTGGTGAATATTTTGTGGGGTAAATCCTGTAATAAGCATTCAGAATAATGTTTTGTTTCCATATTTCAATTTTTTCTCACAATCTGTGTTAGTTAAATAATAGAAAATTTGATGCCTGATGTAAAAAAAAAAAAAACAATGTTTTATTCCAAATTGTTTCCACGTTGGCTCCAACTTTGGGAGGCCAGGAATGTGTCAAAAAAATACCAAGAAAATATTTTAGAGCTCCTTCATTTATTTTCCAACTTTGTGATATTTTGAAACAAGAAAAATACAGATTTTCCAACATGCAAAGGATTGGTTCTAAAAGTGTGGTGAGAATTGTTTTTATTCCATTTTTTATTATACTTTTTATTTTCTTAATTTTTTTGAATTATCTTTGAAGGTACTCCAATGATTCAAAAATTGTACAAAAAAAATTATCAGAATTTTAGTCACCCATCTACAAGACTATGGCAGCAAATTTTCCAAAAACAAATTTGTTGTAAAACCTGTTTCACAAAGTATTCTGCCATGTGTGGTAGATGGTGAGAGGATTTAGTAAAAGCTTTATTTTAGAGATAGGGGTTGTGAGAAAAATCATTTCCTAAAAGAAAATTGAATACAATGTGCACCCAATAAACTGTGAGGAATTTCAGGGACCTCTGCTAATGAGTGATTGGAATCATAACTATCAGTCAAGTTTTTCTTTTGATGAATTTGAAATTGGTATTGGGCTTGAGCACAGGACTGCAGATATTTGAAATATTGATGAGCAAGAGGTATTTGATTGTTTTTTTTATTTTTGATGTTTAAATCTGGGTGAGAACCTTTTTAATGGAAAACATTTTATAAATAAGCAAAAATCTTTCTAATAAATTATCCATTTATAAACATGATTCAATTTTCATGAAACAATTATTTAAAAGCAGATATTGGTATTTTGGATAAAAATTTGAGAATTATTTCCCAGGATAGAACTACAGAGCTTAAAACATTCTGGATAATTTTCAAGAGTAAGAATGGGAGGAATTTGTGGATTTTAGTTAATTCATTGAAGAATATATATTTTTTTGTCATATTAAGGTGTATCAAAGTTAAGCAAACCCACCATTAAAAAATGGCGGGTTTCAACACAAATCCACCATTTCAAACCTGCCACTAAAAATCCAAAAACCCACTTATTTCACATCAGACATGTCAAAGTTACCTTAAAATAAATGGGTTTTTTCAAATAAATTATATAAAGGCCTTCAACAGCTCAACCACGCATCATTCCACATCATCACCCCTGGTTTCATTCTCCAACCTTATTGGAATACTTCATCACTATCATTGCTTCATTGCCATCCTCATCACTTCATCACTCTCATTGCTTTATTGCTATCCTCATCACTTCATCACTGTCATTTCTTCATTTCTATCCTCATCACTTCATCACTCTCATTGCTTCATTGCTATCCTCATCACTTAATCACTCTCATTGCTTTATTGCTATCCTCATCACTTCATCACTGTCATTTCTTCATTTCTATCCTCATCACTTCATCACTCTCATTGCTTCATTGCTATCCTCATCACTTCATCACTCTCATTGCTTCATTGCTATCCTCATCACTTCATCACTCTCATTTCTTAATTTCTATCCTCATCACTTCATCACTCTCATTGCTTCATTGCTATCCTCATCACTTGATCACTCTCATTGCTTCATTGAACTTCATCACTTCATCACTCTCACCTTGCTTTATCACTTTCATCACTTTATTTCTTTCATCACATCCATCCTCTCATTGCTTCATTGCTTCATCACTTCATCCCCCCTTTCATCACATCCTAACTGTCATTGCTTTATTGCTTCATCACTTCATCCCACTTACTCTTTTTAAATGTCCCCTCAGGGAAACTCCCCCCGCAAGTCCACTCAACCAAAGAAAACATCCCCCAGGAACTCAACATCCAACAATCCTCCCCCATCAGCTTCTAAAGTCTCAAGTAAGCTCAAGAGAGCTGATCACATCATCCTTGTAAGCTGTCTCAAAATTCTGTCCAACTACAATGCTTTCTTTGGATCCAACAATGAAACATAAGTTGGCCAACCTCCATCCTCTAAGTTTAATGGTTATCTCCTGATGGCCAATGAACTCAAGAATAAAACCAAAGGTAGTCTGTATCTTTCATTTAAAAAGATGTGGGAGAAATTCAAGAACTATCAAACCAAGTAAAAGAAAGCCCACTCAATGTCAATCTCCACCGGATTTGGTATCACTAACTCTGATAAAGCAAATGGAATCAACTTTGTGGTTGATAAGTCTGACTCCATTTGTCCTTTTTATGTTCAAATGGATGAAATATTTTGAAAGAAGGCCAATATCACCCTTTAGCTGCTTTTTATGCCCAAAAATCAGAATCAGTTGATTTTGAGGACCTGGCTTTTGATGCTTGGCCTAGCAATGATTATCCCAGTGAAACCTATGAGTGTCCCCAATCTGATGTGGAGGAGGATATTCCAACATAATCAAGTCCAATCATGTCTATATCAGCATTGATCAAAAATTCAAACCCTTCCTTGGAAAACTCACTTCCTTCTTTGGATTGCTCTCTTCCTGGGGTGGAAGAACTTAACAACTTGGCCAAGAAGGAGCAAGTTATTCCTGTATAACCACCATTGGAATCATCTGATAAAGTAAGGAACCAAGATCATTTCTCTTCTGTCTGGTTAATCCTGACTGATTTAGATTGTAAAATAACAGGCTCATCCATTCCTCAATGGCCAAATACTCAAGCCAATGGCGCTTCCCACATCCCCTTCAAATGAGAGAAATGACTTTCCCACGCAAAACTCCTCTGCAAAGGGAAAGCAAAAGGCCTCCAATTTTATTAACCTCAACCATAATAGCTTTCAAAAGCGGAGAAACACTTCAAATGTTTCTGGCTTTGGGGATATCATGGAGAAGCAAGATTCAAGTCATTTCATTTATTGATTGTACTTTCTTTCAAAATCAAGCTCATTCCTATTCCCCCCAAAAAAAAGTGAAATCACAAATTGAATCCAAAAAAATTCAATTTGAAAAGGAGAAGTGGGATTGTCAACTGGCTATTGATTGTCAAAAGTGGAAAGATGAAAGTTTGGGTCATCAAAACAAGTTGGATGCTGAGTGGCAAATCTAAGAGGCCAAGCTGGAGTTTAAAAAAGAGGAAAAGGAGGAGGATTGAGAGAAAGACCAACTCTAAAAGGAGAGGGAAAGGCTAGCCACAGAAAAAAAAGATAGTTTATTGGTAGCCTTGGCATGTATTGGTGGCAGTAGAACTGTGGATGAAATAAAGGAAATTACTTGATTTCTTGGTTTGTGAAAATATTTACTTTGATCAAAATTTTAAAAATAAAAACAAATAAAATATTTTTGATTGCAACAACATTTGAGAGTATTTTTAACACCACAAAGGAACATATATTTTTTATTTTTATTTATGTTTTTTTTTTCTAAGATATATTTTGCCACTGGCCAAGTACTTGCTAGTTTTTTGAGTTTTTCTATTGATTTTCATGGACATGGCCATCCTAGTAGGGGTTGCAATATCCACTGAAGGAAAAATAAAGTTTTTGTACTTGTTTTCTGCCCAAACAATTTTCACAATACCCTTTTGTTTGAAATTAATCCCAAAACCCAAGTCTGGGAACAAAAATTGGCGGTTGGATACTTGATATTCATTCTGATTGTCAATAAGTTGTCCATTTTATTTTTTGGTTGGGAACACAAGTGAAAAGGAATAGTCAGAGACATCACCTTGGTTAATATGGGGCAAGTTGTAGAAGGAGTCTGAGGTGAAGGTTGTTATAATTATGGCCAGAAATTAGCTTAGGAAAATGAGCATTATTTAAAGCAAAAGAAATTCTGGACACCTGGTGTCAATAATTGCTAATGGTCTGTCACAATGGGGCAATGCGTTGGATGATATTGGTGATGAATTTGTGAAATAATTGAATGAATGGAAAACCTAGACCAGGCTGTTCAGATTGCAGGAAATGTTAACAAGGAAGAAACAGCCAGTACACAAGTATCCAATAGTAATAAAAAATGAAAAACAGGAGAATTGCCTCTATGGGCAGGGTGATGGCCCTTGAATGGACTAAGTAGAGTATTCAAGCAATAGAGACTATACCAACGCCAATCCTTCCAGATAGAGAGACTTATTAACTAGGATGGATTCCATCAGTTTGATCATCTGGAGATTGAGCTGAAAGATAGGACTGTACCTACTCCTATATTGATGCTGACGGTGATCTGGTGAACAAGAAAAATTTGCAAACCAATAAATCTGGTTCAGGTCAATAGTTGATGCAATTTTGGCTGGAGGTTGAGTCGGATGGTTCAGTCTACAAGGATTGGAGGTAGGACGGCAAATATAGGAGTGAAGGAGTTGTTTGAGTTGTTTCCCCATGGTGGGAGTTTCTGTGACAGCTGACTGTTGCTGAAACCTGTCGCGGCCGGAGCAGTACTTGCCACGCTCAAAAACAACTTATGTGACAATGAGAAAAGAAGCAAAGAGATACTGAAACTAAATACACAACACAAGACAGGCACAACAGCAGTATAGATGGAAGTATGGTTGATTGGCAGAGAACAAATGAAATGAATAGCAACACGCCCACTCAGCTCAATATCAGGATGATGTTACAATCCAATGTACTTAGCAAGTCTTTCCACCAATGCGGTACCAGCTTCTTTTGTTAGAGAGTCGGCCAGCATGTCTTGGGATGAGATGAGCTTTATTTCAATATGTTGGTCATTCCAGTTGTTCCAAAGACTCTTAAGTTTTATGTCAATGTACTTGGCGTGTGATTTGCAACCAAACTTTTTTATCTTATTGTTGAGTCCTTTGTTATCAATTAAGTGTATGGGGGTTGTGGTATAGTCCTCCAGATTTCACCTATGAGGTGATTGATCCACCATCCTTCAAGGTGACTGGCTGAGAGTGCATTGCATTCAGACTCCATTGAGGAGTGAGCTATGCTTTGCTGTTGGTGGCTGGTCCAGTAGATGGGCAATCCCTTGAGCAGACAGATGAATCCTGTTTGAGAAAGTCGCGTGGTGGGATTGTCCCCGCAAGTTGCATGGCTATAGATTAAAAGTCTTGTTTCTGGAGTCTTGGCCCAAAGGACAAGCCAATAGTCAATAGTTTTGAGAAGATATCTCCACGCATGCTCCACCTCTTTCCAGTGAGTAATACCCAGATTCTCCAATAAACGGGCCAGGTTTTACACAGCGTAGCTGATGTCAGGTCTGGCCAGCGTTGCAATGAAATTGAGTTGTCCTATGGGTGATTGATAATTTCTATTCAGTTCTTTGAATTCTTCTATTTCCGGTTTGGTGGCGATGTCAAATTTCATACCCAGTAGTGTGTCCACCCCATGCGCCAAAGAGTCTTTGAACTGAGTAAGAAATTTTGTTTTGAAGCCGTCAGCATCCCCAACAACCACTAGATCATCTACATGGAAAAAGAGTGCAGTTATTTTATCTGCATGAAGATAGAGACAAGGATTGCTGCAGCTTTCTTCAAATCCGTTCTCTTTGATCCATGTTCTGAGCGTCTTGTACCAATTGAGGGGTGCTTGCTTCAAGAAATACAGCAACTTGTTCAATTTGAGAAATTTGGAAGTTCTTTTTGAGCCAGTTGGCGTTTTGATGAATACGTTCTCCTCCAGGGGGGCATGCAGGAATGCACCCTTGACGTCAAATTGAAGAATCTTGAGATTTTTTTTGACTGAGTAACTGAGAAGAGCCCATAAAGACGCAACTTTCCCAGAGTGCAGATCTTCCTTGCTTTGGAAGGCCCAGGTGGTATTGAGAGGGTTTAAAACTTCTGATTCATCAGCATCCTTCCAGACCCCAAGGTCTTTGATGGTGTTTAATTTGTTTTTGATGGGTGGTACCCATTTTGGTAATTTCAGAGCTTCTCCTATGTTCTTTGGCAGGGATTTGTGATGGTAACCAAATTGTTCCGGCGCTTTAAGTCTGGATCTATCCCTTAGGTTAGGTCTTAGTTCTTCAAGGACTTCAGAGGATGAATGATTGGTGTCGGATGAATCATGATCAATTAAGTCACTTATCTCAGGTTTAGGCTCCTCAGGATCCTCACTGGTAGGTTTGTCCGCAGGTGGGGTCAAGTCAACACCTCTGGCGGGAGAACATTTTATGGCTGAATCTTTTTCTTCAGGAAGTGGTGAGCCTTCCGCGGGTTGAGTTTTCAAGAACTTCACGTTTTTGGTCTCAATGATCTTCCCAGACTTTGATAGAATTTTATAGGAAGAGAACCTAGGGACATACCCAATAAAGAGTCCATCTTCTCCTTTTTTGCTAAATTTTGACTTGATTATACCTCAATTGATTAGATAGATGACTGTTGAGCCAATGGGTTTTAGATAGTCTGTTGGTAGCTTGCTTTTATGTAACATTTCCCACGGAGTTGCTCCTCCTTTTTCCAATGGTATTTGGTTTTAAGCCAGGAAACAGCTTTGAATCACTACGTGCCAACAATTTTTGGGTATCCTAGTCGAACTGAAAACGGATCGTAGGAATTCCATAATGGTCCGGTTTGCCCTTTCTTCTTTGCCGTTGTGTTGGGAGTGATATGGTTCACTGATGAGGTGATTGATCAACTTGGATTTGAAAAAGGTTTTGAGAGTGTCATTGAAAAACTCTCCTCCCCCGTCTTAGACAACTTCTATTGGATTCCTCTGTTGCCTTTTTGCTTCATTCTCAATAACAAATTTGATTTTTTTGTCAGCTGCATCCTTGGAGGGAAGAGGATAACATGAGAGATACCCGGAAAGATTTTCCACAATGGTGAGAGCAAATCTCATTCCTCCCTTGCTGGTGGGATTGAGCAGACCCGTCAGGTCAAGATGGAGACGGTCAAAGGCCCTGGCTGCAGATTTTTGATCCTTGATGAACTGAGCCTTGTCAATTTTGCTTTTCTTACAGGCTAAGCATTCAAATGTCTTTGCTGTATCGCTTTGAATTTTAAAACCCAGATACTTCTGCATTTGGTTGATGCTGGCATGACCAAGTTTGAGGTGGAGGTCTCTTAGTTTGGCCACAGTTAGGTAGCAGGAAGATTCCTTCTTGATTTTGGTAGCCTTTGTGGTCAGAGAGAGAGGTTCCAAGGGCTTTTCAGCCTGAATCATGAGTAGATTATTTTTGACAGTGCCTGTCAGAACAGAGTCTTTTGATTTTCTGAGGGTGAAAGAAGGTGGTTCGGATTTGGAATTCACTCGGAGATAGCAGCCTTTGAGTAGCAGGACTCAAGGGGAAATAAGATTGAAGGTGGCTTCAGGGACCCAGGCTGCGTTCTCAAGGTGGATGGTTTTCCCGGCGCTTTTGAGTATAGCTGTGCCAAGGCCTCCAATTGCAATTCCCTTGCCTTTCTTCCCAGTTTTGATGAATTCCTTGCCAGGATTTTTGGTCAACAACAAAAAGGAATTTTGTTCATGGAACATATAGATGGAGCATCCACTGTCCAGGATATACCAATCAGAGTGGGGGTAGGTCAGATGGTGTGTAGCACAGAAGAAGGAGTAGTCAACAAAGTGAGATTCTGCCAGGTTTTTCTTCTTGACACCACGTCTTCCCTTATTTGATGACTGTTCAGGTGGAAGCTCAAGGAATTCTACCCAGCAGGATGAGGCGGGGTGCGACTTGACAGTAGGGTTGTGTTTCCCATTCTCGCATCTGGGAGTATCAGAATCCCTCGGGTTGTTGGAATGATACATTGCTGCGTTGGTGTCAGAGGTTTTGGCGGCTTTTGATTGAACTTCATTACGGTGCTGGACAAGATGTTTCAGAACCATGATAACGGAAAGTTTGTTTCCTGAGTGCATTATCTGAGATTGCATGCCCTTGAGAGTGTCCGGAAGCTTGAACAAAATAAGGTAGCTGAGGATGTTGTTGGGTAGCACTATTACTAATTCATCAAGCTTTCCAAGGTGGGCCTTCACAGAGGTAACAAAACCATCTATTTTGTTTTTATCAAACCCTAGGTACAGGAAGTTGAAAAACATGCGGGCGCAATTGGCAGCTTCCCTGGAGGCAAAGTGGTTCTTTGCAGCAAGCCAAACCAGTTTTGACAAGTCTTCATTTTCCGTGGTTATAATGTTGGTGTGGGTTGCGGGATCCAGTTTTGACATGAGATATCCTTCCATTTCATTGTTGTCTGGTATGTTCTTGTGGAGGTTGGCAGAGTTAATCAGATCCAGTATCCCTTGCATCTTAAATAATTGCTCCATTTTCTTCCTCCAAATGGAGTAGTTAGTCTTGGTTAGTAATGGAGTTGATTCCATGAGAGATTTGAGTGCCAATGCTTTGAAATTGCCTTTGACTCCTGGTACAGGTGATTCGGTGGCCCTTTCCATGTTGGTTAGGCTTGTTTGATCCAGTATTTGGCTTTTAACCATGTGAAATAATTGAATGAATGGAAAACCTAGACCAGGCTTTCCAGATTGCAGGAAATGGTAAGCAGCAAGAAACAGCCGGTACACAAGTATCCAATAGTAATAAACAATGACAAACAGGAGAATTGCCTCTATGGGCAGGGTGATGGCCCTTGAATGGACTAAGTAGAGTATTCAAGCACTAGAGACTATACCAACCCCAATCCTTCCAGATAGAGAGACTTATAAACCAGGATGGATTCCATCAGTTTGATCATCCTGAGATTGAGCTGAAAGATAGGACTGTACCTACTCCTATATCAATGCTGACGGCAATCTGGTGAACAAGACAAAGTTGCAAACCAATCAAGCTGGTTCAGGTCAATAGTTGATGCAATCATGGCTGGAGGTTGAGGCGGATGGTTCAGTCTACAAGGATTGGAGGTAGGACGGCTAATATAGGAGTGAAGGGGTTGTTTGAGTTGTTTCCCCATGGTGGGAGTTTCCGTGACAGCTGACTGTTGCTGAAACCTGTCGCGGCTGGAGCAGTACTTGCCGCGCTCAAAAACAACTTATGTGACAATGAGAAAAGAAGCAAAGAGATACTGAAACTAAAGACACAACACAAGACAGGGACAACAGCAGTATAGATGGAATACTGAGTAGATGAAAGTATGGTGGATTGGCAGAGAACAAATGAAATGAATATCAACAGAATTCAATTGGATGATTAATTAATGATGGAAAACAGCAGGGAGAATAGCTCCTTAAGTAAAAAAGATTGGCCTCTTGTGAGCCCATGATACAACAAGCCAAAAGGCACATTTTCCGCCCCAAAATTTCTCTACAGGCTCTACAGGCCTTGTTACTTGGTTTGGGCTGCATCAGCCCGCATTTCATCAGTCCCTGTACCCTTACAACCAGCCCATCTGGTCATTTCTGGTGTTTCCACCCTAATGGGGCTTAACCATCCCCTTAGCTGTTCAAACCCCTGGCCAGTTGTCTGTTAAAAATGGCCCTGTTACCTCACATGCTGGCTGGTTGCCTCATGCAACCAGCCCCTGGCCATAAAAATGGCCAGGTGGGACCCAGGACACACCTGGGTCTGGTTTCAGACTCACCTGGGGGGGGTGTGACCGGCGGACATGCCTTCCCCCCCTCTTTCTCACAGATCCCTGGAGGGGGTGGTCAAATCCCCTTACCAGGGCCCTGGGGGTTGATACCCCCAGGGTGTTGTATTAGGTAAGTGGGCTGGGGGGTGGTCAAATCACCTCAGCCCCATTGCTTCTCCCCCTTGGTAAAGGGGGGGGAGAGGGCCCCTATTGTTTGATGGTGGGAGGGTGATAAAGTCCCCCCCACCTCTTTTTGCCTTTTTGCGGCCAGCCTAGCCACAGACATTCAGTGGGAGGGTGATGAGGTCCCCCCCACCCTGACCTGTTGCCTCTTGCAACCGGTCGCTAGCTGTTTCAACCCAGCCAGCCCTCCTCCTCCCCCTTGCAATGGCAAGCAAGGGGAGGGGGAGGAGCTGGGGCCATTGGCCCCAGCTCCGCGGCTCCAACAGCTGGAAGCCGCAATTGGGGTGGGGGGAATCCATTTTGAGTCCCTCTTCCCCCTATGATGGCCCCGCGCAGGCTGTTGGGCCCCATAATTAGGCAAAAAGAGAAAAAAGTGGCCCTGAGCAGGCAGCAGCCCCAAATGGGCTGCAACACAGGCGGTGGCCCCAATGGGCCGCCCCAAGCCCAAAAAGTGAGTTGAAAATACTTTGGCGGGCCAGCCCGTCTGACCAAGTATGTCCAAAATAGACCTTGGGCTCAATTATGCATATACAAGCCCTTCTGGCTGTATTTTCCCATATACTCCACTGGGCCCTTCAGGGCCTGTGTACCAATAGGCCTGTTTCATGTGTTTTGAGGCCAGTTTCCCCAAATCCGTGACATCCACACAGGAACATATGGTCTGTGTGTGTGTCCAATGCACCACAGAGGCCCACATGTGCATTCCATTTGGATTACACTTATATGTAGCACACGCGTGAGTGCATACATATTTTGACACACCTCCTTAATCAACAAGGGTTGAAATCTGCATATTAGTCACAAAGCCTTGATGCTTGTTCCTATCTAAAGCCTTAGTCAAGATATCTGCAATCATTGCTCCAGTGGGCATGTACCTCAACACAATCTCCTTGCAATTAACTGCATTGCAAATATAGTTATAGTGAACACCAATATGTTTTGTTCTTGAATGGAATACTTGGTTTTGCACCAACGCCATGGCACTCTGGTTATCAGAATACAACAATGCAAACCCTTGTGGCTTATGCGTATCCTCTAAGAATTTTCTCAACCATTTTGCTTCCTGTGAAGCTGCTAAGTAAGCTCTGTTGATACTGTGAAAATGAAGATGTGTCTGGTGGGAGTTGAACCCACAACCTCAGATAGACTGAGACACATACTAGAGTGCTGCCTTTACCAACTAGGCTACAGACGCTTGTGGCTGCCAGGGTTGTTTGGTATTACTGGTCTAGGTTCAACTGCACAGCCTCCGTACTGTGGTGATACATCATGTTAGCAGGTTTAACCTCAACAAGCTCTATACTCAGCCTCTGTTGATGAAAGACTTATTGACAATACCTCCTTGGAAATCCATGACACCAGATTTTTAGCTAAGAAGAAAACAAAAATACTTGTTGATTCCCTAGTGTTACCATCTGCCCAAATTGCATTGGAATAACCAACCAAATCAAAGTTTGCTGACTTTGTAAACAAAAGTCCCAGACTGTGCAGTCCTTTAAGATAACTCTTAACTCTCTTAAATGCTGACCAATGCCTCATGCTTGGCTTCTCTAAGTGTTGCAACAAGACACCAATTGCAAAGGCAATATCAGGCCTTGTGCACTGCCCCAAATAATTAAGCAATCCAACAGCTGACCTGTAGTTGTTCCCAGATTGAACAAACTCCAGATACTCCTCATCTGTAGACTTCTCTAAACAAATGTTTGACTGCATGGGAGTAACAAACTCCTTTGCATCTTCTAAGCCATATTGCTTAAGAAGAGCTGCCACATAGTGGCTCTGGTCTAACTTCATACCATTCTTGCTCTTACTGATTTTCATTCCTAGCACCTGTTGTGCCAGACCAAGATCTTTTATCTTGAATTCCTTTTTGAGTGTCTCCATGACTCTCTCTTCAGCATTCCCAATAATGATAATGTCATCAACCCATACAAACAAAATTGCATCCTTTCTAACAAAGAGACAAGGGTTGGCCTCAGACGTCTTGAAACCAATCTGTATCAGTTTCTCACTCATGGTATCATACCACAACCTAGCTGCTTGCTTCAATCCATACAGGGATCTACACAGCTTGAAGACACATTCCCCTTTATCTGCTGAAAGAAAACTTCTAACACAGATTTTCTTCATGGTTTTGGGTTTAGTCTCTACTAACCATTCACAAAAACAATCAGGAATTGACATATAAACAGTCTCCTCCTCTCCAAGTTTTGCATTCAAGTATGCTGTTACAAAATCAGCTTGTCTGATTTCTTCAACCAACTCCACTGCCACAGCAATGATGTACCTGAAGGTGGACATCCTTCCAGTTGGTGAGAAATTTTCTTGGTAATCAATAACCTCTCTCTGCTTGAAGCCCTGTGCAACGCATCTAGCTTTTAACCTCTTCAAAACGCCTTTTTTGTCAAACTTCTTGTTTAACACCAATATAGACCCCGCAATGGTCTTCCTTTTTGGAACAGAATCCCACTTAACCACTTCAAAGACACTATTATTTTCTAGAGAATCAAATTCCTCAAAAATAGCACTCTTCCAGTTGGCTCTCTCATCAGAATTCATAGCTTGGCCAAAGCTATTTGGGTTAACCCTGTTACCCATTTCTGAACTGAACTCCAGGACTTCATTGAGCATACACTGTTCCTGAAAATTAATTTACTCATATCCTGCAGCAGCATAATGGGACTTCCATTTCCCGTACCTATAAACTGGCACTCTAACCCTTCCACTCCTTCTAACTGGAGGTGGAGGCTCATCAGGTTCCAAATTAACGGACTCCCCTGAAGCGGGCACTAAACCCTCTGGTGGCACATCTGCCAACTCTTCATCTTCTCCAACCACATGTTCCTCAGCCTTTGCTGGTGAAATAGGTGTTAATTCTATTTCTTGCTGTGACTTATTCACAACATATTCACTCTCTTTGAGTGGAAAGGTACTTTCATCAAATTTTACATCCCTACTACGGATAACCTTTCTTGTCCCTGGAAAATGTATCCTTTACAATTTACTTATTAAATCATAGCCTACAAGTGCCCCTGTTCTGGCTCTAGGGTCTAATTTTCCAACCATCTGATTATGGTGGACACTATAATACACCAAGCAACCAATTGTTCTTAGGTGTGATGTTTTGGGGTATAACTTCCAAAACTGATAATGAGGACTCTTCCCATTAACACTTACAATTTTGTGCAACAGACAGACTGTACACATCAACTCAGCCCATAAGAACCTTGGTAGACCAGATTGAGACATAATAATTCTGAATTTTTCCAGTAAAGTCCTATTCATTCTCTCAACTAATCCATTATTCTGTGGAGTCCTTGCAGTAGTGACTATATGAATGATACCATAATCTTTCAATAACCTCTCAAACTCTTTACTCACAAATTTACCACCTCCATTGGTAATAAACCTCTTGATCTCCTTCATTATACCATTCTGTTTCCAGACTTTGAAGATTACAGAAACCTCCTCTGTGGTCTTATCCTTATATTGAATATGTTTAACCCAAAAATAATTAGTTGCAGTATCAACTAAATTGATGAATTATCTTGCCCCATCAAGGGACTCTGGTGTGAATGGCCCTGCCAAATCAATGGAAAATTCCCCTCTAGGAACATCAGTGAAATCTCTACTCTTAGAGAAAACATTTCTAGTGTTAGCCCCCAAGGTACAACTCTCACAGTTGCTGTCCTTTACCTTATTGCACTTCTATTGTGAGCAACAGTTCTCAGAGCTGAGAATTTGAATAAGCTTGCACACAGAATCTCATTCCAAACTTTTTGACTAAGAAAAGTTCTCCAATCCATATCAATAAAAAACCTATCTTCTTTAAGATAACAAATATGGAAACCTTTTTTCCACAACACTCAAAGAGACACAAGGTTATAAGGCAACTCTGGTGCATAGAAAACTTTCTCAAAAGAAATTTTGAAACCCAGGTGATTTTCAAGAATAACTTTTCCAATTCCCTTAATCTGAATTGTTCTGCCTTTCTGACCAATATTTAAAACTCCATCATAATCACTAAGATTTGAAAATAAATTTGGTTCAAAGAACATGTGATCTGTAAAACCATAATCAATCAAAACCATAACATCCTCCTTCAATTGTCCTGATAGGAAAGAATATTTATCAGTCACTGATAAGCTCTCATCTGTGAGTTTAAGATTACTCACTTCATAATCAATCAAGTCCATTTCTTGATACTCATCAATTTTGGCCTTCTTGTTGGGACCTTCTTTGCCAACAACCTCTTCCATTGGACCATCCAACGCCACCATTGCAACTTTTTCTGTAGTGAGATTGACCTCCTTTTCATTCTCTTTGGACTTCTTCCTCTTCTTGGCCTCCTTGCAATCCTTAGCATAATTCCCCTTATTCTGAAAATTATAGCATAAGACCTTGAACAAATCCTTTTTTTCCTTCTTGCAAGATTTTCCAGTCTTTCCAACAAGGGCTGTTCCAGAACCCCCCTTCATCTTGAACTGAAGATCATCCTTTTCAATCCTTTTCAGCAGGAAGAGGATCCAATTGAGAAATAATTCTGACTAAAGAATCAAACTCCTTTGGTAGATTCTGAAGGATTAAGAGTGACAAACACTCAGGATCCATGTTAAGTCCTGATGACTTAAACTTGGCTAGGCTAGACCTAGCCTCTGCAACAAAGTGTTTACAAATCAAATATTTTAACTTGAACAGTTTATTGAAAGCTATACCCTTCTGGTGAATGGAATCAGCAGCATACTTGGACTTAAGCAACTTCCAAAGGATGCTCCACCTCCTCCTCTCATCTTCCCTATGAGTATCAGCAACCCATGTCACATGATTCTCCTCAAGATGCCTAAGGATGAGATGATAAGACTTTTTCTCCACTTCTGAACTGATCAAAGTTTCATCTGCATCCATTATCTCCCCACAACAGATGTTTTCCAGCTCACTATCCAGAAGGACAACCCAAGAATTATAATTCTGACTGTTCAGAACTATCTTGGTGGGGCTAACATTGGGGATTTAGGAGATCTTCTTGGAAAACTTGAGGTCTTTGAGGTTCTCCAGAGTAAGGTACAAGGGTCTAGATGGCTTGGGGGTAATGATGATGTTGGTAATGATAATGTTTTATAATTATGGCCAGCAATTAGCTTAGGCAAATGAGCAGTATTTAAAGCAAAAGAAATGCTGGAAACCTGGTGTCAATAATTGCTAATGGGCTCTCACAATGGGGCAATACGTTGGATGATATTGTTGATGAATTCAATTGGATGATGAATGAATGATGGAAAACAGCAGGGAGAAGAGATTTTTAAGTAAAAAAGATTGACCTCTTGTGAGCCCATGATAAAACAAGCCAAAAGGCAAATTTTCCGCCCCAAAAGTGCTCTACATGCTCTACAGGCCTTGTTACTTGGTTTGGGCTGCATCAGCCCACATGGCATCAGTCCCTGTACCCTTATGACCAGCCTATTCTGGCCATTTCTGGTGTTTCCATTTTAATGGGGCTGAACCAGCCCCTTAGCTGTTCAAACCCCTGGGCGGTTGTCTGTTACAAACGGCCTGGGTATCTCACATGCCGGCTGGTTGCCTCATGCAACCAGCCCCTGGCCATAAAAATGGCCAGGTGGGACCCAGGTAACACCTGGTTCCGGTTTCAGACTCACCTGGGGCGTGTGTGTCTGGCCAACATGCCGTCCCCCCCTCTTTCTCACAGATTCCTGAAGGGGGTGGTCAAATCCCCCTACCAGGGCCCTGGGGGTTGATACCCCCAGGGTGTTGTCATAGGTAAGTGGGCTGGGGGGCGGTCAGATCCCCTCAGCCCCATTGCTCCTCCCCCTTGGTAAAGGGGGGGGGGGAGAGCGCACCTATTGTTTGATGGTGGGAGGGTGATCAAGTCCCCCCCACCGCTGGCTGCCTTGTTGCGGCCAGCCTAGCCACAGAAATTTGGTGAGAGGGTGATGAGGTCCCCCCCACCCTGACCTGTTTCCTCTTGCAACCGGTTGCTGGCTGGTTCAACCCATCCATCCCTCCTCCTCCCCCTTGCGATGGCAAGCAAGGGGAGGGGGAGGAGCAGGGGCCATTGGCCCCAGCTCCGCAGCTCCAACAGCCGGCCTCCACCCAGAGTGGCAGCCGCAACCGGGGTGGGGGAACTCCATTTTGAATCCCTCTGCCCCCTACCACGGCCCCGCCCGGGCTGTTGGGCCCCATAAACAGGCCAAAAGCAAAAACAGCGGCCCCAAGCGGGTGGCAACACGGGTGGCAGCCCCAAATGGGCTGTAACACGGGCAGCGGCCCCAATGGGCCGCCCCAAGCCCAAATAGTGAGTTTAACATACTTTGGCGGGCCAGCCTGTCTGGCCAAGTATTTCCAAAATAAACCTTGGGCCCAATTATGCCCATACAAGCCCATCTTGCTGTATTTGCCCATATACCCCACTGGGCCTGTTAGGGCCCATGTACCAATAGGCCTGTTTCACGCATTTTGAGGCCAGTTTCCCCAAATCCGTGACATACATACAGGCAAATATGGCCCGTGTGTGTGTCCAATGGGTCACAGAGGCCCACATGTGCATCCCATTTGGATTACACTTATATGTAGCACACGCGTGAGTGCATACATATTTTAACAAAGGTGATGTGAGGTGAGCATTCAAAAGCAGTAAGGCCGGATTCAAATTACAATGAGGAGAAGGAAGGGATGTTGTTTTCCATCATAGCTTCAGGGTTGGAATCAAAGGCAATTTTGCCTAATTCTTGAAAAATTTGGCCCAATATTTGAGAGACCTGGTCAGACCTAATGTTAAAAAAATAATACTATTTAGGGGAGGATTTGACAGCATCTTTCTTCAAATATAGTCCAAATAGTTCAGAAGGGTTCCATCAATTTTTGCCATCCAATTGCCCACCTTTTCCCACCCCAAGATCTTGAGGGACCAATAGTGTTGACAAATTTTTTGGATTGGTGAAGGAATGTTGTTACTGAGTTGATTTCCTTCTTCTCTTTCTCAGAGAGTTCATTCAAAGGGATAAATTTGATGATGGAAACCATAGCCTCATGATCCAATTGATCTTGAACATAAACTTTTCCAGAGCTGAAGAAATGGAATGGTTTGATCTTCTGTTTGGCCTGTTCCAACTCTTCAGGGGTGGGTTTTGACTTTTCTTCACAATGGACAGATAAAGTTTGAAGGGAAATCATTTGGGTGAAGACCAAACAAACCTTTCATTAATTTTTTCCTCAGTCACTTCCAATGCAATTTACAAATCCCGCATTTGAGCCCTCCTTCTCTGGCAAGCTCTTTTATTCCCACTTCTCTGTATGTTTTTCAAACTATCTCCTTCAATCTTTTTCCTTCCCAACTTTATCCTTTGATTGGGGTGAGGATCAAGATGGAAATCCATTAGTTGTAACATTTTGAGTTTTGTGGGTGAAGAATGGGCCATCAAGAAAGGGTCATCAAAGCAGTGGAATGTCCAATTGCATTGCATTGAATCAAAAAAAGCAAAAAAAACGGTCATTAGTCCAGTATAAACCACTTAGATGATCAACAAACATAGAAAATAACAAAAACAATACCAGCAATTCTCCTACCAAAAAAAACAATCATCAGTCAGGTATAAACCACTTAGATGATCAACCAACATAGAAAATAAGAAAAAAGTTACTGGTAATTTCCTACCAAAAAAAAAAGAAAAATTTAGTCAAATTCTCCAGAACTGGGAGGAGGAGGAGGAGCGGAAGGGGGAGCATGTCACTGGTTGGTGAATTGATCATTTGATTGACCAGCAAGATTGATTGTTTCCAGTCAACCGGCAAGCGGTGATTGCTTGCCAATTGATCTGGGGCAGGGAGAGGAGGAGGGGCTCACCTTGATGGGGATCCAGGGGGGACCTAAAGGTTGAATGATCAAAGGATCAGCAGCCTTTGAGGGGCAGGAAGAGGAAGAGGGTGGAGGGGGCTTACCAGGGTTAGGAGGAGGGAATGAAGTGAGTGAGGTGAGGTGAGGTGCGGTGGAGGTGGTTAGTGAGGCAGAGGTGATTTGGAGGTGGTGGTGATGGGGGGGTGGTGGTGACGGGTGAGGTGGTTTAGGTGGAGGTGATGGTGAGGTGAAGGTGATTGGGAGGTGGTGGTGATGGGTGAGGTGGTGGTTGTGGGTGAGGAGGAGGAAGTGTACCGGTGAAGGTGGACCAGTGGTTTGGTGGTGTGAGGTGGTTTTGAAGTTTTGGTTTTTGTCTAAGTCCACCAAAAAAAAAAAAAAAAAGGAGTCAGCCTAGGATTCTTGTTCAAACAACCAAAACCAAAAATTCTGTGATTTTATTTTTTAACTATTTAAAAACCCAATGCTACTCATCAAAGTAAGCAAGTTTGAGGGGTAGAATGCGCTCTCTCATGGCCAAAGATGAGGTAGAAGATGAGGCTGGGATGACTTGAGGAGGGTCAGGAATATCTTCTTTGAATATTTTGTCCCATTCATCTTTGATGTTGGCAATAAGGTTGTCAAGGATTAAACAACTGATAATCCAGTTGATGAGGAGCTTCATGTATTTGGAAAATTGGAGCTGGTTTTGCATCTCCCATAAGCTGGCCCATCTTCCTTTCAGGATTCCTATGGCATGCTAAATCCAAACTTTTGATTGGGCAAGATTATAGTTGAAATGTGTTTTGGCTTTATCATAGGTTGAAAAATTGTGGTATGCAGAAACCCCATATTTCCCGCTAGCATAAGCTGAATTGGCCAGAAGGTATTGATCTTGGTCAAAGTTGTTATCTGGTTGTTGGGCAATCTGCATCCAATTGAAAACATATGAATCATGACAAGAACCCAAAAGGCCAGCATGGAGGGATATGAACTTCTTTTTCTTATCACAAAAAAGTTGTAGTGCCACAGATTATCTATACAAACCAATAAAACAAATTTGGTCATTGTATTATCAAAGGCTTTGGAAATGGAATTAATCAATTGCCTTTTTTTCCAATCAAAATAATGGTTGCCATCTAGGTTGGGTTTTTGACTGAAGGGGATTTTGGTTCCATCAACAAATCCAATGCAACCAGGAAAGCCTTCAGTCTCCATTACTTGAGATATCTCCTTGTGGTCTTCTTTGTTTGGCCAACAAAGGACAGAGCAACGGAAAGATAGGATAGCAATCATGACTCTTTTGGTGTATAAGTCAATGGATTCATAACTGACCAACAATATATTTTCTAATTGATGAATTGCTGCTCCATTTCCATTTGATCCCAATCTACAAAGAGCAACAGCCAGTTATATAGCTGGATTGTGTTGAGTATTCCAAGAATTTTTCTGGAAGATGTGGTGTTCTTCAATCATCTCCAAAGTTTCATGAAAGAAGGCAATAAATTTTGGAACAGTTGCTGGAAGCTTAAGTTGGGCAGTAGGTGAAGCTTTTGCCTTTCATACATAGGTTTGTGGAGAGTGTGTCTTCATGGAACCATGTATCCCTTTTCCAATAGAGAATTAAAAGCTAACCAAGTTGATTCCAAATCAGAGTCTGAATCCAAGTCAAATAATAAAAAAAGTTCAGTCAGCTTTTTTGCACTTTCAACTTGCTGCTGGGAAGTTTGATTGGACATGTTGATAAAGATTGTGATTTGATGATTATGGGATGTTTGTCAAGCAATGGACATGTGAAGCAATGGAGATTTGAAGTGATGGAGATGCAAAGCAATGGAGATGTGAAGTGATGGAGATGTGAAGCAATGGAGACCAGATGTGTGTCATGCATATGGATTTGATGAGTTGGAGGTGTGGATGGGTGTTTTTCATGCCATGGATGGTGGATGGACAAAATAGCAGGTTTGATGTTTGAAACCCGCAATTTTGAAATACACCAGTTAGGGGGTATGTGTATTTCAGAAACCCGCCATTAAAACTGGCGGGCTTGGTCAAGAAAAAATGGCGGGTTTCTAATGGTGGTTTTGCTAAATTTGATACACCCTATTGAAGAAGATTTATTATTGTGGGAATATTTATCAAGCTTTTGTGAGATTTGAATCTCCCCATTCATTTTTCATAATAAAAATTTTTTTTATGTCACTATCCATGCTGATTTATTGATTCATAGAAAGGATTCCTTTGGGATGAATTGTTATTATTTTTTATTTATTTGAACTAAAAAACGGACCTTATTATTTGGCATGATTGTGGTATTTGAATATGCTGAACTTTTAGCCAGGCACCCAGTGCACTGTTTTATTTTTTCTTAAAAGTATAAAAACTTGTTCTAAACCAAAATGCCCATTGAAACCCCCTCCCCCCTCTGTGGAAAAGAACCAATTCTGGTTTCCATTGTGCCCATAAAGCCTTGAAACAACCGATTCCCCAATATTTGGAAAGAAGATCCCAATTTTAGAAACAAAACATACCTGTACCAACATTCAACTCAAAATTCCCTGATATAAGTACCAACCAGTGACTCCTGATCAGCCAATTAAAAAATCTGCTTGAAATTTATTTTGTGGTGAATCATACTGGATTTTTCAATTTAATTGGCATTTCGTTCCACAATTTTCTAGTTTCAACCAAATTATGTTCTCTAAAATCTAATAATTTAATCCTTCCTTACTAAATTGAAATTGTTTTCCATTTTTTATTCTACAAGAATTTCTTCCACAACTAAAATTTACTACTGGATTCAAATTCTCAAAAATATTTATTCAATAAAAAGTCTTTTTGAAACTTTCCCCTGGTGAAACTCTTCACAAAATTCAAATCAGTTCCTTCTCCAAATGGAAAAAATTTCTTTTCATAAGATTTCATATTTTAATGCTTGAATATTTATTTATTCCTTGAAATATATGAATGGATTATTCTGTTTTAAAGATTTTTTTGTCTATTCAATGTCAAATACAAAATTAGGAGTGAAGCCATTACATTTCCCTCTTTTTTTTCTACCTGAAGCCTCACGCACTAATTATCCATGAGGTAGCAGCTAGAATCAGATAACTAAGGATTTTGTTAAGTATTTTTTCATCTCCAACATCTTACTTGCAAATCTACCTTGGTGAATTCTAACTTAGTTGATGTTATTCCCCCTCAAATAATCAAGCATCCTTGGAATCTTAAACTTTCCAATTTGATGTTCCCAAAAATGACCTACCCAATCTGTTCACTTACAACATAGTTCCTGCTTTCAGGAATTCATTATTTTTTCATTAGTCAATAGCTTTCCCTTTCCAAAAACACTTGTTCCACACCTCCATTATCTTCAAATCCAAAAAATATCAAATTTTTGT
Source organism: Puccinia polysora (assembly GCA_025617555.3). Taxonomy (NCBI): domain Eukaryota; kingdom Fungi; phylum Basidiomycota; class Pucciniomycetes; order Pucciniales; family Pucciniaceae; genus Puccinia; species Puccinia polysora. Next base: position 24,441,579 of record CM062621.1, read on the forward strand.
CCTTAAGAGGTAGAGTTCACCCTTTCATGTAAATTATTTTCCCATAACTGCAGACAGCTTTTTTTGAAAAAACCTCTAGCCATTTTTTGAATTCCTACTGTGAAATTCTGGTTTCTTTTATTTTGTCTCAATATACATGATTTTGGTCCTGATGGAATTCCTCATAGGCCTTGGCCAATTCTGGTAAAGCTTTGTTTTTCCCTATAAAAAGCCACTAAACAGTAAAAAGTTCAACTTTTAAGTTAAAATCAATCCAGGTAGTGGCATAATTATGTTCTAAAGCAATAATGGAAGCTTTTATACAAGGGGGGAGGTGTTTTTATAAAACTATATAATGTGAATATGAAGAATTTTTAGCTAAGCAGTCAGTGAAATTTTTTTTTTTTTTTCATCAAAAATTATTACAATTTTCTACTTTCATGTCCTTGGTTGAGGCATTAATCCCAAATTAAATCCCACTAAAATATTCATCAACTTCCATATTTAATTGTCTCAAAAATAATCCATATTTTATACCAAACAGAATCTAAAGCAAAGGGGTTTGTTATTGGTTTGATCTTTGGTTTTTGTTCTCAAAAAAAAAAGATAAACTATAACAAATAAAATGAAAAGTAAAATCAAATTTAATTAAAATAAAAATGAAAAGAACAAAAAATGGAAAAAATTGAAACCAAAATCTCAAGTCCATAATGATTCCAACAGAAAAGAAATAATTGCATAATAATTTTAAAATAAAATTACAATAAATTGAATCAAAAAAATAAAAAGCCATGTTGACCATTGTTTGTTGAAGGCCTGGTGGTTACCTTGAAATTAGTTTGAAAGGCTTGAAAATATATATTAAAACTATGGGATAAAATGTGTGGCCTTGAAGTCCATTGGGGAATAAAATCAAGGCCTCTGGATCCTGTGAGGAAGCCCCTCATGACCTTCCCCTTGTCCTGAAATCCATCAAACAAAGGGAAATTCCCCCCACCCCGTTCATGGGAGTTGAATTTTTATGAAATATTTTTTCAATAGAAACAAGGTTTCAAAAAACCTTTATTTTTATCAAAATAAAAATTCTCCATAAATTCCTGAGGTTTTTGGAAATTCCCAAAGTAGTGTATTTATGATTCTTTGGATAAACTCATTCCATTTCTTCCTTCTTTTTTTTGGATTTAATTGAAATGAAAAGGAGTAAATATATTCCAGGGCTAAAAGAAAAATAAAAAAATCAAGAAAATTACAGAATCTTTGAATTAGAAGAAAGAATGAGCAAAATTTAATAATAATAATAAATGATAGAAATGATTATAACTTCCAAATCTTCTATTTCAAAAAATATTCTTATATGAATAAAAAATAGAAGGAAATCAAAAGGAAACCAAAGAAAAATGGTCAGAAATAAATAAAACAAATCAATAATGAATAAAACAAGATTGAATTGAAATGAATTTGGAGAATTTATATATAAGCTACAAAGCAGAATACAAAATTTTAAATGAATACAAAAAAAAACATTATTGAAGCTTCTAGAAAGCAAATCAAACAAAAATTAATCAAAAACACAAAAACTTCAAAAAAATAAAATCAAAAATAATCCAACAGAATTCAATAAATCAAGAATAAATTGAATTGAATTAAAATTCAAGTTGAAAATAAGTTGAAAGATATTCTAATCAGAATGTAAAATAATTCAAAACAAAAAAAATCCAACAGCTTCAATTTCAAGTTTTTAATTTTCTGTATCCATTTTTCATTATTTTAGAATTTATTTTGGCAATATTTTTTCATCTAATTTGAGTTTTATGTAAAGAATATTGGGTCAAAGTTCTGAGAGATTTTTATTTGTTTTGATGTCATTTATTATTCTTGTTTGAGGCTGCTTTGATAATTAAAATTTTGTTCAATTCCTTATTGATTTTTTAATCATTTATTTGTTTGCTTTGAATCCTCTTCAAAGCTGCCTTCAAAAAAACAACTTTCCATTTTTTTGAATTTATTTTTAATTTTGATCTTTGAAACTGCCTTGAGATGGGTCCTTAGGGACTTAGATATTACTTGGATGGTCACCTATCCAAATTCAAAAAAAAAAATAATCACTTTCAAACCTCACAAAGAAGATATGGTATCCTTTGGAATGCAATAGATGTGAACCCAAAGCTCACAAAGAAGGCATGATATTATTTTGAATGCGGCGGATTTCAACCAAAATATAGTTTTTTCATTGAAAAAATGGGTTTTTTCTTCACTACCACACATCACATGGAGATTCAGTTGATGTTGGGTCTCACATACATTAATATTTACCTTGTTCATATCTCCTAATAAACCCAAAAAATCAAATTTTTATTGGGCCCAATTCTACAGTTGATCCAGTGGTCTCAAGTTTAGCAATGTATCTCAGGAAGATCATGCTGGTCTCAGGAAGATCATGCTGGTATCCGTACCTTCTCAAAAAGGCTAAACCTACTATTAACTCTTGAACAGTTGAAGGAGAACATAATGAGGGGAAAATGCAAACAACTTGTCTGTTTTTTTGGATTGATCACCAACCAAATGTCAGAATTCACATCTGTTGATCCCTGAAAACACCCCGATGCAGAAAGGAGAAAAGATCTAAAATGGATGGCATATTTTGAAGGCTCAAAATGATATCAAACTTGGATTCCATCCCCCATACCCATCATTTCTATATCTCATTGAACTCAGTTTCAGTACTTTTAGAACATTTATCAAACACAAACACTTACTTTGAAATTTTGAACTGGCTGATCTTGTTTGAAATAATTTTTCATGAAAGCATTTCTCAAGATAAAAGTTTGAACTAATTTGATAATTTTTCAAAAGAACCTACAGAACTGGTCCTGAGAAACAACAGAGTATTGATTCAATCCTAAAGCATTGTGAATGATTTGTCTCAATATCAGGACTTTTTTTTTGCCGGTTTACCATTTTTTTCTCATGTTTTCCAATGAAATCCTTTTTTTTGTAACCTCTCCAAGTAAGTATATTCATCCTGCTCAAATGAATAATTAAGCCAAGCAACGGTAAAACTTTGTGATTCATAGTGGTCAAAAACAAAGGTGGCAACTTGACTTGTGTAGACTTACTACACTTGCTGAAGGCACTTGGGTGATGGTTGACAGGTCTTCAATCCCTTGTTGGAAGGCCTTATCCTGCTCATGACTGCACTGGACCTCAACAGCGGACTCGGTAGCTTGTTATGGTTGCTTCTGCCCTTGATGCCAAGATATAGTTTAGAGTGCGTTTGGCGGCCCGGTGTATCTGTAGCTGTAACTCCCCCCGCCCGCCAAAACGAAATTACAGGGTGTTACGGGGGGTTACAGTTACAGTTACCCATTTTGGGCGTTTGGCAAGCACTGTAACCCCTCAAATCTAACTTCCGTGACTCCCACGCTGCCCTCCGCAAGCAGAGGTTACAGCGAGTTACAAGGTTTTGACCTTGAACCTGGCTGTGAGCATCTCCTTCCCCCTCCCCCCCCCCATTTTCGATGGCTACAGTTACAAATCTGTGGGATGTTCGGCTGCGGGGCCCGGGGGACTCATCCAAAGTTACAGTTACAGTTACAAGGCCTCAATGTTGCCGAGCGCACCCTGGTCCACTGGTCGTGCTTACCGGGAACAGCAGTACTTTAATCTGTATGTAATCTGCCCTCGTCCGTCGTGTATTGGAGCACGAGCCACTCGTGAATCCTAGCTCGTTACATCTGCAGGTGTTGGTCTGATAGCTCGACAGCATTGCGTCATGATGCGCTGAACGATTTGGCGCTGGTTGTAGAGAATGATGGCATGTGAATATGTCGACTTGGTAGCCAGGCGGACAGCGCGCTGTTTCCTTTTCGCTGCACACTTGTGAATCTTGCAAGTCATTCTGGTCTTATGCATCCAGTCGTCGTTGGTACTGGCTGACGAGCCAAAACTGGTGATCTATTATGTATTTAAGTATGTGCACCTGCGTGTCTGGTCCTCTCTGTTCCCCCACATCATCAACCGTCGAGGCACTGCTCAGGTCCACCCGACGCTGTCGACGATGTGTATCACCTTATGGTCCACCCAGAATCAGCTCGGTTATAGGTTGTCAGTACCTTCTTGCCGATCTCAATCTTCGTCTCGTGTCTGCAGGTTTTTGTGCTGCATCCCACTGACGGCGACTCATATCGTCGGTTTTCATTTCCTGAACCTGGGATGCTCAACTGGGGCGGATGTCTGGATGCTGACGATACATCGTGGACTCTAGAATCCTTGCCTCAAACAGGGATGAATATCTCTTGAGATCAAGTTCACCCGCCCATTTCCACTCGTTTGAAAATATTACTCAAGGGATCAAAAAAACACCCCCACCCCTTCCCCCACCCCGACCCTCCACATTGTTGACCAACGATAAAAAAAATCAATTCCATGATTTTGAATACTCCGATAATCATATTAACCGGAACCCGATTCTGTCGGGGAGAGATTTGATAGCGGGCGGTACTTGGCTGGGGATCAATCATTCTACTGGCAAATTTAGTTTTCTAACCAATGTTAACTCCCGACTAGATACGATGGTTAGCACTAATATCGACGGTCAAGATGATGGCCGAGCTGAAAGATCATGTCAACCTAGAAGCCGAGGTACCATCATCGCAGATTTTCTGCTTGGAAATCAAGACGTTAAGAGTTACATAGGCGAGTTAAAGTCAAGTCAAGCCTCTCAAAGGATGAATGGGTACAATCTAGTGATTGGTGAGATAGCGAAGACTGAAACAGAAGATGATGAGATCGCCTTTTTCTGTAACCGGGATCCTGAAGGACGGACGGATAGCAGAATGGGCGGACTAGTGGATGACCGAAGCCCCGAGGATCGGGGTGCATCAGACTCGACGATGGTATACGGGCTCAGCAATGGAATCGCTCAACAACCACCGATTTGGCCAAAGGTGACGCGTGGTATTCATTTGATGAAAGACTGTCTGGATCACAAGATCTTTAGAGACAAAGATCATGCTCAAGCAGATCAAGATGAGCTTGAGATGAACTTGTTTAACTTATTATCGTACGCCAATTTGAAAAAAAAAATCGGTTCCAAAAACTATTCCAAGACTTTTTCAGTACACCCTTATGCTAATTGTCCAAATCATTACTCTACGTATGCTTTCAGGAGCTGACTTTTGGTTTTTCGTCTCGCTGATTTTTAAATGCATGCATGGATTAAAAATTCATTTCAGAGACACGAACGCTTTTAGTCAAGAGCTGCGAGACAATATTCTGATTCATCCTCATCACCGATTAGAGACTCCGGGTATTGAGCGTAGCTCTGAGACCTGGTACGGGACCAGGACCCAGACCCTCTTGCTGGCTTCTCGAACTACGCCTACTAAGATTACACTTTTAGAGCGGGATGGCTTTCATATCGATTTGAAAGCTTCACCCGAGCACCCCTTGGGTAAACCAGTTTGGCTCGGGAACGACCGATCCCGCTGGAGAAGGTTCGAATTTGATTTACCCATCCAGCCTAAATCGACTTCAACCTCCCTCTAACCTCGATCCTAGACTCTGCGAGCACATCGATCTTATCAGGTGAAACTGCATTACAGCAAAGCTCTCCTTGTTCTTCATCCAAAGAGCCTCAATGCCTTTTTTCCATTGCGATGAAGGAAGTCATACGCGAAAAATAGCAACTCGAAGTTTTCCATTTGAAACAGTGTTGAATAATGCTAGGAGCCATATGTATGTGAATACAAATATTAAAATACATCATCATTAATCGTCTTTGCCCATGATTGTTAGCGACGCAACGTATCAGTACATTAACATCACCATGTTGGACGTTTCTTTTCCTCTTGTCAAAGCTCTGATCGTTTCATGCTCAGAATCAAGAGAAAGTTGTTCAAAAATAGTCAAGATGCAAACGCTTGGAAGATCTTTGGAGCAAACCATGATCCTCGCGCCAGATCAAACAGGTGACCCGTTGGGCAAGCCATTCGATCATCTCTCGGGTGGAGATCAAGTGACAACCCGTGATGTCCAGCAATGAAAAATTCCGAGTGACCAAACGCGATAGGGATCTAAAAGTAATGCGGGTACAATTGACGACTTGAAGACGTTCGAGTCGATCGGATGAAATGGCGTCAATAACCTGTGACCTGGCATGAGTGTTGCTCAGACTGATGTTGACCAATGATGGCAATTGTTGTAAGGCGCTTATTAACAACGGTTCGGTCAGAGGGTCGAGTGGTAGGCCAGCTACTGAGAGAGATTCAAGTTTAGTGAATTGATAAGCGAATACGGCGAGAAACTTGTAAGACGTGCCGCTTTCCAAACAAGATAAAGATAGAAATTCTAGTTCGGGTAAAATGGATTCAGTATCCACCGCAATGGACTGGGATTGATGGGCCAACGAAGGCGAGTCGGGTGAAACGTTAGCTTGATGAAGAAAGTGATTGATCAGGTGCGGTAATCCTTCCAGGCGCAGTCTTTTCAATCTTGATAGTCGTTCACACGATTGCCAAACGGTAGCCCATTGATCTTGGCTGGTGATCACTCTACAGAGCTCAAGGTTACTCAAGTTCGGGAAGCATCTGAAATCAATAGCAGGCACGTATACACCAGGGTGATCAACCGAGATGGCGTCGATGGCTGCTGAGATAATTGAGATGGACTTGAGGGAATTCAAGCGAATCGGCCCTTGTTCACTGACTGTAAACCAAGCACATTGCAAGAATAGGGTTTCAAGTGGGAGCTGTGAGGATTTGGGGTAATGGCTAGGTTCCAAGTCGTGTGGAGGCTCCAGATGGTTCTTTGCTTGATACCGTTGTTGGTTATGATCGATCATCAGGGAAAGAGGTGCAATATCTCGAAGAAAGTCTTCAGATGGCTGGAGAATTAAAGATTGACAACGTGTACCTTGAAGCTTCAACTGTCTAAGTCGCGGAAACTTTTCTAAGAAGGAATGTAATGGTTGAGGACTTATGATGGCGGTAGGGACTTGCAACTCCAGTTTGACCAAGCTGATCTGATTCAAGTGGACGAAGGCGAGAACATCACTGAAGACCCTCTGAGTTTGGTTCAAGGGATGTGATAGACCACCGAGTTCGAAGCTAAAATAGCGGAGACGCCGCTTCGATGGAAGGCTGGAAAGTCGCCTTTCAGTCAGAAAGGTGAGAAGTTCACGGGTTGTTTTTGGAGGCCACGTTGGGGACACTTTGATAATTAAGGTTTCCAAATCCTGATTAGCTCCAAGGCGGTCAAGCCAATATTGCGCCTTGGCCATCAATTTGGTGTGATTGCTTGAAGTCAAAGAAAGCGAGTTCCAGAGCGTTGGGCTGTTGAGAATGGCTTCACGCCAAGATGAGCAGACGCCCATACATCGAAGTCGGGTTGGAATGTCGAATAAAGTGACGATAGAGATAAAAAGCTCGTAGGGTAACGATGCCGAGATATTAGACTTGAATGTCCAACCAAAAACAGGAGTGTAAGGTTGTTACCCATGGAATGATGGAATTGAAATTTTTTTTGAGAAGAACAAAAGTAAAATAGCATTCTCACCCGTGATGTACGAGGGGAAGGCAGATCAGAAGGAGCACAGGTGATTTCTTGATGGCGTACTTGATCGAGTTCAGCTTTGATATTCTATGGCGTCAAACGAGAGTGTCAGGCTTAAGGCCAGTGAAATCAAAACTAAACCGGACCATATAAAGGCACAACCAAGCGGGATCTCAACGATGACTTACCTCAATCGTGAGTGAGTTCTTCTTTGGACTCGAGTTCAACTTGCTGATGGCCAACTCAAACATCTTGACCGATGCTGGGAATCGACCGATCTTACTAAAGAGACGTGCGGCGCGAATGTAACCCTAAAGATGCATTTCGAAAAACATAAAAATAAATATCATCAAAAAATGATTTACTTGGTGCTTGAGGGTTCACGTGCTGTGAGACGAGCAAGTGGTGAATTGCTCAAATACCTTAGGGTTGCCTGGGGCCAAGTCCATCACTCTTTTCGCGTCTGCTAAACTTCCCTTGAAGTCATTGATCTTTTCTTTTGCAGCTGCTCGACTGTCGAAGAGATTGATTGCAAGTGCAGTGGAATCGGTTGATAAGACCTGGATGGCTTGATCAAAACATTGAATGGCACGATGATAGTCTTCAGCTTTGAAACAAGCTATTCCACGTTGAAAGATACGCGTCACATGCGACGGAATATTCCGAGGGGTGGCCATGTTTGACCAGGGGAAGAACCTCAAGCTTTGATAAAAGACTTGAGTTCAAACACTGATCGACTGCTGCGTAATGACGACGATTGGAGGTTAGCGATCCGGTCAGAGTGGGGGATCATGGATGCTTGGAAGTGAAGGACTTTTAATGTCCTGACTATTCTGCATACCGGTTGATCACTTTCGAATAGGCTCATGGAGGTGCCAGCCTTGACAGAAACATCAGCATCGAATATCCGCGACGATGGAGCTCAGGCCTCTTTGAGTCAGGGACTGAATGATGAGTCGAAAGAAGAAAATCAGTGCGCGTCAAACTGGCTTGAGAAGAAAGAGAAGGCAAACCGGTTAGCTTCTCCCTTGGACCTGGGAAAGGGTTTAGAACTCAGCCGAATCCAGCGGCCCGCCAACCATCCTGGGTCAAAGGCCGACAGACGCCGGTGCCCGTCCCGACGCGATTTGTCTCTGGGCAAGGCTGGGAGAAATCAATCAGGTCGTGATCCGTCCCGTGTGCGGCGGGTCGTGGTAGCCCCTGCTAGAATCCATAGTATGGATATCCGATGAGTACACACGATGTATTTATGTACATACATACTACACACACACACAGTCGATCAGGAGCCCGTCGGGGGGACCCGCCCTGGCTTGGGCCTCGCAGTCCGAGCCAGGGGGTGTGCGGTTCGGGCTGCACATCTGCGAGCGTGGACGCTGCCGACGTCCGCTGCGTCCAGCTGGGCTCCCCGCCGAATGCGATCGTCACGCGCGTGCCGGGCGACCACACTGCCCAACGCGATGCCAGTCGTTTCGCCACCTCTGCTTCTACTGAGCCTTCAAGTTTGCAATTGGTGGGGCGTGAGCTGAACTAGCAGAACCGCTTCACACTACCAACCATCACTGTCGAAAATGTCCACCCTCAGCTCCTCAATCCCCATACCCTCCGAACCTAGTCTCGTCGGTGATATCGAAATGGGATCCGGTGACGGGCATCCAGGTCGACGCGCTCACGTGAGCGATCCCAATGGCGAGGCTCAGGAAGATGACCGCGGCGATGGAGGTCCAGCCAGGCGTAGAGGTAGAGCTAGGAGAGATTTGACGGAAATCCCTCGCGTTAATGATGACACTGGGGAGCGAGTCAGAGAAAAATTTGAAGAATTCCTCGAGAAGTAAGACTGACATTTGTGCTCTCGTCGCCAGTCCTGCAGGGCGTTGAAATCAATTCGGACAACTGATCTCTTCTCCTATCTAGCTTCATCGATCAAGTGGAGTTTCCCTCCCAATCGGCACCTCGGCGATTGTACATCGAGCTCATCAAAGCACTTCAGGAATTCGAACTTACGACACTATATCTTGATTTTTCCCACTTGCTTTCGGCTGAGAGTGTATTGGCCAAGGCTATTTCGGAACAATATTACCGGTGCGCAATTTTTCAATCTTAAGTCTGGGATGTTCCGCCGATTAAGCTTACCCATTCTTGCCGAAATCTTGGGCATCTCCACAGGTTTTTACCCTACCTCAAACAAGCCTTGCAATCCCTCGTGCACAAATACATCCCTGGTTATGAATTTATCAACACCCACTCGACCTCTGCCACTTCTTCCGGAAGAATCACTCGCCAATTCAATATTGCGATCTACAATCTACCCCACGTTATGGGTATTCGAGAACTTCGCACAGAAAAAATTGGTAAACTTATTTCAGTCAGCGGGACTGTCACCCGGACTAGCGAAGTAAGACCTGAACTGTTGCTGGGAACCTTTATTTGTGAGGAGTGTAAAAACGTCGTTAGAGATGTGGAGCAACAATTCAAATATACCGAGGTTGGTCAATGTCATTGGCTCTTGATTTATGATTTTCCACCCGAGCTCATCACATTTGGACTTGTTTCTATCATCAGCCTAACACCTGTCCTCACCCGGTTTGCAACAACCGGTCTGAGTGGAAATTGGCCATCGAAAGGTCCACATTTGCTGATTGGCAACGTGTAAGAATCCAAGAAAACTCGAACGAAATCCCAACAGGTTCGATGCCACGATCGTTGGATGTCATTCTTCGAGCTGAGATCGTGGAGAAAGCGAAAGCCGGGGATAAATGTATATTCACCGGTACATTCATCGTCGTGCCTGATGTAGCTCAGCTCGGTTTACCTGGTGTTAACGCCGAGATGATCAGGCAGTCTGGTGGTGGCCGCGCGGGCGGCATGAGGGGAGTAGGCGCTGAAAGCATGGGTGTCAGTGGACTCAAGACTTTAGGAGCAAGGGACCTAACCTATAAAACTGCCTTCTTGGCTTGCATGGTTCAAGCCGCTGATTCTCACGTAAGTTGGCCCAAGCGATCAAATTCACGAAAATGACTGGCTAAAGCCGCGCCTCCCCCAACCGTCTCTTCAGTCGAGTATTACGAATGTCAGATGGGATCCCGATGTGGGACATGATCAACTGGGCACTCGAAAAGCTTTTCTGGACTCCTTGAATGACCAGGAAGTTGAAGAACTTCGGGAAATGGTACATTCTGACCGTATTTACAACAGACTTGTCCAATCGATTGCACCTACGGTCTATGGCCACGAAATTGTCAAAAAAGGGCTATTGTTACAGTTAATGGGTGGAGTTCACAAAACTACTCACGAAGGTATAAACTTACGAGGTGATATCAACTTGTGTATAGTTGGCGACCCATCGACATCCAAATCGCAATTTTTGAAGTACATCTGCGGTTTCCTGCCTCGATCAGTCTATACAAGCGGAAAAGCTTCCTCGGCGGCAGGTCTGACCGCTGCAGTGGTCAAAGATGAAGAAACTGGCGAGTTTACCATCGAAGCGGGCGCTCTCATGTTGGCCGATAATGGCATCTGCGCCATTGATGAATTTGACAAAATGGATATCTCTGACCAGGTAGCGATTCATGAAGCCATGGAACAGCAAACCATTTCAATAGCCAAAGCTGGAATCCAAGCAACCCTTAACGCTCGCACATCAATCTTGGCTGCCGCCAATCCAGTTGGTGGCCGATATAACAAGAAGATGTCACTAAGAGCCAACGTTGCCATGAGTGGACCGATCATGAGTCGGTTCGACTTGTTCTTTGTCGTACTGGACGAATGCAATGAGGACGTTGACTTCGCCATCGCCAGTCACATCGTCAATGTTCACCGGCTTCGGGAGGTGGCCATCAAGCCGGAGTTCTCGACTGATGCTCTACAGAGGTACATTCGATATGCACGTACTTTCAATCCCAAGGTGAGTTGCATTACCGCTTGGTGTATTGATTGAATTTAACTGATTTGATATTACTTGAAGATGACCCCGGACGCCGCCAGCGTTTTGGTCCAAAAATATCGAGATTTGAGGCAAGATGATTCGCAAGGCTGGGGAAGGAATTCCTATCGAATCACAGTGCGACAGCTGGAGAGTATGATACGTCTCAGTGAGGCCATTGCCCGAGCGCATTGTATGGAGGAAGTAAGTGGTCCCCCACGTTGAGGATACACTATCTGTCTTCTTTTCTGACCCGCGTGATCATTTTTTCTAGATAACACCTGCCTATGTGCGCGAAGCCTTCGCCCTGCTCAAACAATCAATCATTCACGTTGAAAAGGACGACGTTGGCCTTGATGACGAAGACGAAGAAGAGCCTGAAACGGCGGCAACACTTCCAGCTGAAAGTCGAATGGATATAGACACAACTGATGCACCGATTACTGATACTGTGGAATCAAACCCTATGTCACATGGCTCAGCGGAACATAGCAAAAAAGCCCGTCCTAAGATTACGATCACTTATGAAAAATACGCAGGAATTATGACCCTCGTAATCGGCAAACTGCAAGTTGTTGAACGCGAGACTGGAAACGGTATGAAAAAGTCGGCATTGATTCAGTGGTATTTGGAAGAGCTGGAGCCGGATATGAACTCAGTTGAAGAGCTTGAAGCCGAGAAGATCCTGATTGGGAAAGTCTTGATCAGACTTGTGAAAGTTGGTTTTTTTTTTCGGTTCTCGTTCTCTTGGGTGTAGTGTGTTGAAGACCGAGTTCTTGCTGTGATCAGCCATGATCGAGGAAACTAATGGACCTTTTCTCTCTCTTCTTGATCTCGTTGCTTCATTCGTTACACAGGAAAAATGTCTTATGGAATTAAGGGGCGAAGGATTGCGGCAAGAAAGCGAGGAATCAAGACCTTCGGACAACAATCAAGATTCTACGCTTCTGGTTCATCCTGAATGTAATATTGGTGAATCTTGATTAACCCCTCATCGATTTTCCTCTTTCCTTGATTCTTGTCCCAATAAAGTGGTGTTCCTCCTTCTCCTGGTTTGCATGTTCTTTCCGAGGTTTGCCGTTGGTATGTTTTGTTTTTATAATCAGTGCCAGTTTTCACCCGCAGCCTTTTTTGAAATACACAAATCGGAACTATGGATTCTCTTACGGCTCAATCATTGTACCTCAGAGCTTGAAAGCAAAACCATTTTGATCTTTTTCATCAGCCCCATTTAACCCTACCAAGATGGCCACCAAAGATTCGGAGAAGTATTTAGTCAAACAAGCGAATCTGGCTCTCTTATGATTGGTTTCTAGAGGAGTCCTGGAAGGACGCCAAGTGCTGTGGGAAAAGGAGACTAGGTCTTGGCCAAGGCGAATACCCTTGGATCTACTTCAAGAGCAGCCCCTCGCGAAACGCACGTGACAGCTATTTCAGAGGTGGCCTCTTAGAAAGGCACACTAATATAAACAAGAGTTGAGGTTACAAGAGGAAGAGCTACGCTTGCCCTATGAGGAACGCTTGCGTATCTAATAGTAGCACAGGGAGGTCTCACGGGCAGAACTTTTTGTATTGAATGCATGGGACAATGACCAATCAACGACTGAAGGAGCCATCTTCAATTCAAGATGAAACAGCAAATAAGTCTCTAACGGCTTGGTGATCATAGATGGAGGTCGAAGTCACCTTTCCCGAATGATTGATCATTCCCAGTTGAATCGAGAGCCTCAAATATCTTTGCCCTAGTGAAGCTTGTCGAAGGAGAAACCTGGTCTGCACTCAGTTGATGGCAGTTAGAGGACCATAGGCACGATGAAAGCGTTGGTGTTGAGACGAGCATTGTGCAATGTGAGCCAAGAGGCCGCTGGCATCACCCAGTCAAACCTAGTAGTCAAACCTAGTAGAGAAGGTTGCTATTAAGAACGGGATTGATGAGGGAGTGATTGCGAATGGATGAATCAAGCCAAGGCGAGGATGCTTTCAAGCTTTGCGAGAAGGTAGGAGTATAATTGCAGATTGTCGATAGGTACGAAGTGGGCTTCCTGTTGAATTTCAGAGTGTTCCTCTTCTCTCATTGCTCTCCTTTTCAATACATTTCACTCTAGTCAACGCTTGCCCACAGGCTATTTACTATTGTTGGCTTTTCAACCTACTTAGTATTATTCTCAGTCTCCAGGCTGTCATGATCGGTCTTATGACCATCTGTTACCCACTCATCCTTCTGATGGTTCTTTTTCAGGCTTATGGCTGTTATCAAAAGGATTTGGCTTACACTCTAGGCTAATTTTCTCCCTCAAGTTCTTTTGGCAATTTTCTGTCGTGACTCTACTCTTATCTAATTTTTTTTATTTTTCTTTCATGTCTTCTGGCGCTATCTTTGGGGTTCCTCTAATATCTTCAGACCCTCTTTTCGAGGCTCTCTTTAGTTTTCTGCATAAATATATTCTTGCCGGAGCGTGAAATTTCAATGACTTGGTTTGATCCCTCTTTATCCACACCGCAAGTGCTCAACTCTCATTTGAATTAATCCTGAGTCACACTTCAAATCCAAAGGCTGATTGTCATAGATCTAGCTTCAAAACTTTCTTCTAAACCCTCAGGATATACTTTGAAAGTTGGAAGTCCAGCAGAAATTTAAGAGCACAATAATCACTTGGTTTCTTCAGACAACAAATATTATCTTGAAGATCAGGGGAGCATCTAATTTGACTTGTAATAATTATATTTGATTGGTCCTTGCACCTTTTGCATTGCTTCAAAGCAACAATTATTAGCTTCAAACCTAGGTCACTGGACAAAGTTGTACTATCTTTGAGGGTACACAGTATGGGAGAGGGAGTAAATGAGTAACATCAAGGTAGTGGGAGAATGCTTTGAGGAATATAGACAAAGAAGAAAATGCTTTCTAGGGGAATTCTCAGGTGGTCAGGCTGGAATTGGGCTCAAGGAAATCCAATTCAGAAGGAGATGGAGTTGGTTGCAGACTCTTGAAAAGCAGCCACAGTCTTTTGGGAGACTTTCAAAAGCTCAAAATACATAATCATTAATTTATAAGCAATGAAAATGGAAAGAAAAAGCATAAATCTATCATAGTCAAACAAACAGGGTGATAAAACAGCATGAGCTTCTCAGGAAAATCAGATATCAGAAGTGCAATGTCACTGTGGGAATGATAAAAAAATGTATGCAACAAGAATCTAATTTCTGAATGTGACTCAAAAATCATGTTAAATGACAACTAGTACCAAAAGGCAGTGGCTAGATTTTACATGTGTATTTGAATAGAGTACCTGAGGTAACAGCATACTAACTGGTGCAATGGACAGGATGTGTCCATACAATAGCTTGTGATTTGAGAAATATCTGAAATAGAGTAGTCTGGGTGGATTATGAGTTTACTTGATGGACCATAGTCTGTTAGTTCAGAAAGATTCATTGAATAATACCAAGTCAAGATATGGAGTTTCATGGTCAATGGAAGATAGAAAGGGTAGATGCTGTCAAACATACAAAGGTAAATATTTTTGAGGGAAATTAGAAAGATAAAAAGATACTTTAGCAGATGAAAAGAATTACTGAGGTTGTTAGTGTGAATTTGGACCAACAGAGGTTTATTTTTTATCCTGATGAGGGAGGTAGCTGGATTATTAGGATTGGCCAGTCACAGATGTCCAGTTATAAAGAATCAAAAATCTCCTGAAAATTCCTACCCTTTCCCATCATTAAAATCCATTTTATTTCGCCCAATACCAAGAATAACTTATTGCTTCTGATGACTATTTATTGAAAAAAAACAATTCAAAATGTATACCATCTTTATTTCTTCTTCCAAAATTCCAGCTGTAATGATGGACTGATACAAACCCAAAAGTACCCCTGGTGTAATGCAGCACCTGAAAACAACATGTTACTGGATTTTTCTCTTCAGAATTGTTATATAAAGAATTTGACTTACTTTCCGCTCAAATTTTTCTTCAATAGACACAGGCTTGGCTAGTGGGTAAGCTTTGACTGGGTATAAATTGAGAACAGTCTTGAGAAGAGAAAGATGAAACCAAGGATGAATAACGTTCAATTGGATTGGAAAATTAATTTTGAACACATTCTTCATTAATTTTTTTAGGATGGTGAATGTACCTAATCAACATTTTGAGTTTCTTGGAGGGTTGATTGGTTGAATTATTGGTAGAATCTAGCCATAATCTATCCCTGGGTTGAAAATAAGGAAGTGAGATTTGCTTCTACTGAAACTGAGCCTTGTACTTAATTTCTTCATTTTTTAGGTTGTTTGCAAGGTGAATCTGAAGTTCCCTCAAGATCTTATAGTAGGTACAAGATGGGTATTGATTGTTAGTGTGAGTGGAGCCAGGTTGGGGATTCTTTGTATAGATGATTTGGAATGTGGTTTTGTTAGTAGAAGAACGGAAGGAATTGTTTTACAAAAATTTGGAAAAAGGTAGCCAATATGCCCATTTTTCCTGTAGGTAGTTAATGTACATACACTGGATGGATGGAAATTGTGGCAAGGTTTTTTTTATTGTTTGTTTTTTTCCCATTGATTTATGCTTCTTTTTTCATTTATTTTTTCTCATTTTTTGTTTGTTTGTTTGTTTTTTTGTTTGTTTGCTTTTTTTTTTTTTTAATTATAGGTAAAACTTAAAAAGGACAAAAGGAGCTTACTGGATGTGATCCAGGCCAGGATTTTTGGGATTTAGGATGCAGGTACCTGTTAAAATACATAGGCACTTACATGTGTGCCACATATGAGTTTAATACAAATTGGATGCCTATATGGGCCTTTACATCCCATTGGAAAATGACACAGACCATGAAGGCCTGTGTGGATTTCACTGAATTGGGAAAAATGGACTCAAAACATGTGAAACTTTAGAGGTGGATGGGCAACCTCTGTATTATGGAGAAAATTGGCCTGCCAGGCTGGCCCACCAAAGTTGTTGTTTATTAGTTTCGGGCTGAGATGGCTCATTTAGGCTAGTGCCTGTGTCCCAGCCTGCTAGGGGCTGCTGTTTCTTTTCTTTGGCCCACTTTGGGGCAATTTTAGGGGGAAGAGGGACTCCACCTCAAGTCTTTCCACCCAGCTGGTTGTTGGAGCTGTAAAAAGGCAGGGGGGGGAGGGTGAAACTTGGGGGGGGGTGGAGCTTGCCCCCCCAATACCCAAATACCTCAATTTCATTGAGGGTGAGAGAGAAGCAACAGATCAGACCAGTCACATCAAAGAAACTGGTGATGGGGGGGGGGTGACCCCCCTCCACCTACAGGGGCCATATCACCCTCCTGTTATCAAGGGGGAAGAACAATGGGCTGGTGGGGACTGAACACCCCCCAGCCCAATATTCAATGAAAATTCCCTGGGCATCTTGAATGGATCAATCAGGTTTTATTACAAATCTCTTTGTCCTCAATTTTGAATTTTTTAAAGGAGTAAGCCTGGATCCAAATTACAAAGAATAGAAGGAGGGGATATTGTTGTCCATCATTCTTTCACAGGTTGTTTCAAAGGCAATTCTGGCTGATTTTCCAAACATTTGGCCTAAAATTTGAGGTAACTTATCAGACCTCAGGTCTAGAAAAAAAAATATTTAGGGGAAGATTGAAAAACATCTTCCTTCAAATATTTTCAAAATAACTCAGAAGGTTGCATCAATTTTTGCCATCCAATTTTACACATATTCCCACCCCAAGATCTTGAGGGACCAAGTGTTAAAAAATGTTTTGCATTGGTGAAGGAAATTGGTGACAAAGTTGATGTCCTTATTCTCTTTCTCAAAGATTTAATTAAAACGGAAAAAAATCAATTGTTGCAATGAGAGACTTGTGATTGGATTCATCAAGAACAATGAATTTCTCAGAGCTGAAGAAATAGATTTTTTTGATCCTCTCTTTGGGTTGTTCCAACTGTTTGGGGAAGGGCTTTTGATTGTTTTTTTCTTTTGGGAAAGAATGGAAGTATACAGATCCAAATGTTGTAGTTTTTGTACAGACCCCACAATCTTTTTGTCAATCCCTTCCTCAACTACTTCCAAAGAGATTTCAGAATCTATCTTTTGATCCCTCTTTTGCTGATAAGCCTTATTCTTTCCTCCTCTCTCTATGTTTGGAAAATCATCTCCTCCCACCTTGTTCCCTCCCATTCACATAATTTGATTGGGGTGAGGATCAAGAAGGGATTCAATTCATTCTATAATATTTTGAGGGTAGTGGGAGAAGAATTGATAGTCCAGAAAATGGGAGGGTGTAGAAAGAACAAGGGGTTAAACAGAATGTTGCATTTATTAGAATAAAAAAAAAAAACATTAGTCATGTTATGATCAAAGTGGATGATCAACAGGCATGGAAAAAAAAATATAGACCAGGGCCATGTTGGGGTCTCTGGCTGACCAGTGACATGAAGTCCCTAAATTTGGCCAAAGTTGTCTCAAATAAGTATCAAAACTTTCACCATGAAAAGAAAATGATGGATTCCATGATTCACCATAAAATATTCAGGTTTTATTGCTGATTTCACCTTGATGGATAATAAAAGTCAACTGTTTTTCAGCTTGGTTGAAAATCAAAGTCAGCCTAGTTTCTTTTTTGTGGAAAATAAAAGTCAAACTTATTTACCACCAGGGCAAAAATGAAATCACTGGCTTACCAGTGAATTAATGTGACAATATACTGAAAACTTGAATGTTGGATTTCAAAATCTAAGACCAGCAGAGTCTTTAACAGAAAAGGGAAAACAAGCTTGAAAAACAATATCAAAGAGACTCTGAGATTATATGGAAAGCATCTTACCAGTACAACATGGTTGTGAGTGAGGAGACAGAAGATGAGACACAACAGCAAACAGTAGAGAAGTTAGGAGAATGGAGGAGGACTAAAATGGAAAGTCAAAAAAGAAATATAAATATGATTCATGGAATGATGAGACTAAAGAGTTGAGGTAAATTGTCTCACAGCTAGACAGAACTTGAGGTTGAAAGCCATCAAACAGGGACAGAACTTTGAGGAAGTGGATCAAGGATGGTTGAGGATGTTACTGAGAATTGAGGATATGAATTGAGGATGGTTGAGTAGGTTTCTGAGATGTGAGGAAGGAATTCAAGGAAGTGGCAAAGTCAAAGTAAGAAAAGGAAGGAAGGATAGAGGATTGATGGGAGGAATGGGAGGATCAAGGGAGAGATTGGTGAGAGGATTGAGGGAGAGATTGATGAGAGGATTGAGGGAGAGATTGATGAGAGGATTGAGGGAGAGATTGATGAGAGCATTGAGGGAGAGATTGATGAGAGCATTGAGGGAGAGATTGATGAGAGGAGCGGGAGGATTGAGAGAAGATCCAAGCAGAGAGGACTGGAATCAAAGAAGATGGAAGTTGAAGTTGAGAATGGAGGGGAGGATCAAGAGGTGGATTGATGAGACAAAAGTAATCCCTATTTGGAGTGTTGACACTGGGAGGTGTAAGAATTCAGAGTGAGAGTGGCTTTCAACTCAACACGCCGCTGTGTCTAGTTGTGAGAGGACAAGACAGAAGTTGTGAGATTCAGGACCAAGGATTTGAAAGCTGGGTTAAAGGGTCAGCGGGCATTTAATGTGAAGGAATGAGGTTTGTTATCAAATTTTTGGCTTCTTGCTGTTCTCACAGCTGCTTAATTTGGGTTTCCACATGCTTGAAAGCGCTGTGGTGAGATAGGAAGTTAGCAAGGTCCTTGACAGCTTTGTTGTCTATGTTAAAACAGTGGGATAGAGCAAGGTGGGGATTAAGGTTGTGCAGAAGGATGTCCAGCCAGAGCTTTTGTTGAGTAACAGATACAAGAGACTTTAATTAAACTTTGGTGGAAGATAGGGAAACTGAAGGCTGTTTCTTTCTATTCCACAAAACAGGAAAACCGTGCAGGAGTATGATGAATCCCATGTGACTTATTTGGGTTATTGCATTGTTTCCACCATTGGAGTCGCTGAAACACTCAATGTCTTATTTAAAACCAAACAACTTTAACCTGAGAGCAAGATTTTTTTTGTGATTTAGATATTGCCAGGAGTGTTTGGCTTCCAGCCAATGTTGAAGACCATGATTGACATTGAATTGTGAGAGGGTGGATACTGCGTGTGACAGATCAGGGAAAGTTTGGCTAGCAATAAAATTTAGGAATCCTGATGATGATCAAAAGTTGATGTTCAGTTTAAGGAATTCCCCGTCCTCTTCATCAGATGCTTGAGATAAGTGAACATTTGGAGTCATGGGAGTGGATATTGCTTTGGATTTGAGTAGGCCTAATTCTTCTAGTGAAAACTCAATGTGTTTTGATTGCAATAGAGCTGGACCCTGGGGAGTGTTAACAAGCTGATTACCAAGGATCTTCTGAAGAGGCCCTTTGTGAGAAATTGAGAAACATGATCAAAGCTTCTTTTGGAAGTTGGTGGAATTGCCCACAACAATTAATAATAATCTTTTCTTGCCAGATAGATTAGTTTTCCTCATTGGGAGGAGGAATGGCATTGATGGAGGCCTTGAGAGCAACCTGATGAAAGTAGTCATTTGCTCCTTCTGGTTTTTACATTTTAGGTGGCTTTGAGTTGTCCTTTGGCTTTTAACCATGATAAGATTGAGATGTGATTTATTTGAACTGAAAAACAGCAGAAGTATAGAATTTATTTGAAGGGTAGAAGACAAATATGATGGTACAAGAATGATAGAGGCAAGTAGATGTAGAAAGATAACTTTAGTTGAAGGAACTGAGTTGTCAGAGGCGTTGAGTCAGTGTAATCTTGAGGACTAGGTTCTTACCAGGCATGGATACATGGACGATGAGACTTGTCAGGAAAAAGTTATAGGAGAAGTCAAAACCAATCAAGAAGAGAGTCAATTTGAGGTGAGTTGTGAGTTGAGAGGAGGATCAAGAAGAAGAGATCAGGCAATAGGTTGAGAGGAGTCAGGCAGATGAAATGAGAAAGTAAGAGAGGTGTATTGGAATAAAAGAAGTAGACATATGGAGATTGGAAAGAAGGAAAGAAGAACTTGAGAAGGGAGGAAGAAGAGAAGAGGAAGAACTGCCGGTCCCCTTGTTAGAGAAGTCTGACACAATACAGGCACACAAGGTGTCAAACCAACTTTTAGGTGCCTGTTTGAGCCCATATAAGGATTTGTTGAGTTTGAAGTATGGGAACTGTGAGGTACATCCATTGGGTTGTTTGATGAAAACTTCTTTGTCAAGTGGGGCATGCAGAAAGGCTGATTTGATGTCAATCTGAACCATTTCTAGGGCATGGTTAAAAGAGTAAACTAAGAGAGTTCAAAGAGTGAAGTTTTGAAAGGCTTAAAAGGATTGTTTGATTTCAGCAAGGAGTGATCAAAGAAAAGAGAAAGAATTGAGAAGAAACCTTAAAAGAACCAGATAGCGTGGTGAATAGACAGAGGAAGTGCTGGAGGAAAGGAAAAAGAACAAATAAGCATGAAAGAGAGGGTTGATACTGTTTGAGACTCTTGATGTTGGTGATGAGAAAATCTTGAGCTGTAGGGATAGCTGATGTTTGATGTCAATGGTAGCTGGTGATTGATGTCAATGGTAGCTGGTGATTGATGTTGATAGTAGCTGATAGTTCAAGAGTCCCCTGGCTGAATCCATTAATGATCTTCCAGGATCTGGGCCAGATGGGTGGGAAGCAGATGCACAGAAATTCAGAATTGGAGCTTTGGCAGTGGTTGATTTTGAAGGACGTGCATGCAGGTGAATGAAGTGACAGTGGATTCAAAGATGTGGCAACAGCGGGTTGAGGGACATGGAAGGAAACTTATAGAGAAACATAGAAAGAAATGAAATAGAAAATAAAATAAGAAACAGAAGAATGAAGAAAATAATATGAGGAAATAGTTTGAGCATGTACTTGAATACCAACAGCCTCCCTTGCTCAAATTATTCTGATATGTTGAGAGCGTTCAAAGCATGGCAAAGAGCTATCTGGGGCACCGGTTTGGTGAGAAAGTCCACAAGGTTTCTTTTGGAGGATACCCTTTGAAGCTTGATGGCGTTCTTGAGGATTTTGCTACAAAAATAATGGAATCACAGTTCCATATGTTTTGTGTGGAAAGTGGAATGGTTAGCTTGGTTGAGAGCTAGCTTAATAAATCCTTTTTTGTCCTTGTGAATGGTGGATGGTCTGGCCACTTCTCCCGGCAAAAATTTTCTCATGAGCAATTTCACCCAGCTCAGCTCCTTGATGGCATTGCCCAGCGCCTTGTATTTGGCTTCAGTGGTGGATAAGGATAAGGTGGGTTGCTTTCTGCACTCCCTAGTGATGACCCTTCCAAGCCAGCGGACAACCAACCCAGAGACCAACCTTCTGGTGATAGGACAAGTTGCCCAGTAGGCATTGACATACGCTTCAAGGTGAGGGGAAGAGGAGGAGGACCCAAAAACTATTCCATAGCTTGAACTGTGTTGGAGGTATTGCGGGATGTGTAGGGCCGCTTGAAAGTGGTGTAGATTGGGATTGACAAGGAATTGAGCCAGGTAATTTACAGCAAAGGTTATGTTGGGTCTTGTGCATATGCTGATATGATTAAGCTCCCCAACAATCTTTCTGTAATTGGTGCCCAATTGGAGGAACTCCTCATGGTCCTCCTTGCTTGAGGTGTACAGCTTGCCGTAAGGTTTGAAGGGAGTTGAGAACAATTTTTGAGGCAGAAGCAAGTATTTCCCACATACTTGATTGATGTAAGAGCTGTGAGAAAGCTTTAAACCATTTGGAAGGTGACTGACATTCATTCCTAGTAGCAAGGATGCCAGTCCCAAGTCCTTTATTTTGAACTTGGAGCTGAGCTGGCCAATGAAGACTTCCGGTTGGTCGCTGAATACTGCAATGTCATTGACATGAATTTAGAGGTAGGTGGTGTGCTTCCAGAATACACATTGATTAGCCTTTCTCTTATGGAAGCCACAGTCAATCAGCCAGTTGCTGAGAGTTTCATACCAGGCCACTGGTGCCTGCTTGAGACCGTACAGGGCCTTCTTTAGCTGGAGATGTTTGACACAAGCCATGTTGATGTACGGGGGAGGGGCAAGGTAAACTTCTTTGCGCAGCGGGGTGTTCAGAAAAGCAGATTTTATGTTGACTTGGTGAAAGTTCAGCTTTAGATGGGCAGCAAGAGGGATCAGCCTTTGGAGGGAGGTCTTGTCTCTGGCGGGTGAGAAAGTAGAGGTGAATTCAACACCGCACTGTTGGCTGAAGCCTTGAACGCAGTGTTGGGCTTTGAAATCAACAATCCAATTTTGATTGTTGTAGAGACTCCTGTGGGATTATATAAATAAATTAGCAAATAGCTTTCTGGAAGTCCTTGAAGGGGAATTTAGTATTACTTCTACTCGTTTAGAGTATTAGTAAGACTAAGAGTGGTTTTGAATTGCCTTCCCTTCTAGTACTATAGTAAGTCTGCACAATAATTGATTTAAATCAATTGCTGGTTTTCTTTGTGACTTAATATAGGTCTCAGATCAGGCCTAGATCAGTTATTAATTTTTATTGGTAGGGTTTTGTTGAAGAATAGGCCAGATGTATTGGGTTATTGGTTACTTATTGATCAGATATGTTTGATCTTAACCAATATACCAATATATTTAAAGGTTTCAAGGGTTTATCAGAGGGATGGTTCAGGAGAGGAACCAAGGATGGTTTTACCCACAGGGGGCTGGGTAGAGGAAAGGTTGTTAGTTTCTTATTGTTGTGCTCTCTTTCTTTGTAAGGGTTATTTATTTATTGATGGGTGGTGTTTCTTTAATATGGTGCTGAATATTTAGGTCACAGAAGAACCCTTATTCAAGCACCTGTTGGGTGGTTTAATTGGTTAAATATGGGTAATTACTTGGTTTCTGATTTCTTGTTTTGTTTTATAACTGATTCACTACTAATTTTTATCTGGGTAGGTACCACAGATGGATGGGCCAAAAGGGCCTGTTAGGTTGGTGAGTGCTAGGCTGATGGGGATAGGCCAGATGGGTGATCATAAAACCTGGATAGGGCAGAGAGGCCCTCCTTGAATAGAAAATCTGGTCCTTAGGGGATGCTCAGGGCTTCCCCAGAGGGTGACCTGGGGCTTCCCCTGTTACAGTGGTATACAGGTACATGAGACATTTTAGCTGGTTGGAAAAAGACACTGCATGAAACTGAGGCAATTCTGCTGGTTAGACAAAAGACACTTCATGAAACTGAGGCAATTCTTCTGGTTGGGAAAGGATTGTACAGGGTTTTCATGCCTGCACAGCCTTGCATAAATTGCTGTGAGGTGCTGATAAGGTTGTTCTGGTACTGGTTTCTTATTTGGTACTGACTGTTCTTCCTGAATGTATTGCTGTGCATTCACTGGTGGTTTGTTTGGTGCTACTTGCTTCTGCCTTCATTTATTTCTGTGCATTACTGGTGGTTTGTTTGGTGCTGCATGGTCTTGACTGCCTGCATATATTTCTGGGTAGTGCTGGGGGTTGTTGTTACTGGTGGTTTTTTTGGTATCACATTCTTCTGAATGCATAAATTGCTGTGTGATGCTGGAATTGTTTGATACTACATGATTCTGGCTGCCTGCATGTGTTGCTGGGTAGCCCTGTATACTTCTGCATAGCCTTATGTAGGTGTATTTTCTTGTTTTTTGGGATTTGGTTGAGACTTGTTTCACTTCCTCCTGCCTATAATGTCCTGTATACTTCTGCATTAGTCTTGTGTATGTGTATTTGCTTGTTTTGTTTGGAACTGGTTGAGACTGGTTCTACTTCCTCTTGCCTATACTGTCGTGTATACTTCTGCATAGCCTTGTGTAGGTGTATTTGAATGCATCCTGGGTGAGGTGACAGGAGCTGAACTAGTTGCACTACCTCCTGTATCAGTATTGCTGTATTCTGGCTGAGGTGACAGGGTTGGTGTATGGTTGTGGTGTTGAGGGTAAGCTGTTACTGGTATGTACTTGAGGGTTTGCAAAGTCTGTCTTTACGCCTTCCACAGAGCTGTGAAACCTGGTTGGGTATGAGTTTGCCACAGTTGAAGGGTTCTTGGGCTGTATCTTCTAATCCATGAGGGATAGGGTGCTAATTTGGATCAGTGACTATAGGTTATTTTGGATGTAGAATCCATTTCTGAGGTTTATTTGAGGGTTTGAGCTGTTTTTATAGTACAAAAGTGAGTCTGATGGCTATAAGACAGGTTTAGGCTACCAAATTGTCTTGTTTGGTTTGAAAGACCCAAACGCACTTGAGTCCTAGCTTGCCATCAGGAAGGGTAGATTCTTCCCAGACTTGGTAATCAAGCAGTTTGAACTCCTTGTGCTTCATTTCTTCAAGCCATTCCTCTTGGTATTTGGAACTGAGAGCCTCCTGGACTGATGTGGGATTGGAATAGTTATTTTCAACAATGAGGTAGATGGAGGGAAGTCCTATTTTTGAGTTGGGACTTTGTGGATGGGGAATGATATTTGCATGGGTTAGCCTGTTGTGAGACAGTTGATGGGTGGGGGGGGGACTATTGACAGCAGGTGAAGTGACAGGATGGGGAGAAGTATGAGAAGATTCATGCACAAAAGGAGAAGTGTTAGGAAGGACAACAGAAGAGGAAGGGGGAGTAGGGGAAGGAACAGCGGGGGAGTGGTTCAAAGAGTTGTTAGTAGGAGGAGGGAGAGAAGAAGATGGAGTCAGCATGAGGTTGGAGCTGGGAGAGCCAAAAGATGATTTGAATCCGGATGGAGAGGGAAAGGAGAGCTTGTCAAAGGAGGTGTTTGCGGAGATGAAGATTTTGGAGGAGTCCAGATCAAGCAGTCTGAATGAAAAAAAGTCATTGAAATACCCAAGGAAAAAAGCTCTTTTGCTGGTGAGGAGAAGTTTGAAGGTTTGATTGGCCTTGGGAATGACAGCAAAAGAGGTGCATATGAATGGTTGTAAGCAGTTGAGGTTGAAAGATTGTCTGTGCCATACTTTGTAAGGAACAATGTTGCCATGGGACCTTGAAGGGAGTAAGTTGAGAATGTGGGTGGGGTTGTTGATGGCCTCATCCCAGAATTTCAGCGGAAAGTTACTTGGGTTCAGCAGACATCAAGCTGTTTCCAGAATGAGGCAATTTTATCTGTTGGCAAGACCGTTTTGTTGAGGAGTGTGAGGGGAAGAAAAGTGCTGACTAATTCCTTTTTCAAGACAGAAGGAGTGGAGGTTGGAGATGAATTTGCCGCTGTTTTTGGAGATCAGAAGCTTCACGGTATTCCCAGTTTGACATTTGGCCCACGCCAAAAAATCTTTAATTGGGGAAACAGCCTCATTTTTCTGTTTGAGGAGAGCCACAGACCAATATCCAGAGAATTGATCCATAAGGGAAAGAAAATAGGAAAACCCAGAGTTTGAGGTGATGGAGAAAGGTCCAAGGATTTCCAGATGAACAGCTTCAAGGAGATTGGTAACCATTTTAAATTTGTGATTGAAAGGTGTTGAGACTTGCTTGCAAGTCTTGCAGATCTGACAGGTGGTAGGTTGAATATCAGAACCGTTGGACCACAGATTGAGGGTCTTGAGAGATTGAAGGCTAGCGTGACCAAGGTGTAGATGCCAGAGATTGTCCGGGGCTTTGAGAAGCATTGTGGACTGGTTGCATTGCAGGAATTTAGTGCCGCAGAGTTCAGTTAGCTTATTGTATGTGGTGCCAATGAAGCTGATCTTATCCAGCTTCACCTCAAATCCTGAGTATCCAACTTTGGAGAAAGTTGCCTTAGAGGAGTTTATTTGAGTGAGGGAGATAAGACACCAATTAATAGAAGGAATGAGCAGAACATCCAGAAAGATGATAGTTGAGCCAAGATGATTGATGAGCTCAGATGAGCTGGAATGTGTAGCCGCAAGAGAGTTGTTAGGGGAGCCGGTTCCCACTTCAAGGTGTATGGGTGTGCATTCAAACAGAAACTGGGGGTTGTTAACTATGTGGTGACTTGCGCCAGAATCCAGAACAGAAAGGTGAGAGTATTTTCCATTGGACAACAGGTAGATCTGAGCGTTGAAGTGAAGCTTGGCGCTCTTAGAGTTGCTTTCATTGTTGGTGGTTGGGATTTCATTGGAAGAGTGGAGGTTGGATGAGGGGTTTTTGTTCCAGTTGGGTCTGAGATGGGGATGCACAAACCAAAATTTGCTTTCTAGGTGCTTGGCTAAAGGGTTATGGTGTCCTTTGGAACAAGGATTTTTGGGTCTTTTCTTCACTGTGGACTTGTGGAGTGAGACGGAAGGGGGTGCATCCAGAATTTTTTTGGCTTCAGGCAGACAAGAAGATTCAAGGTGAAGGACTTTGCGGAGTTTGTTCAAGATGCCAGTTGGGTTCTGAAGGAGGGAATTGCTGAGAATCAGAGAGTCAATGATGTAGTAGAATGAGCTTGGAAGTTTTGCAAGGATAGTTTAGCTAAGAATATCAGGAGGAAATTTGAGTCACACAACTGTGAGTTTGTTCATGAGTTTTCTACAGTCCTTGATGTAGGTTGTCAGATCACCTTTGAAGAGATAGCAAATGAAGTTGAGCCAGATGCGGCCAGGGTTATTTGAAGATTGCAAAGCATATTGTTTGAGAATTGCCTTCCAGATGGCGTGGGGATCTCAATTGTTGTTTTTGTTGACTATGGATTCAAAGGCAGATTCACTAAGATGTTGGATGATTATGTCTGCGGCTTCAAACACCTCCTTCTTTTGAGGGCTAGTCAAAGGTGACGGAGGAGGTTCAACAGTAAGTTTGAGAAGTCCTTTTCTGCAAAGGTATCTCTTGATCCTGAGACTCAAAGAAGGGAATTTTGAATGATTCAACAGAGGGTTGTTGAGCTTTGATGAGTTTGGTTGTTCTTCTGAGTTGGACAAAGAGCCTATCTGGTCCAGTAGCTGGGACTGTAAATCTAAAGTTTTGACAGGCTTAAAAGAATTGTTTGATTTCAGCAAGGAGTGATCAAAGAAAAGAGAAAGAATTGAGAAGACACCTTAAAAGGACCAGATAGCTTGGTGACTAGACAGAGGCAGTGCTGGAGGAAAGGAAAAAGAACAAATAAGCATGAAAGAGAGGGTTGATCCTGTGTGAGACTCTTGATGTTGGTGATGAGAAAAGATTGAGCTGTAGGGATAGCTGATGGTTGATGTCAATGGTAGCTGGTGATTGATGTCAATGGTAGCTGGTGATTGATGTTGATAGTAGCTGATAGTTCAAGAGTCCCCCGGCTGAATCCATTCATGATCTTCCAGGATCTGGGCCAGATGGCTGGGGAGCAGACACACAGAAATTCAGAATTGGAGCTTTGGCAGTGGTTGATTTTGAAGGACGTGCGTGCAGGTGAATGAAGTGACAATGGATTCAAAGATGTGGCAACAGTGGGTTGAGAGACATGGAAGGAAACTGATAGAGAAACATAAAAAGAAATGAAATAGAAAATAAAATAAGAAACAGAAGAATGAAGAAAATAATATGAGGAAATAGTTTGAGAATGTACTTGAATACCAACAAAGAGTAACAATCAATCCAGTGGGGGAGTAGGTTTTTCCATCATCTCAGAATTTGAGATAATTGAAGCCCTGAACACACAGTATTGATTTAAATAGGGAGTTGGAGTCATTGGGTTTCTCTTTCAGTCGGCAGACCCAGATTGTGGATAGCGCCTGCTTTCCATCTGGAAGAGTATGACATCCCTCCCAGACTTTCAGCATACCAATACAAGCTAGCTTGACCTTCATGTGTTCCAGCCAACAGATTTGGTAAGGACTTTTCTCTACTTCTTTATAAGATTTTGGTATTGACCGCATTAGAAAGCCGTATCTCTGAGGGCTCTGAATATTTGATTGATCACAAAGATGGTAGGGATTGTCTGAGTTGAGAAGATCCATTATTTGATTTTAATCCAAAACACTAGAGTTGGATTTGGAGCACGTATCAGTTTCTGGCTCCTGATTAGAAAGAGAAGATGAGGGATTGGAAGCGGAGGATTTGGATTCAGTGGTTGGAGAGTTAGAATGGGGAAGATTGGCAGATGAAGTCGGGGTTTTTTTAGGATAGGGGAGGTAAGGATGTCAGTAAGGGGTTCCTTATTAAGAATAGAATCAAAAGAAGAGTTGGAAGAAAGTGAAGGGGAATTGTCAAATTTCATTTTTTCAAAGATTTTAACATGCTTGCTACAAATAATAGATCCTGATTCTGGGCAGAAGACCCTGAAAGAGTTCAGATAAAGGTTGAATCCCACCAGGATTACCTTGATACCCTTTTTGCAAAGTTTGGAGTAATGCGGTCTGTTGCCAAGAACAATGGTCTTGGAAGCCAGAGTTTGGAAGAGTTTTAATTTTGGAATTTTATTGTGCCAGATTTCAAAAGGAGATTTTTTGAGTTTTTCAGAAGGGATTGAATTGAGAATTTTTCATACACTGAACATGATCTCATCCCACAGGATTGGTGGAATGGTCATATCAATCATGTTTGTTCTTGTTGCTTCCAGAAGTATTTGGTTTCCACGTTTGGAAACAGGATTGTGTTGAGGAGTATGGGTTCTGAGGTTGTATGTAAGATGCCGTTCTGTTTCAGGAAGGAAGAGAGTTTAGAATTGACAAATTCATTGCCATTATTGGAGTGGAAAATCTTAAGCATTCTGTTGAGGCAATTTGAGTGGAGCTTGATGAAGTTGATAACTTCTTGAATGGCATTGGATTTGAGCTTGATTGGAATACAGGTTCTGTACCTGGAGAAGTTGTTGGTGAGTAGGAAAAAATATTGATACCCTGATTTGGAGACAGGATTTTTGGGTTCACAGACATTGGCCTGGATGAATTCAAAAGGGTGAGAGCTGGGAAGAATGTGGCTTTGGAATGGGGCTTGATGAATTTTCCCTTTTGCACAAGCGGTGCAGGAGTTGAGATCCCACTTTAAGTTAAGGAAGGAGGTAGACAGGAGTTTTACTTGCTCACAATTAACACAACCAAAAAATTTATGTATGGTTGACATGGAGAGGAAGGCATGAAAGTTAGAGACATTTGGGTTTGATTTTTCTATGTAAAGAAGATTTACACGGATTTGACCAGACATGATTATTTCACCTTCAAAAAACACTCCAAAGCTTTTAGGGTTGAGTTGAGCAAGCATGCAGCCTTTTTGGATAAGTTGACCGAGAGAAACCACATTAACGGCAAGATTGGATACAAGCAGGGAATTGGTAAGGGTAATTCCAGCTGTTTTGGTATGAATATTAGCCTTTCCAGCTCCTTGGGACATGATTGAGGCGTTTGGTTTACCTGTGTTTACCTTGGTGCTATCATCCTTGAGCCAATCAAAGTAGTTGGGATCATTGAAAATATTGTTTGATGCACCTGAATCCAAGAGGAGGGAAGTAAAAATGATGTGGTGTAGGTGGGTGATGGCAAAAGTATAAGCCAGATTGACAGAGGACTTGGAGTTAGATGCTGGCAGTGTTTCAGTTCAAGGAGTGGTATTGTTTCTCAAACCATTGTAGTTTGGTCAAAGATGGGGATACAGAGCAAACAATTTGTTCTTGAGATGGAAAGCCTGAGGGTTGTGCCAATTGGGCTTACATTGTAGGAGTTCTTGACTGGCAAGCATGGCACAAGCGTAGTTTCCCGCTTCTACCTTGTTTTTGATCTTATTCAAGTTTCTGAGCACCAAGTCCCCATTGATTTTGGCCTCACCAAGCAAATGTGTTATTGTGGTCTTCAGTGGTTCAAGTTGAGGAGGAAATTTGTATCAAATAAAATAGGCTGCAATTTTGTCATCCATCTTGATTTAAATCTCCAAAATTTGGAGCAGACACAATTGTATGTCAGTGATAAATTTTCAACTTTCTTGGGAGTGAAGGCAAGATTGAGGAAATTGGAGAAGATCCGCAATTGATTTGCTGCTTGTGAGGAGGCTTAGTACTTGTTGATTGACTTCCAAAGCGCAATGCCGTTCAATGGGTTGTTTTCCTTTACACAGTCAATTTAAGTTCAATTGTCTAGCTTAGCCAGGATGTATCCAGCAATCTTTAGGTTTACATTTAGTGGGCATTCCTAATCTTCTGAGGCATTTAGCCAGTGAGAAATTCCTTTGAGGGAGAAGATGGTGGTCAATTTCAATTGCCAAAGAGAGAAGTTTGATTTTTGGAGATTGGGAATTGAGTCTTTCAGGGTTTTTAGAAGAGAGGAATTCAAGTCTGCTGGTCCAGTTGAATCCATATTTCCGGTTTATCAGTTTGTTGCTTTTGGCTTTCAACCATTAAAACTTGAATGTTGGATTTCAAAATCTAAGACCAGCAGAGTCTTTAACAGAAAAGGGAAAACAAGCTTGAAAAACAATATCAAAGAGACTCTGAGATTATATGGAAAGCATCTTACCAGTACAACAGGGCTGTGAGTGAGGAGACAGAAGATGAGGCCCAACGGAAACATTAGAGGAGGTAGGAGAATGGAGGAGGACTAAAATGGAAAGTCAAAAAAGAAATATAAATATGATTCCTGGAATGATGAGACTAAAAAAGTTAAGTTAAATTGTCTCACATCTAGACAGAACTTGAGGTTGAAAGCCATCAAAAAGGGACAGAACTTTGAGGAAGTGAATCAATGATGGTCAAGGATGTTACTGATACTTGAGGATATTAATTGAGGATGTTTCTGAGACGTGAGGAAGGAATTCAAGGAAGTGGCAAAGTAAAAGTAAGAAAAGGAAATAAGGATAGAGGATTGATGGGAGGAACAGGGAGATCAAGGGAGAGATTGGTGAGAGGATTGAGGGAGAGAAATATGAGAGGATTGAGGCAGAGATTGATAAGAGGAGCGGGAGGATTGAAAGAATATCCAAGGAGAGAGGACTGGAATCAAAGAAGATGGAAGTGAAGGTTGAGAATGAAGGTGAGGATCAAGAGGTGGATTGATGAGACAAAAGTAATCCATATTTGGAGTGTTTACACCGGGAGGTGTAAGAATTCAGAGTGAGATTGGCTGTCAACTCAACATATACTCACAGAAAGGTGCATGTCAGTTTCTACCTTCCTGTATTGATTGGAAAGGATCACAATTTGGTTCATGCCTCTGGCTAGACAGTCTGATCTCCTAGTAGGTCAATGCCATTGTAACAAGAGACAGTCCAACAACCACTGATAAGTAAATCAGCCGAGGCAGGGCTTAAGCTGGTCACATAAAAAGACCTCCAAAAACCTCTCTACTCTGGTACATGTGCTCCTTATGGTGCAATTTTTTCCAATCATGTAAATCCACTTAAAGGGTTGATGAATGTTTTAAATCCCATATTCATTGAATTTAGCCATAATAAAAAATTAAAAATACCTCAAAGACTTCAGTTATTTTGTCACCAATATGGTTTCTTTTCACTAAAGTTTTAATCAATAAACTAAATAAAAATCATTGTGCAACATAAGGCATTGATAGACTGGTTCAACAATAGGGTTTTAAAATATTTCGGCACTTAGGTGTGGGCCACGTACAAGTTTAATCAAAATGGGATGCAAATATGGGTCTCTAAGGCCCATTGGAAAATCACACAGACTGTATGGGACTGTGTGGATGTCACTGATTTGAGTAAACTGGCCTCAAAAAAAAATGAAAAAAGTGATTTGGGACAAAGGCCCTCACAGGCCAACTGGGCTGGATGGGCCTTTGAAACCCAATGGGCTTGAGGAGCCATTATTGGGCCTCCTCTGTATTATGGACCTTTTAGGCCCCTTGGCCGGCTGGCTCAAGTAGCCATTTTGAAAATTTAGGCTATGATGGCCCACTGGGACAGTTGCATGTGTTGCCGCCCAACTGGGGCCTCTGTCTCCTGTCTTTGGCCCATTTGGGGCCCAATATCCCATGCAGGACTGGTGTAGGGGGAAGGGGGAGTTGTTTGGAGTCCCTCCACCCTGGCCAGTTGTTGCGGTGGGGGGGGGGCGGGTGCAAGGGTCCCAACCCCAATCCCCTCACTTCCATTGAGGCAAGGGAGGGGACAAAAGGACCAGGCAGGTTGAATAAAAGCAACCAGTGTGGAAACAAAGACAGTGTTACCCTCCTAATTGCCTTGAGTTCTGGTATTGATGGTCCTAGCGTCTGTAAGGATAAGGATGCTCCAGTAAAGAGAGAGAGATATAGAGAGATATAGAGATGAATTTCCTTTCCTTTCCATATCCTTCCATCCATGTATATATTTCCATCTCCTACAAGCATGGTTTTATAGAACGGACTTTATACCCACCCTCTCAACCCTACCCTAAGTAAAAGCAAACAAAAAACAGAAAAAGAAACACTAGAAACCAGAATGCTAGCCTAACCCTAACCCTTTCCCATACCGCAACCACCCTCAAGCCCGCCTACCTTTACAAACACCAGGTTTTTCCTTCTCATAACACGGCCCTCCCCCGCGCCCTACTAAGAGCCCCTCACGTTTTCCATATCTGTCTGGCGCTCCGCGTGATTTCCTGCCCCGCAGGTTGGCCCATGCTTGCACGCGCCCAGACCACTCCTATAGCCTTGCTCCTATAGCCCCAATTGCCCCGCTCTATCCTCCCAAACTAGCTGCCAGAAAAACTGGTTGGGCCCACTCCATTCTTGGGTATCTGATTTCCAAGCGGGCCGCAATGAGGGCGCCAACTCCAATGTCTGAGTAGGCCATGATGAGCGCGCCGACTGCAATGTCCAAGCAGGCCGCAATGAGCGCACCAACTGCAATTTCCAAGCCAGCCGCAATGAGCGTGCCAACTGCAATGTCTGAGTGGGCCGCAATGAGTGCGCCGGCTGCGGCACGGTTCCCAATCCAAGGCTATATAACAACACCACATCCCCCCCAACTTGAGTTCTGTCCCCAGAGATCTTCCCACCGTTACCTTGAAAATACCCACCCGTTCCCATTACACCCATCTGTAGAGAAGAACACAGATAATAAAGGGAGGCCAACCAAGAACAGAGAAGGAAAGAGAAGAAAAAGTTGTTTTTTTTGAAGCAATCTTCTCCTTGTCCCGCCTTGTATTCTGCCATTTTTTGTGGGGCTTTTCCTTTCCTATACGGACCTGGCATTGCGCCGCCCCCATTTTCCTGCAATACTATCCCTTCCTTTTGTCCCCCCCAGACCTAGCGGCTGTCCCAGTGGTTTGCAACCTTCCGCTCCGCTGGAAGAGAAATTTGCACAGCCTCATCCAATCCCACAAGGGTCATGTCCACAGGCTGTTCTCCCAAACTTCCTTCTCAGCCCGCCTTCTGTTGTGAAGGCCCTTGCAACCCCAACCTCCTTCTCCCCAGCCATACTGTTGACGCCCAATCCCATCCTGTTGCGCACCTGAAGCCCTGCCGCACGTGTCTGTACCACCAATGCCAAAATCTCCACTAGCTGTGATGGCAACAGGCCCACCGTTTGCCCATCAATCCCGCACTCCCCACGCTCCACGTCCTTCCATTCCGCATGCATTCTCCCCACTGTCAAAGGGGTCAAACTACAGTTGCGATTCTTCAATGCCCGTTCCGTTCCTTCCGCCACTGCTCCTATCCTCTCCGCAAGACTCATCCGTCGTTCACTGGTTCCCAAGCCGCGTGCAATATCCACTCCCATCCCCTTCTCCGCAGGACTTGCCTCCCGCCCATTGGTTCCCAAGCTGCGCGCAATATCCCCTCCCATCCCCTTCTCCACAAGACTTGCCTGCCGCGCGCAATATCCGCTTCCCCTTCCCTTGTCCTTGCTTGCTTCATAGAGATGGGCTGATCCAACTTTGCCAAGACCAGCTTTCCCAACACGTATCCTGTCTCCGCTGGGGAAAGCAATCCCGCGTTTGAATCCATTATCTGGTTCTTCCGTCCCGACCGCCAATAGCTGTTATTGAAACCATACATGCACACCTGGGGCGCAGGCGCGCTAGGGAGCTGAAGACCTTTCAAATAGATTTTAAGGTCCCTTGCCAACTCTGCAAGTTCACTTACCCAAGGGATGGTTGCCAGTGGTGGGGCCCAAGCACACGCTGCTGCCTAATCCAATCCCGCTTGCAACCAGATCCCACCGCGCTTGCCTGCCTTGTAATCCAATTCCACTTGCAACCGGACCCCGGCGCGCATGCCTGCCTTGTCATCCAGTTCTGCGTAATCCCATTCCGCTTGCAACCAGACCCTGCCGTGCGCGCCTGCCTCTTCCGTGGATTGTTTGAAATTGCCTTCCTGGAAACAAGGATTGCACTTCCCCCATCTTTCCAGAATTTCCCCCTTTGGTTTTGGCCAATCAAGGATTTGATAGCCTTCCATCTCTTCCACGTTGCAAAGGTCTTCCGCATCCATGATGAAAAGGACAACATGGCGTGCTTTGTTGGAATCAGATGCGCCTTTGTAGTCTGCAATCACTTCATATTGTGAGATGAATTGCTCCACATCCCAAGTGTTGAGTCCAATGTGAGGGTAATCCTTTGGGTTGATGCGGGAATGGCGGGAGGAGGAAGATGAAGGAGAAGCAACCGCTGGTGGAATTTTCAGTACCTTTGAGAGACTTGAGAAGAAAGAATTTTCCCGGCCAGACCCCCAGATGTGGAAACAAAAAGAGAGATACTCACCTGATTGCCTCAAGTTCTGGTATTGATGGTCCTAGCCTCTGTAAGGATAGGGATGCTCCAGTACAGATATATATATATATATATAGATGAATTTCCTTTTCTTTCCTTATACTTCCATCCATGTATATATGTCCATCTACTACATGCTGAGGTTGAGAGCACAGACTTTATACCCACCCTCTCAACTCTATCCTAAGTACAAGCACAAAAACAAATAAAAAAGAAACCCTAGAAACCAGAACCGTAGCCTAACCCTAACCCTTTCCCTTACAGAAAACACCCTCAAGTCCTCCTACCATTACACACACCCGGTTTGTCCTTCTCATGACGCAGCCCTCTGCTGCGCCCTACTTGGAGCCCTCACATTGTCCATATCCCCCTGGCGCGCCGCTTGATTTCCTGCCCAGCCGGTTGGCCCGCTCCTATAGCCTTGCTCCTATAGCCCCAATCCTATATCCCAATTGCACCGCTCTATCCTCCCAAACTAGCTGCCTGAAAAGCTGGTCAGGCCGGCTCCATTCTTGGGTCTCCAATGTCCAAGCGGGCCGCCATGAGCGCCCCAACTCCAATGTCCAAGCGGGCCGCAATGAGTACGCCAACTGCAATTTCCAAGTGCGCTGCAATGAGCCCGCTAACTGTGGCACAGTTCCCAATCTGAGGCTATATAACAACACCACACTGGCCGTGGGGGGGACCCAACCACCTTTCCCAACTACAGGGGCCATTCTCCCCCCCCCCCTGTTACCAAGGGGGAGAAGCAATGAGCTGATAGGCGGCTGTTGTTGGAGCTGCAGCGCTGGGGGGTATTTTTGCTCCCTCCATTACCTATGGGGAGGGGGAGAAACAACAGTGTTTTGCACCAAAATTCTATTTTTCAGATGCATACATCAAAACACTAGAGTTTTGGTGCAACATGTGGGGGGGGGGGAACAAAGATTTCTCCCCAAATCTTCTCACCTCCATTGCTGCTGCAGCTGCGGGGGGGGGGAGGGGATTGTTGATACCTCCATTTCTGAAAGGGAAGGGGAGCAAAAATGGTGTGTTGCATCAAAATTCTGGTGTTTGGATGCATACATCCAAACACTAGAGTTTTGGTGCAATGGGTGAGGGGGCGCAAAGATTTCTCCCCCCATCCCCTCACCTCTATTGCTGCAAGGCAAGAGGGGAACAAACCAACCATGCCAGTTGCATTAAAGAAAGAAGCGGTGGGGGGGACCTGACCACCCCTCCCAACAACAGGGGCCATTATCTCCCCCCCCCCCCCCCCCCGTTACCAAGGGGGAGAAGCAATGGGCTGATAGGGGGCTGTTGTTGGAGCTGCAGCGGTGGGGGGTATTTTTGCTCCCTCCATTGCCTCAAGGGAAGGAGAGAAAAAAAAATGTTTTGCACCAAAATTTTATTTTTCAGATGCATACATCCAAACACTAGAGTTTTGGTGCAACAAGTGGGGGGGGGGGGCGCAAAGATTTCTCCCCCAATCACATCACCTGTATTGCAGCTGCAGCTGTGGGAGGGATTGTTTCTACCTCCATTGCTGCAAGGGAGGGGGAGCAAAAATGGTGTGTTGCACCAAAATTCTGGTGTTTGGATGCATACATCCAAACACTAGAGTTTTGGTGCAATGGGTGAGGGGGCGCAAAGATTGCTCCCCCCATCCCCTCACCTCCATTGCTGCAAGGCCAGAGGGGAAAAAACCAACCATGCCAGTTGCATTAAAGAAAGCAGCAGTGGGGGGGACCTGACCACCCCTCCCAACTACAGGCGCCATTCTCCTCCCCCCCTCCTGTTACCAATGGGGAGAAGCAATTGGCTGATCTGGGGGAAGTTTTTGGAGCTGCAGCAGTGGGTGGGGGGGTTGATCCCTCCATTTCCACAAGGGAGGGGGAATAATGACCATGTGTTGCACCAAAATTCTAGTGTTCAGGTGCATACATCCAAATACTAGAATTTTGGTGAAACACATTGTAAAGTTCAAGTTGCATAAAAAACTAAACCAAAATGCTCCTGTTTGGATGCATGTATCCAAACAGGAGAATTTTGGTGCAACACACCATCATTTCTCCCCCTCCCCCTTCAACGTTTGAAGCAGTGTGATTCCACAGCAAATGAAAAAAAGTATGTTTTATAATTCATTAATTCCAAGGTGAATTCCATGTGAGTTTTAGTTTCATTAGTGTGGAACTTTAACTCAATTATGGTTTCTGCATTTTGGAATTACCAGTGACATCCATTTTCCGCCATGTTGAATTATGTGTGAATTTCAATTTTTTTCCAATGTAAACTTTGGTGAAGTCAAGATGCTTGATTTGAGAATAGAAATTTACTTTAAAGGGAGTCAATGGGCCAGAAAATGGGACTGGATGGTGAGATGGAGTCACTGGCCTGCCAGAGACTCTGATTTGGCCCTGGTGAGACCAGTCAATGATCCTAAAAAAAAAAGGTCAGTCATAAAAAAATAATCATGAATATCATGGATCAAAGAGGAGGAGGACCAGGAAAAATCAATTTATTGGGAGGAGGAGGAGGAGGAGGAGGAAGGGGAGGGGGGGGGGATTACCAGGATCAATCCATCAATTTGGAGGAGGAGGAGGAAAAGGGGGACTTAATAGGATGATTGTATAATCAATTGTTTGGAAGGTGGTGGGGGTGTAACTGGATGGATGAATCAATAATCAAATTGATTTAAGGGAGGAGGAGGAGGGGGGGACTTACCAGGATTATTGATTGATTGATTGGGAGCAGAACCTGAAGTAGGAGGAGGATGTGAACCAGGGGGGAATTTGTGAAGGATGTGGATGGTGAGGTGGTTTGGTGAGGAGGAGGAAGGAGTGGACCAGTGAGTGAGTGGGGTGAGTTTGGTGGTTTGGTGAGTGGTGAGGTATGAGGTGGAGGTTTTTTTTTTTTTTTTTTTTTTTAAGTCCACAAAGAAAAAAAAAACAATGATAAAAAAAACCATCAGTCAGCCTAGGATTCTTGGTCAAACAAAAAAAAAAAGAAAAATAGAGTCATGAGATTTTTTAACCTATTTAAGAAACCAAATGTTACACATCCAAGTGAGCCAGTGTGAGGGGTAGAATCTGTTCCCTCATGGAAGAAGATGAGGGAAAAGATAAGACAGGGATAATGATTTGAGGAGGATTGGGAATATTGCCTTAAAAATTTTTTTCCCATTCATTGTTGATGTCAGCCAGAGGGTTGTGAAAGATTACACAGCTGATAATCCAGTAAATGGGGGTCTTCATGTTGTTGGAATTTTGAAGCTGTTTTTTAATTTCCCTTAAGCTGGCCCATTGTCCTTTCTGAACACCTATGGAATGTTAAATCCAAATGGGTGATTGAGCAAAATGATAGTTGAAATAGATTTTTTTGAGATCATTGGAAGAAACACTCCAATAAGCTGGAACAAAATATTCCAAACTAACATAACCTGAATCAGCCAGAAGTTATTGATCTTGGTCAAAATAGTCCTCTGGTTGTTAGGCAATCTGCATCTGACTGAAAGAATATGAATTGTGACAAGAACCTGGAAGGCCAGCATGGAGGGACATGAACTTCTTTTTGTTACAAAAAACAAGTTTCAGTGCCACAGAGTATCTAAACAAACAGAGAAAACATATTTGGTAAGTTTTTTCTTGAAGTCATATAAAAATGATTGAATCAATTGCCTTTCCTTGAAATCAAAATGGTGGTTGCAATCCAGCTTGGGTTTTTTACTCAAGGGGATAGTGTTTCCATCAAAAAAACCTATGCAACCAGGAAAGCCTTCAGTCTCCATTACTTGGGATATCTCCTTGGGTTATTCTTTGTTTGGCAAACAAAGGAAGAAGAAGTGAAAAGATAGGATAGCAATCTTGACTCTTTTGGTTCATAAGTCAATGGTTCCAGCACAAAATTAGAATAGATTTCCTAATCAATGAATGGCTGCTCAATTGTTATTTGATCCCAATCTACAAAGAGAAACATCCAGTTGTTAGCTGGATTTCTTTGAGGATTAAAAGAATTTTTCTGGAAGATGTGTTGGTATTTAATCATCTCCAAAAGCTTCAGGAATGAATGCAAAAAGGTTTGGAACAGTTTCTGGAAGCTTAATTTGGGGAGGAGATGAAGCTTTTACCTTGCATATGTAGGTTTGTGGAGATTCTGCCTCCTTGAAACCATGTATTGCTTTTTAAATAGAGAATTCAAAGCTAACCAATTTGATTACTAATTGGAGTCTGAATCAGAGTCAGTTAATAAAAAAATTTCAGTCAGCTTTCTTGCATTTTCAAGCTTCTGCCAAGAAGTTTGATTGGAAATGTTGAGAAAGATGGTGATGGGATGTGGGGTGATGAAATGATGATGGGATGTGTGTGAAGCAATGGAGGTGAGATGTGTGTGAAGCAATGGAGATGGGATGTTTGTGAAGCAATGGAGCTGGGATTGGTGTGGATTTGCTGATGTGGGGGTGTGGATGGGTGTTTAGAAAGCATTAGATGGTGGATGGAGATTCATAAATGGCAGATTTGATGTTTGAAATCTGCCACTCCATGAAAAAAGCCAGTTAGGGGATATGTATATTTCCCAAATCCCCCATGAAAATGGAAGTTTTGGTATAAAAAAGGGAATTTTGAATTTGAAACCCAAAAAAACCCATTAAAAACTCAAAATGGGTTGTGTGGTGCAGTTTGCAACCCATTTGATTCATGAATTGCCATTTGCAACCAATCTGAGTCATGAATGGACATTTGCAATCCATCTGAGTTGTGAAAGGCCATTTGAAACCCATCTGAGTCCTGAATGGCCATTAGTGACCCATCTGAGTTGTAAAATGAAATTCACAACTCAAAATGGGTCCTTTGGGGCGGTTCACAGCTGTTTGAAACCCATATGAGTTGTGAAAGGCCATTCACAACTCCAGGGTTGCAAGCAAAAAAATAAAAAATGGAACTTAAAATAAAGTTAAATTAATGAAAATAAATTGAATTAACTAAGCAATTGAATAACCAAAAAAAATATAATAAAAAAGGCAAAAAAGGGATCCAAAATTGCCAAGGAATTTTATTTTGAATTTTTTGATTTTTTGAATCAATTTTTTCAGGTAAAATAATACATCCAAAAAATATGAAACAAATATTAAAAGGGTGATGATAAATTCACAACTCCAAGTTGTGTGGGAGTTGAGTAAGGCCCTAAACAGCCCAATAGATGTGTCCAAAGCGCGCATGGGGGCCCACAAACGCGTCTACACACATCCAAAAGGCCATTTCAACACATGTGACCCCCAGGGGGTTGAATACCCCCCATAAAAAAGGCATTTTTGGGTTGTGACATGGCCTTTTTGACACATGCTTGGGGGTATACAACCCCCAGGGATTTTTGCAAGAATTTGTGGGACCCGCTGGACCACATTTGGGTTCCACAAACCCAAATATGGGATCAACAAATTCTATGTGGGACTGTTGGACCACACCTAGTGTAAAATTCAGAAGCAACTAAAACCAGGATTCATTTTGTCAGGCATGAAGAAAGAATAAAGAAAAAGAGGATAAGGAATAAAGAAAAGGTAATAACCTAAAAACAGGATTTGACAGGAGTAAAACTGTGTGACGCAACACTGTAGCAACGGATCCTGAACACAAGCCTACACAACTCTTATTTAGATGATGACTGAGGAGACAGTTAGATGGAAACATCAGAAAAGATAGAATAG
Organism: Puccinia polysora; assembly: GCA_025617555.3. Classification (NCBI taxonomy): domain Eukaryota; kingdom Fungi; phylum Basidiomycota; class Pucciniomycetes; order Pucciniales; family Pucciniaceae; genus Puccinia; species Puccinia polysora. Next base: position 24,482,256 of record CM062621.1, read on the forward strand.
GAAGATGAGACTTACCTGACTCAAAGAAACCTTAATCCAGTGACACAACTGTTGTGGTTGTGTGAGGAACAGGACAGAGGTGTGCCTGAGTCAGGGCTGAAGTAGCCTCTGAGTGCCAATCCAATATGGAGGATTGGCACTGGAACACGCGTGAATTAAATTAGAGCACGCGGCACATTAGGTACAGCTTTGCAAAGATGTGAGACATGTGCCTTCACTGATGCACATGAGACTGAAAATAAAAGAAAGAGAATAAATGAAACTGAGAGATAATGAGGAAAAGGAGACAGAAATTCAACACCTAGCAATCCCAAAGTGAAACTCAAGTGATTCTAAAGTGAAATAAAGTGAAACTGAAAACCAAATCATTGAAACCAAAGTGAAAATAAAGTGAAAATGCAAAGAAAAATCCCACTAAACTTGATATTTCTCAACTCAAAAGTGAGCAAACTTTGTAGTTGTTCAAATGATAGTTGGATTGAATACTGAAGTCCCATTGCATTTTTTTTGAATTATGGGAACATTTGCAAGCCCTCCTTTTTGTGACATGGGTGCTTTGAAGAAATGAATTGATAGTGCCATTAACAAAGCTGCAGAAAAGAAGGATTTGGGTAATGAAACATTTGAAGCCCCAATTGCATCCTCATCTAGGATTACAATTGAGGAAAAAAATGTTTCAAAATTGACATGAACTTGAGTGGTGAGTAACATTTCTGGTCTTTGCCTCATTTAATTTGATGGAAAATGAACTATGACTATGAAAATATGAAAGATCCACTTGAACCACATCCTGTGAGAGCTTTTCCTCCTAGGGAAGATGCACAAAACTATTGTCAAAGATGAAAAATGAAGCATGGTTATGCTTTGACTGTTTTCAACTCAAAGCATCATAAATCTGTGGATTTAGCCTGTGATAGAAATGGTTACTACTCTGGGAAATTGCTCACCAAACGGTCAAGGTAAACTCACACAAGGAAGGTTGGTTGCAAGTTTTTAATCCATGCAAGTCACACAAAGGAAGACCCATTGTGGAAAATGTACCACAGACATGATCAACATAACCATCAACCATCTCAACACTGCTCAGTGAATCCTCATCTGAGGAGAATCTCTGGGGTGGCCTTGGGGAATTAAAAAGAAGGCATGAATGATGGGCTCAATACTATTCAACTGAAAAGAAAATTGAGAAATATTGATGGCAGCAAATATTTTGATGACCAAACAATCTATAACACTAAGCATAAGGTAGTGCTTGCAGAACTAAAGGGGAAAAGTTTTATGAAGGTCCTCTTTGAAAAACTTTGTAATTCAGGTTGGGTTCATTGACAAAAATCCAGTCGAGAGGGTCACCATTCTTGGCCCACCCCAGGTCATTAAAGCTTTTCAAACAATTCCATCATATTCCTATCTTGGATTGTACTTATAAAACAAATAATACAACATCCCCCTATTGAATTTTGTAGGAATTACAGCCAACAAAAGATCTTTCAAAAAAGATCTTGTTTTTATAACAAAAGAAGCATTTGAGTTTTACAGTTGGTTGGTAAATGCACTAAAGGAGCTGGCTTATGATCCTGAGAGAGACTTCCCAAAGACTTTGTGACAGAACGTGAAAAATCTCTGATTTGTGCTATAGAACATAGTTTCCCTAAGTCAACAAGGCAGTGTTGTCAGTGGCACTTGTCCAAAAACATACAAGCAAACTGTAAAGTTTGCTTTAATAATGACATTGAAGGGTGACAACGCTTTTTGTCTCTGTGGGCTAAGTATGGGGCCTCAAAAACCAAGGAGGAGGCAGAGGTCAATGATGCCAAACTTAGAGTAAGTTCCAAATAAATGCCTCTACTCTTAATCATCCTAGTTTTGGGTTGCCCAAATTATGAATTGTATAAAGTGTTTCTTGGAAGACTGTGGGGATGTGCTTGATTATACGGATCACAACATCTTCTGTATCAAAGAGACATTTGTAACAGCTTGGACTTGAAAACACCCTGACTTTGAAAATAAAACCACGCCTTGGGTTGAAGGGGCCCATGCTACTCTCAGACAATCCCCTGAGTTAATCTAAAGAGAAGAAAAAACATGCCTAAGCCAAAATGGGGGCACTCATTGAATTGGTTTTTTTGGGATGGAGAAATTATTTTTCAGGAAAAGAGATTGTTTATTCCTTGAACATTGTGAGAGTGAAAAATGCTATAGCATATATACATTCTTTTCCCCCAAAAAAAAACCAAAGCAAAAATACTGGAAAATTCAAGTTTTATCAGTTTGGATGTAAAATTAGTCTGTGGGGCACATAATGATTCATGAAAATTTACAAGTTTGGAATTAAAAAAGATTCAAATATGGAATGCAAATGTGTTCAACATACAATATGGAGGTTTTCCACCTAATTTGTGGATGATTTGTGTTGTATTACATGGGAAAAATCAACCAAGTTATGAAAGAGTTACAAACCAGTTGCAACCAAGTTAAAACATTTTTAAAGGGTGGCACATGCTAACATGTGCTGCCATTTTCCCCCTTGTGATTACTTCCTTGATCATAAAAGGCCAATAGAATTGTTGTGCAATCAACCAGTAGGTTTTATACTGGACATGATAACCAAAAAGCAGGGAGTTGTGCTGTGATTGGGAGATATCTAAATTAATGCAAAGATTATCAGGTGCTACAATACAATGTTCATAAATTAAATAATCCTTTTTTTCAATACTGTAATCACTATCAAATAATTTTTTCCTCTTGAAATTTTGTTTACACTTGGGATTTTTGAGTTGGGCGTGCCAAAGTTTGGAAGCTTTGTCTCAAAAATGGGTGATGATCAAACTGAGTTGGGAAGACTGGTTAGAGAAGAGTGTCCTAAGGTTTTCAGGGTTGGTATGAGCAAACTTTCTACCTCCCCTGGGTAAATGGTGTCCCAAATTCAGGAAGCATCAGGGAGTACTGCTCTTTCCCATGGTGGTACATGATTGTAAATTCAAGCTCTGAGAGTTATTTGGCCCAAGTTGCCTGTCTGTGTGTAAAGAATTTTGAGCTCATGAAATATGTAAGAGAATTGTGATCAATGAAGATCTCAAAGGGTTTCATAACGCTGAAAAGGTGTGAAACCCATTTCTTCAAGAAATAAATGATTGCAAGAAGTTCCTTGTCATGAATCTTGTAATTGAGCTCTTCAGGGAGAATTTTGCAAGACCCAAAGGCTATGGGATGAAAAAGAGAGGAATAAAAAGAAAAATGCAAGATTACTCCTACAATTGCATAGTTGCTTTCATCTGTTCCCACAAGATTGCAAGCTAGCTTGTTGAAGTGAATGATTATTGGAGAAGTGGTAAATGATTTTTTCAGACCTCAAAACTCCAAAAAATCTTGTTTGGTAAAAATAAAATGAGTTTCTTTTTGAAGAAGATTAGTAAGATTAATGGTCTCCTTGGCGCAATGCTCAATAAAACTTCCATAAAAATTGTTAAATCCAAGGAAAACTTGAAGGCATTTTACTGATGAAGGTGTGGGCCAGTCCAGTATGCATTGGATTTTGGCTGGGTCCAAAGTGCTTGCACAATGAAAGAGGGTTAGGGAGCTAAAAATAAACCTTTTATTAGGAACCTGTTTCTCTTCAAAGAAAAAAGGTAGAGGTAAGTTGGACAAACAATCAATAACTCCTAAATCTGAAGAGGGAACTTGGGAATGAAGGTCAGGATATTGCAAATCTCCTGGAAGAAAGTTTTTTTCCAACTCAATGACAGTTTCAGGTAGGCTTTTTAATTCATGTTTGAAAGAAGGGTTAGTATCCTGGGTTTGCAAGGTTTGAAGGTGAATTACTTCTTCTTGCCAATTAACATCCAGATTCAAGTAACCTAGAAAGTCATGGCCCACAATGGTGTTCTCCATTCTGGGAACATTCAGAAAAAATCAGTCCCATTTGAAGCTGGGGAAATTGGGAAATGAAAAGGTCCATTTTGCCTTATAGGTAACCCAATTGGATGGCTTGGTTGCCATAATTTTAAATAGATGGGAAATCTATCTATCTTGGAAGGTGTAAGATTTTTAGAAGTGGAAAAAGATGAATTTATCAAAGAAAAATTAGTTGCAGAATTGAGTGAAACACAATAAGGGTTTTTGTTTGAATGGAAAAGGAAAAATCTCAAACTTGAAGCACCAAGTGACTTGCAAGTGCAAAAATTGACTCTCTGAACTCTGAATTCAAGATAATGTGCAGTTTCCCTTGCCAGTATCAGCAAAAATACAAGCTTACTTTTTGACTGTTTAGCTGCTTCACGCGCTAGCGGCTTTGCACAACTATTAAACTCATTTTTCCACCCACAATAAATACATAAACCTTCCTCATTCCTTTTTGGCTTCTTGTTTGGGAGTATACCAGTTTCTTTGCGAAGAAAATTAGGAGTTTTGGCAAGGGTTTTCCACTTTGGGTTGGAGTTTGAATTTGGATTTTTTTGGAGTGTTTTGGATTATTTGAGTTTTGCTTCAAAGATTCATACACCTTTGGAAGCAAGGTTGATGATCCCTGATATTTTTGTTGAGAGCTGTTATTTTTATGATAGCTATTATCAAGCTTGATCACCCAATCTATCAACTTCTGAAGGTAGGTTGTCTTTTTTAAAATACGTACACAATCAAATGCGTACTAAGTATAGGCTTAATCCAAATGGAATGCACATATGGGCCCCCAAGTCCCATTGGACAATAAAAATGAACATACAGGACTGTGTGGATGTCACAGATTTGGGGAAAATGGCCTCAAAAAACTTGAAATAAGTCATTTGGTCCATGCGCCATCACAGGGCGGTTGGGATGGATGGGCCACCCCAGCCAAATGGGATTTCATGGGCATTCTTGGGCCCAAGGTTCATTTTGAACATACTTTGCCAGCCGGGCTGGCCCGCCAAATTTTTCATTTTCTAGTCTTGGGTTGGGAAAGCCAAATGGGGCCATCACCTGTGTTTCCGCCCACTTGGGGCCAATATTTCTTGTGCTTGGCCCATTTTGGTCCAAATGGCCCGCAGGGGGCCATTGTTGGGGGGAAGAGGAATGTCATTTGCAGTCCCTCAACCCCAGCTGGTTGTTGCGGCGGCAGGGGAGCCATAAGCAGGGGCAAGGAGGGGGAGAAAGGTTGCTGCCCCCATCCCCTCCCCTTGGTTGTTGCAAGGGAGGGGGGAAAGAAAACCAGGCCGGTTGAATTGAAGAAACCAGTGGTGGTGGGGACTTGATCACCCCACCACCAGGCATGGGCCATCTACCCCCCCCTTACCAAGGGGGAGGACAAACAAATAGGCCGGTTGCAACAAGGCAACTGGCAGTGGGGGGGACCTGACCAGCCTCCCACCATTGATGGGTTTTACCAAGGGGGAGGAGTGACGGGCTTGAGGGGACTTGACCACCCCCCCCGCCTGCTTGCCATTAGTGACACCCTGGGGGCATTGACCTCCAGGGCCCTTGTGGGGGGATTCAACCGCACCCTCCAGGCAACTTCCAGAAAGAGGGGGGGGGGGGGGGACGACGGATTGGCCAGTTACAACTCCCCCCCTGTGAGTTTGAGGCTGAACCCAGGTGAGTCCTGGGTCCCACCTGGCTCATATGTGGGGCCAGGGGCTGATTGCATGAGGCAACTGGCCAGTATGTGAGGTTTCAAGGGGTAACAGGGCCGGTTGTAACAGAAAAATGGCCAGGGGATTGAACAGAAAAGGGGCTGGTTCAGCCCCGTGAGGTTGGAAACACAAGTTCTGACTGGAATAGGCTGGTTGTTGTGATTTCATTATAAATCCTTGGATTTGGAAATGCATTGCTGCCTGCTCCCTCAGCATTAGGTAGGTCAGACTCAGCAGTTGGGGTGCGTGAGGTCTCAGCAGTTGCTGCTGCTGACTCACCAGCAGCCGCCGTGGGCTCTGCAGCTGGCGCGTCCAGGCTCAGCACACCAGCTACCGGTTGGGCTTTATCAATGTGCGGTAGGTCTTGACCTGCTCAGATGTTACAGACCTAGGAATAGAGCTGGCTCAACCAATTTTGCGGGCGTTTATTTTGAGAGGTAGGAGTGGGTGGATCCCATTGTTATGTGCGTTGGAGGACGTGCGCAAGAGCAGTCCAAGCCACAGGACCAGGGAAATAATGACAGCGTCTTGGTCAGATACGGACAAGCCCAGGGGGCTCTGAGTAGGGCGCAGCAGAGGGCTGCGTTATGAGAAGGACAAAACAGATGTGTGCAATGGGAGGCAGGCTTGAGGGATTGGGGTTGTATTGGTATGGGTTGGGGTTAGGCTAGGGTTCTGTTTCTAGTGTTCTCTTCTCATTTGTTGTTGGGACTTCATTGTGCTTGTACCTAGATTAGAGTTGAGAGGGAGGATATAAAGTCTGCTCCCTCAGCGTGGGTTGAGGGGGGGGGATCATGCCATCAAGGATTGTGGTTTTTTAAAAAAGAATTGATCTCTTGGTCTCTCAAATTAAAGGGCGCATCCCACACCTCACAGAAGCTAGAATCAATAACTTCCAAAAACTAGGACAATTTGTGAAGTTACTTTCTCTTATGTTCACATTGTGAGGGTAAAGTGACTGATGCCATGTAGGCTGATGTATCCCAAACCAATTAAAAGGGCTTGTAGAGCCTGTAGGGCTCTTTTGGGGCGGAAATTTTTCCTTTTCTATTTCTGAATCATGTGCCCACAAGAGGCCAATCTTTTTGACTTAAGTAGCCCTCCTCCCTGCTGTTTTCCATAAAATCAATTCAAATTCATCCAATCAATTATCCAAGTTATTGCCCCATTGTGAGAGCCCATTAGCCTTTATGGACACAAGGTGTGCAGCATTTCTTTTGCTTTAATTATTGATCCTACTGCCACCAAACTAATTGCTGGCCATAATTTTCACAGTCTTATGTCCCCCAACTGCAAGTCTTTCAATTATTTGTGCTGTTAAAAACTTTCAAAAGTGAAATACAAGTGCTGCCTTGTTCCAGTGGAAGCAAGACTTCATATTTTGAAAATGAGAGATATAAACTGCAATACTACTATTCTCCTTCATTAATAGGCTGTTGAGTTTGTATTTGAGGTTTTGGGCTTTGTTGGGCTTGCCAAACAGGGTGAACAGTTGTTGCTCAAACCTTTCTCAAATGTTCAGAATACAAGTGGGACTTGTATTAAGAACAGTTTTAGGTATGGTTCAAACCACTGAAAGGCTCTCCCTCATAAGAATTAAGACACATACATGACCTTAGGTATGTTGGAAAAAATTTATTTGAATTGTTTGAGAAGATGATTTTGCAGGACTGCAAGTAATATCTAAGCTTATGGGCATTTTCTTCTTTAAAGTGATCAGGCTGCTTCTATCCCGGAGTTCAAAATCTAGGACCACTTGTGCTAGGTTTCAAAGCATTTTGATTAAGATCCTGGATCAAAGCAGAGAGGATATTGAAATTTTTTTCCTCAGGAGAACTTTTGCAAGCCTTTGATCTATCAAAATTTCAGGTTTCATTGGAAGGGATTTTGGAATATTTCATTTCCTTGAGAGGATCTACCAGAGCTTTGAGTTGGATAAAAAAATCAGGGGGATTGTTGAGGGGTTCAAACAAAGGAGATTTAGAAGAAGGGACAGGATCTAAGTGTTTTTGGGCCCATGAAGCGCTGCATCTACCTAACCTATTGTTATAATCATTATAAGGAGTGGAGGCAGTGTTCCCAGTCAAGCAAGTAAATGAAATTTTAAAAGAAAATCTATATAGGGCCCACTACAAAAGAAAATTTCAGTTATTTAATTTCCTTTCACATAATCACCCCATGTACTATAGGGAAATCATAGATGATTTGTAGCGCAAATGGAGAATGCTGAGTGCAAGGGAGAATGCAAGATAGAAAGGATAACTGAAAAGTGTAACTGATGGCTTTGGCAAAAAGAAAGGGGAATGGATGTTTTTAATTGAAGGGAACCAAGGAAAATCCCAATGTGATGACTTGTCTTAGGAAATGCCAGACGGTATGAAATTAAATAACTGAGGAAACAATCTTCAGGAAAACAGCCTAGCCTTTATAAGGTAATCCAATGGTAACTAGATACAACCTGATGGATGGTAATCTACAGCTAGCAGGCAATGGCACAAAGAATGAAAGGAATGTAATGGGAAAATGAAATAAACTATACAATTAATTACAAGGTCATATCATGGTTGAAAGACAATAGAATATGAGTGTACATGATTGTAATGGATGAGAAATGGAATTAATTACATGTGATGTTAATGAAAATTAATGGATATAGCTATGTAGGAAAGGCAGATAGTCCTTTGGAAAACTACATAGTTAATATGGCTATCTAGGCATGGGTGCAAAATAGTGCAATTGTGTGACCAAGAATGGAAGTCAGAGGGATAGTCATACCCAGGGGTAGAAGAGCAAATCTTAAATGGATGGTCAACCATATTAGAGTTAACTTCAAGGATTTGCAATTATATACTTATTTTCCAAGATTGGAAGGTTTTAATGCAAGCCAGAGGTAGCAAGCAGAAGGGACCAATTATTTTGTGCTTTGTTTGTGTCATGCTTATCAACTGAGGTAGATGGTACTGAGGAAAAGGATATGCTGAAATGGCAAAGACAATTTCCCTTGACCTTGGAGGATGACACTTCCTCCACTGATCTTAACTCTGGAAATGATACAAGGCATTGGGCATTGTAAAAGCCTTCCCCAGATTGCGTCTGACCCTGAAATTGAACAACTGTAAGTATCACCAGGGCCAAATTGAGGTCTCTGGCAAGCCAGTGACTCCATGTCACCCTCCAGTCCCATTTTCTGACCCATTTACTCCCTTTACAGTAAAATTGTATTCCCCAATGACAAACATTGCCTTCACCAAAGTTTAAATGGAAAAAAATAGAATTCACACATTATTCAACATGGTGGAAAATGGATCTCACTGGTAATTCCTAAATGGAGGAACTGGAATTCACTTCAGCTTCCACATTAATGAAACTGAAACTCACTTGGCATTAACCTTGGAAGTAATGATGTATAAAATGTACAAAATCAAAATATTGTGTACTGTAATA